>JAVJGG010000039.1:21531033-21584721 GCA_035590195.1 Aviceda cuculoides
AAAACATCAGGGTGTTATCAACATTCTTCGCATACTGAACTCAAAACACAGCACCCTACCAGCTACTAGGAAGACAACTCTATCCCAGCTGAAACCAGGACATTGATATAAACGAAAGACTTTAAGGGGATCACTTTCATCAAACTTCCAATGAAAAAATGAAAATCGTCTACTCTGGCTTATAAGAAATGTCCAAAATTGCAAAATTTTGTCATTTAGAGAGCTGTTAATTCTGTGAACCCATAAAAAGCATGCAAGTATTAACAGTCTGGATTAGGCAAAAGAGCTGGACCTTGCTTTCAATTTAATGGGCTATTGGCTATCTTTTTATTCATCAATGTTTCATTCCATTTCCACTAATATAAGCATTTTTTATGGTTAATAAGCCTAAAAAAAATGGAAATACATTCTGAAAAATTTTCTCAGATAACATAAGTTCCAGGCAAATACTGATTTAATACTGCAGTTGAAGTATTGAAGCAGCAAGCCTCTTTTTCCCAAGCCCAGATATGAATAGCTAAGTAGATCCTGTTGTGACAACTGCTGAGACTCCTGGAACTGTTAGAAATAGTTACATTGTTTACAATAAATTTATATTTTACCTATGGCTTAAAGCAGCCATATTGATTCAGCATATTCAAGAGTCATATTCTTCTGTAATAAAGTATTTTTACATAGGCACAATCCTTAATTACCTTGTAAATTAATTTATTAAAAGAGGATCCACATATTCGCTGTTCTGATCTTATTAACTTCTGTTATAAAATCTGATGGAAGTGAAGATATACTTTTGTAAGCTAATTATTCTCATAGAAGTCTTTACACAAACTGCTTGCAAACTATTTCATAGATTTCAGCCATATGAGCTGTCAAAGTAAAACTGCAAAAACATCAGGCTAAGACTAAATAAGAAGAATGTTTTGTCAACGGGTTTCATAGACAAAAAGCACATAAACAAGAGAACTGCTGAATCCTGGAATCCATAACTGAGTCCTGCCATAGAGGTTTCTCCTCTCTCTTTCCTTACAGTTTCAGCTGCTGCCCTCTCCACCCACCTGTCTTCCTTCCTTTCTTCCTAATACTCTTGAGGCTCACAAATGTCCATTCTCCTCATCTAACCAGTTCCAGGGCTTTCCTACCATATCCTTCATTATCACAACCTGTTCTCTTCTTTCTACCCAAGTAACTTAGTTGCAAATCTTCTGTTCTATTACTAGTCTATTTTCTGCCCTTACAAGCAGAATTTCACTGGAATCCTTTTCCAAAATTTCTCTCCTTTTTTCAAGAAGAGATTTTTATTCTCTCTAGTTTCTTCTTGAATCCCGCAAATTATCTCAAAGCATAGAAGAATGACAAACTATACCCCTTACCTCTGGGCAAGAGTTGAGTATTCTCATTCACTCTGTGAAGATGGCTCAGACTAGTCAACACTTAGTGGGTTAGAAATAAATAGTTGCTTTTTAATAACTGTGATATGTCAGGTATGAAACTCCAAAGAATTATACTGATACATGAGAGGTGCTACAGAACAAGGAAATGTTTCATAGGCTGTTATATCAAGAACCTGACTGTTCCTGAGTAACGCTGTCACTGTCCCGTAATGAGAGAGTGACTTGAAGGTTTTCAATTAAAATCTGATCTTTGAAAACATATGGGAAGGAATCAGCCATTTAAAATCCCATTTTGAAGAGACTATTCCCCAATTGTAAGCGGAATTTCCTTGAAAAATTTCTTGCACAGTCATCTGGTTAATTAACCAGGACATAATGACAGCAGTGTATTTTTAAGTGTCAACAACCATTCTCAGGTTAATCCATATCATATTTCAGACAATATTTGAAAAGCTCCGAATTTCTCAGTGGGACTAAAATCCCTAGTAAGAGGATTTCTGGCTCATACTTCCAACACTTCAAACTGTAGGCCATCATTCCTTTTTGGTAACAATGACCTATTATCAGAAGATTCATGTTTTCATACCACTTCTTTGCTGGAATATGACAAAATACTTCTGCATGATAAATTCAGGTGTTTGAAACTACAGTAAAACTGTCTATGTGTTTCAACAGCACTTCTACAGGGAGAAGAGTGCAGGCTCTACTTTTACAACACAATGAAGCATCAATAGCGAAGATGCACGCTTGTAATGCTACAAACTACCAGGGAACTGTTACACCCCTTGATCTTTTGCTCCGAACATAAAATGGTTCTTTAACCTTGTTTTAACTATAAAATTTGGACAGAGGCATATAAACAATTGACAAGACAGTGCCTTAAGAAGGTGGTTGAAAGAGCTTTTTGTTTAAATGCCATGCCATTAAAAAGTCCTTCTCAAAAATCTTTTTTGGTCTGCCTTATATGTTGCCATCCTTTGCCCAAATTTATACTAAACATCTCCACTTCCTTTCCTGCAATACAACTTCCACTTTTAAAGATTTCTTTCTAGTATCTTCTATTATTCTTCTGTATAAGCAGAGTTTGGTTTGTTCTGGATTTTTAGTCCTTTTTGAGCTTCCCCACGCAATTTATTCTGAAACCTTAATGTGGGGGTTTTTTTAAGTCTTTAAGATACCTCCTAGTATTTTTCATCTTATTTATAACTCTTTTTCATTTCCTTTTCACTAGCTTACTTTTTTAAAAAATGAGAATCCTAAACTGATTCTCTACTGATATTCATTTTCTTTGCTATTACATAGCATAATAACAGCTCTATGTATTTATCTGAGCCATCTGACTCAAAAGAGAGTTTATTCTACTTTCTTATGTTCCTTTTACTAAATCCTACCTAAATAGAAACCTACGGACAATAAAAAAGGTAGGCTATGAGAACCTTTCTATGTCAAGCATGATGGAACTTTGTCAAGTTTCTGTAAGCCTTTAAAAATAATCTGAAATAATTAGATTAGCACCCAAAGAGTTTTAAGACAGCTATATGTATTTCCACAAAAACATTGCCTTCATATTCTACCTTTTCTTCTTGCATCTTTTTGCAATTCCTTTTTTGTAAAAATGGAAAAAATTGGCTCCATCATCTTAAATTACAAATTCCACGTAAAGAGAAGTACTATTTGAAAGGGTAGCTGTACATTAGATAGATGAATAATCCTTAATAAAGAAGGGTCTTTGCATCTGACAGCTTGTCTGTTTGGCTTTTTTTTTTCCTCCAATGATACAGAGCTGGTCTTATAAAAATGTTTATTCCCACAAACTTTGCTTCCCTTAAATTTTTAAATGAAACAGGCAAAATTCCCTCTGCAGAAAAATTAACAAAGCTGCGGGTATAAGAAATGTATATCATAAATGTGACAGATTACACTGTTTCTATCAGCAGTAGGAAGCTCAGAGAAAGAACAACAACAAAAATGAAAGGAAGAGGAATAAAAGTGCTATTGCACTCCAGAAGCAAAACATTCCTCAGACATCAGAAGATACAAAACCAAACAATAAAAACACAACAGCCTGCCTGTTTAGAATCTCCTGCCTAAGAGTAATCATTAATCTCATCAAAGAAGATTAAAGTTGCATGTTACACAGAAGCATCTTTAAAACTACGTACAGCACATCAAGTTCAGAAGGTTAAAAATAAATTTAGTCCAAAATAATTCTGGCTCTAAAAAAAAAATAAATAAAAAAATCTTCCACTGCTGACAATCCCTGACCATTCAAGAGCAGGCGGAGGAAAAAAAACCTGAGCCTCAAAACCCCCTCAGTGCTCCCATCTTATGGACGGTCTCTACATCCATCATCTCAAATAGAACACCAGTCCCCTTAGCCTGCCTTTGTTTATCTGACAGGAAAACTGCTCCAAAGCTGGCTCTGGATTTAGTCTGAGGTAATTAATAGTAAAGTTTGCATAGCCTTTCACCTACCCTCACCCTCAAGGATTTAGTAGCAAGCTTAGGAGCTGCACCTGCAAACAGTAACACACTAACTCTTGTCCCAAGGGCCTATTGCTTATGTCAGGTCCATCAAGCCAAGACATTTAAAGTCAGTGCTGTTGCACCAGCTTTGTCTAATCACTAAATAGAAATTCTGGGACCCCTAAATGTGGAACTTGGATCTAAGGACTTTTGAAACATAATACATTCTGGGGGAGTAGATTTTTCAAATATCACATTTTTGAGTAAAATCTTGCCTTGAACCAAGCAGTTATGTGCAGTGTCTAAAAATTAAAATCATGCTGTAGTTTATTTGCCACAAGTTATTGTAACTTCACAGGGAAGTTTACCACGCAATGCAATGGAATGGAAACCTATCCTTCTCTAAGCAGAAAGAAAAGTGATTTGTAAAAAGCATTTGTAAGTATAAAAATGATCCAATTTTCTTTGTTATGATACGATTGACACTATAAATAACTCGAAGAATTGAAAAACTAAAAGCCAAGGAAGGGAATTTTCTTATATCATGAAATTAAAGTTATTTTATTCTATTCTATTTCATAAAAACTTACGTATGCATGTTCTCTTTCTGTCAGAGCTGACAGCGGTTCTCACAGTCTTATATTTTTTTAGTACAGGAATTTATTTCAAGTTTGTCAAATTGGTAGTTTGAAACAAAGTTTTGCCTTCCAGACATCTTATTCAGGCTGATCATGCAGTACACTTCAGATGTAAATGGTATTACCATACCCAGTATTATGAATTCAGAAGTGTTTTGCAATCTTTAAAGTTACTTTAAAATTAAAAAGAAAATATATGGATGGTGTTTTAGTATTTACCACTGAAAATTCAGTGGCTAAATTAGGAAAAGGAGGAAGCAATTTGACTGGTGTGTGCAACTGGTACAGCCTGGGAAGGAATGGAAAGAGAGAGGAAAAAAAACAGTATGGTTCTGGAGGCCAGCAAATGCCTGCAGAGATCAGCATGCAAACACAGTCATCAGAACTTGGAATGGAACCTAAAACGCATGCTTCCCAATGCAAATTTTTTTGTCCAGCAAACTGCCATGAAACTACCAACAGAGAGTGTGTTCTGAGGAATGCATGAGATAAGATAATTTTTTAATAAAGCAGACTGTAAAAGAAGATACTTTAGAGAGGAAAAAAAAGATTACAATTAAGCTCATAAAAGCATGGACAGAAAGTTAGAAAAAGCTAGTATTGAAGATACACATTCAAATGACATACAGTCCCTTTGTGAAAATGCTTTATGATCCAGAATTTATTTAAACAATTAAACACACAGACACTGCCCTGCAGGAGTTCTGACTCCATGTAGTAACTGTATGGACTTGGACCTGGAAATTGATTCAGTTTATGTGTAAGCTTATGCAATGTCTATAGGATTTCTGGCTCATTTGTTGAAGAAATTAGAAGGCATACAATAAAAGCAGTTCTGCAAGCGGAGTTTTGAAAACAGAGATAGACTCATAATTAAGTCAACTGAATATCATTCCAGATAACTGAATTCTTATATAAATCTGAGTAATTTACAACAGATTTTTCACCAATGGCAAATAATTGTGTTCATTTTCTAGGTGCTAACCCTATATGAAGCTGAAGCTAGAGTTTTCAGTAGCTCTGAAAACCTTAGCTACACTTAAAACCAAGAGAGACTGTGTTTTAAACTTACGCCTTAAAAGTAACAAGTGTTCTGAAAAATCATATGGTAAGCTTCTCCCACAAAATAAATTTTTGGTGATTTTGACACAAATTGCTTTGTGCATTAGATTCCTATCTATAAAACTAAAATTACAATATCATTTTCACGAGTGTGTTACAAGGATGAATTAATTCGTGTCAGTGAAGCATTCAATAAGGCCATAAAAAAACCCCCAAAACAACTCACGATGAAATTAGTAACTCAAGAGAATGCAGAGCTTAGCTGAAGTATGGTAAATAAGACCTCAACCCCTACATTGAATGATAAGGATAAAAATGGAACTCTGAATACTTTCCATTCAGTGAATAGTGCTCATTTTTCTCTTGAATGGAGCAGAGATCCTGTGGAAAAAAACTGCTATACAATCATGAGAAAGCCATTTGTAATTCATTACTCTGTTCTATATTTGATTCTGATTAATGTTTTCTTTTCCTTTTCACATGATTTTTCTTTTATTCCCATTTATAGTCCTTTTTCATATTTTCTTCTAAACAGAACACAGTGTCAGCAAAATTGATTATAAGGAACTTTGCAACCTAACATGTTACAGCGCCTTCACAATTAGGCACAGGAAAGTCAGTCATTCACTGTGATTTCACTTCATCTAAAAAAAAAAAACCAACCAAAAAAAAAACCCAAGAAAGAAAAAACTGACAGGCAATTTTGATTGCAGTATTTGCCTGATGTCCTCTGTCAGCAGTGCCCACTTACTGCAGTTTTGCTGGCTATGAACTAATGGGTACACTGCGGATGGAGAACTACACTATGGTTCTTCCACCCAGTGATAGAGTCCAGTCCACAGCATCATTACAGCACAGGCCCTGCCTGCCTGCTGTTCTATCAGAAAAGAGGGCCGTCTGCAGGAAAGCGTGGACCACACGACAGGCCACACAGTATAGCCAACAACTCTCATCTTGGTCACTCATGCCTTAGAAGTTTAAATTGTACTCCAACACTTTATGATAAGCTGCTTAAAAAGTATACCATTTACACCCAAGAATTCCTGAAATAAACCTGCTTAATACTCCACACCATTAAATTTTCAGCTCACTATAGGACATGTCATTTTTGAAGCAGGCTACATTCTGTCCTCCACCAGTCTGCATCCCTGTCCTAGATAACAGAGCTACCACTGAACAGGAAACACTAGCAATGCCAAAATACATCCTATCTGTGGTCACGTTCTCTTCAGCACTGATAGTGAACTTTCCTCTAAGTAGACCAGCAGAAATACATTACATTTCTGGATAGAAAGGAAAGCTATAAAGAGATCCAGACTGCTAGCATGTAGGATGCAGTAGTCTTAACGCAAGTCAAAAGCACTGACAGATTTACAGCATATATACTACTCAAGCCATAAATGATATCGACCTAGTATTTCCTGAATATCCCTGCACTAACCCAGAAATCAGATCAACAGGGAAAACTGGGCCACAAAGGCAACACATCTGGCTATTAGGATGAAGCAGCGCAGCAAGCAAATTGCATGTGTCTTCAGGATTACATACTGGCCTAAGCATCTGTGATGCCACAGTACTAAAATTAAATGTGTTTTATGCTGTTGGTAATGTTCTTTGCTAACTAAAAGAGTGTAAGAATAAAGTAAACTTACGTAGTCATACAACCCCCCCCCCATGTTATTAAAATAGATCACTCTCAAATTAATATGCACACCTCAAAATAATTATGCTCTTGTAATTTTGACAGGATTTGCATATGATGTTCATTGCTATTCAATGTCAGAACAAAGAGTAAGGTATTGAAGTAATAGAAAACATCTAAACTAAGAGAAATTTAAAATAAATCTGTAAATCACATTGAATTACAAACAAGAAACATGCCACAATGTGTATAGTGACACTCAAATGTATTTTAATTTGTCAGTTCTGGAATTTTCTACGATAAGCCTCATGGCTACCAATTTCTCTACCCCCTTTTTTCCTCCTCCAACTGTTTCCTCTGACACAGAAACAACATTCCTGGATTCCTCCTTTTGAAAGGGGGGAAAAAAAAAAAAAGTCCTGAGAAGGCAGCTGAAGACAGTATAAGAGATTATACTGGGAAAAGTAGCCTGCCTCTTGAAGAGAATGTGCAAGAACATGCTGGTGCCTGCAGTGCTACCTTACACTCTAGCTTTTATTAGGATCTTAGGTTCCCAAGCACCATCCCTATCCTCCTATTGCCTACCAATATCAGAATGGTTGTAAAGTAAGGGACTACTGAGGAGAGTCAGAAATCTTCACCCACTGACCCCTAGAACTTCACAAAAATCCCTTGTCCAAAAAATGTAACAGTACATTAATATTTAAAAGTGGTAGCCAATTATTAAACTATCATCTCTGCAGAAAATTTTAATGGTGTGACCCATTACCAATGCAGAGCAGCTGGGATGTTCAGAAGACACCTAACTAGTCTGCTCAGTGAAAAACAATTTACAAATATAAGGGATTTATTTTGTTTCTGGGATGATACTTATGAAAGGTTTATTTGAACTGAATCATTAGGGAAGCATATAACTATTTTTATGCAAGCCCAAGAAACATACCTTCCACTAATAATTTTCAAAGCATGGTAATGATATTTAGTTAATTTTATTTGTATATGTATGTATTTGGGGATTACTTTGGTACATTCCAAAAACTGCAATATGGCTATCGAAAGACTATAACTTTTCTTTAGGTGCTCATATAGTTACCAGCTGCAAATGAAGCCTTAGGTAAAACAGGTTTTACTTTAAAAAGAAAAAAAAAAAAATTACAATCCCTTTATTTAGATAAATGTTAATTAAACCACTTTCAGAAATCTGATTCAGCTCACCAAAAAAGTAGGACATTGCATGAAAATACATTTTGATTTCTTCATAAATTAAAAAAAGAAATCACCCTAAAGAACTGAGGCTTGTATTCTGTATTCTAACAGTTAAACTTAAACTGCTTTGCTACTTACCAAACCCTCACTGGGCATAATGCTGGTGAGATGAACTACCTCAAGATGTGCTGACTGTGACACCAGAGAATCAGATGAGAGCGAAATGATGTGGTCACAAATCCCAGACAAGGTTTTACACTACGAAGAAAAACAAGTCAATGTAATTCCTCATATTAAACTGAAACTACTAGTGAAGAAGTTCTTATTCTGAGAACTAACTGAGAATAAACAGATAATTTTACTTCTCAGCATTGTAATAACTACAGGTATATGCAAGTCAAGAACAAGAGGTTAAGGGAACAGAAAATACCCATAAATGTCAAGAAAATGTACATGCATGTACAGTTCTGATCAAAAGATTTTACTGTGCACTGAGAGCATCTATATATCTAAACTATCTTCTGCACTTGAACTATATGCACATTAAAAAAAAAAAAAACCCCAACCTGATGAACTTCATCTTGTTTGACAGTATAATGTATCATTATAAACACGATGGAAGTCTAGTGAAATACGTAAAAATAAATGCCTTATACACCAACTTAATAAACTATTTTGGCTACCAAATAATGAGAGCAACCATACCAAAAGTGATAACTAGGTGAATTCTGGATTATACAACTTAGAAATTTTTTCCTTTGTTAAAAGCAGTAAAGTGCCTCAGTTAATCCATGTCTTGAAGTAAAATTCTTATGCATCTTTAGAACACATCCTTTAACTGATATTCTAGATCACTACTATGCAATAATTTTATGTTATCCTGCCTTCCAGCTAAAGATCTCAAAATCTTAATGCTAATCCACACAAACACCTTCAAAGTATGAACCCCATCGCATAGATAGTAGCAGTGATACTGACGGATTAAACCTATCCATCAAAGGCAAACAGTAAGTCTATGGATCAGAAAGGAGCTGATCTGTCCTCTCAGAGAATCTTCATTTGTAAAGATTTATTCCCAAGTTTGCATGTGTTGCTTAAAGTGTTCCTTCAGAAAGACTATGCCTAAAAATATTTGAAGCTAATCTGAAAGCATTCATTTAGATGAATTTCAGAATGGTCTTCCGATTGAAGTTGTGCTGTATGCATCTATTTTCCTTTGGGGACTATACTCTCATTTTCCCCAATTATAGCAAATTCTAGTGAAACCCCTTAAGGGAAGTTTTATTTCAGACATTTGCAAAAGCATGAGGATTTCTAATATCTCGTTTGACACTATACATATAAGTTAAACAAATGAAGTTGTCAAAACGAATAAATTAACTGACTGAATTTATAGACTATATTTCCATTCACTGTATAGTTACTCCTCCGGAAATCCAAGTACAGCTCTGGGGTACTGGATGTGGCATTTGTATTTCTTATCAGCTGCATGATGCAAAGCATCCCATTCAGATATACATGACTGCATCTAAAGGTCACCATTACCAGAAATATTTCTAGGAGTTTCAGCTTTGGGCCAGAACCCCTAAACAAAACTTTAGGTCCTGTCTTCTCCCACCAGAGATACAGAAACTGGCTTGCTCAAAAAATGTACCGTACTGCTATTCTACATATGAACTGATGGTTGACCCTGACTGTGAGTATATGCTTTCATCCAGCTTTTGAATTACTGTCATATCAAAATATTACTATGATTTCAAACAAAGGCCCTCTCTTATGCCTTAAAATTTAGAGATCATATGTACAGGTTAGATGCAGACTAAATCTCAGAGACAACACTTCCTACTTTCTGAGGTAATGTTTTCACTTTACAGTTGTCACATGGAAATAGTTTTTCAGTAAATAAACTTTGGAACAAAATAAACAACATAGAAGTTTTCAATCAAATTTAATCTTACAAATCTTTAAGATCTTCCCATGATTCAGAAAGTTAACTAAAATCTATGCAGGATTTTAGCTGAGGAAAATGTTCAAGAAAATTATATTAGAATAGTTAAAAATATCAGTTTGCTGTAAAAGTAGTTCAGCAGGTACAAGGAAGGCCTGATAGCAGTTGTAAATAATGCAAAGGCTGAGACAGTGTAAATGGGAGCAACTGAGCAGAATTTATGAATAATAGCACAGGGTCAGTAAATAATGTTTGATATGGCACTATCAACATGAGATGACACATTAATATAAACTAAAGTATTTTTGGCATTAAAAAAAGAAAAAAAAAAAAAAAGACTAAAGTCTCGTGTACTAGTTCCAAAACCACGGAGAAGCAAAGTGCATACTCTCCAGGTGGCGCAATACTACTGCACTTAAGAAAATCTCAAACAAAATTGGGTTCTTGAAGAAGTTCAATACCTGTTGCAGAGGAACTTTACATACAGCTTTACAGGCTGCCCAACACCTAAAACCATTTATTACATTTCTCTCAATGGGCCGCAACAGGAACAGAATCTCTTGGAAACCACTAAGTCTTGAACAAGCCATATAAACTTACACATCACAACAAGTATTTTTAGTATGGCAGCCACTGCTGGGTTGGTACAGAGTATAAATTAATAATACGTACTTACTGCTGAAAGAACAACTAGCAGGTTGTCACTTTTAATTATCATAGGCATACTATATTAGTCTAAAGAACTGATGCAGTTCTGATAACCACATTTTGCTGAAAAGGTATCAAAAAAAAAAAAAAGAAACCTGACTCTCAGACATGCAGTTTAAGTGATCCCAAATATCACTCCTCCACAACTTATCTTTTGCCATAATACCCGAGTTGCAGAGTAGACACAGTCTCGTCATATGACTAGTGAGGGAATGGCAACTGTGTACCTGCAAGCACATCATCTGAGCATATATTGGCCTAGTGTGGAGCTCTTCCAAACAAATCTAAACCTCAGTTAATCTCTCCAGTAACCAATGACGAAAGTCAATCATGGATCATCATTTTATACATCTGTCTGTGCTTCTAAGTATATCTTTCTTAATATCTTTCAGAAATAAAACAAAATGCCATGTGGTATTTAAGAGTTATAGATTTTATCTCTTACAAATGTAAAATTTTACTTTGGAGCATCATAATTATTTTTCTTGAGCATCTTCTTTATTTTTTTTTTAATTATTTTTAGAAGTAAAGTGACCATAAAAGAAATGAACAATTTACAAAGCTTATTCCTGAATTCGGTATACTTGAAGCAATTTTTTTTTTTTTTTTTTAAGATGCTGTGAGAAAGATGGTGTTTCTTCTCACTTCACCCAGAGTTACAATGATAAACATGTTGGTTCTCAGAGCCTGGATGCTCTGGATCAGGTAGTTTCAGGTGATTTTGCTCAGGCTAAGATGAGTTCTACTGCCTTGGGATCCAGGCTCCTTAAGGTTCATCACACTTCCACTGCTGAGCCTATGGAATACTTAAAAATGGAAACTTTTCTCTCTTCTCTTCTATATTTTTAGGTTTCCATTCAGAACAGGTAGAAAAGTCAAAAGTAACGTTCCTGCTAAAGATGTATTTCTAGAAGTCATATGCACTTAGAATTGTGGATTAAAAGATATGTATATATATGTGCGTGTGTGTATATATATATATATACACACACACACTCCAAATCCCAGAAGATTTCAGGTGCTTTTAGAAGTTCTTTTCAGAATAAGGTTTGCAATAGTAAGCTTTTTTCTAAAAGTCACTGCATGCTCTCTGAATTTAACAGCACATCAATGTTTTACGACAAATTTTAATCCCTGCTGGAAGCAGAGTATGTGTAAAAGGCTTTAAAAAAAAAAAAAAAAAAAGTCAGGCACTCGGTTAGAGCTTGTCAAAAGCTTATCTGAACTTGTAAATCCTTTGAGATTTCCCTTTCACCATAGGGTTTAACTCTATCTCAGTGTCAGTACAAGTTTTCAGTACTGGTACCAGGAAAATATAAAGTATTTGAACTTAAAGGCCAATATCTAATCAATAACTTTGTATAAGATTCCTCCAGACCCGTTTGTCATTAGATTTTTTAAGTGATGAAGGCACAAAGTGCTCAGTCTGACAACCAGTGAAGCTAGTAATGCACCAGGCATAATAGAAAGCATTACTTCAGGGAACAGTGTGAGGAGAGCGAGAGGGAGCATCTGATCTTGCCTACTAAAATAAACAGGCAAAAATTAGGGAAAACCAGAAGTGAGCTGATTCTTAAGCCTTACATTTGAAAGATTTCCAATTCAGGAAAGTGTAAAGAGGCTTGGTAGGAATGGTTCTTAAGTGAATGACACCATCTTCCATGAGCCTCCAATCTTCAGAAAAAATGGAAACAATGTCTTGGGTGAAAAAATATTTTATTAATATTGTTTGCATAGCATCTCTCCATTTCTTTATGTTGATGCAAAAAAAAAAAAAAAAAGACATTTCTGAGTGTTAAAGCTAGAGTACTGGGGCAGTCAAACTGGCTGGTAGGAAGCACAAATAACTTGTACTAAGTCGGTTTCAGAGGGTCACAAAACATGTAAGCTGATATCTCTCTTGCTGGTCTTGAAAATAATTTTTAACTTGTTAACTATTTGAACTTATTTATGAAACCTTAACATTTAGCAACTGATATAATTCATCAGAAGTTGTGTCAAATAGTAAGGAACTTTATTTTCCTAGAGTAGCCTTTTTTTTTTTTTAAAGTCATTGAAGTGGAGGGAGTACGATTACAGAATAGCGAAGCAGAATACTTAAATTACTTACCACATGAAGAATTTTATTTTCTGTTTCATACACTGTACAATCCTGTGGTAAAATAAAACAAAAACAATTAATGCACATTGTTTTAAATTTCCTATTAAGAAATAAAAGAAGGCTTTATGCTGATAACTATCTCTTACAGAAATACGTGTAAAGACAAATGAGCTCTTGAGTTTTGTCATGCCAAAAGGTTACTTCACAATCTTAGGAAACTTGACTTCTCTTGTGGCTGGTTAACCTCAGGGATCTACTCTTACCTTGACAAGTCCTGAAACGTGTGCTCAAAACTAGCAACAAAATAAATGTAAAGCAGGGGGGACAGATTCATGATAGTGAGAAAAAAAAGTAATTGAATATAATTAATCTGGCATGTCAGAATTTCAATGATGTGCAGAGTGAGAGATACATTGCCTAGCCTTAAATCAGGCAGAATGTTTGTGACCTGTTCTACAAGTTGTGTGGGGTGCAGAGAGTTGCGTCAGACCTACCACTAGGTAGACTGTGTTACTAGAAAGCATCGGAAGGAAAAGTAAACAGAATATTTTGACAAGTACAATGCTAAAGATGTTAAACATGGTATGTCCCCACTGTCCATTTGGTTTGCTCCACCTTTTGCTTCAAGGCTCTGATTGTCTGCACCATCCATAAGGGACAAGAAACAGCAGTGGTCCCATCTCTCGGGAGAAGTCACATAACTGCTCTAGTTTTGGACTTTGGAAGGCACAAGCCACACCAAAAAGGAATGGGAAAGGACATGGGCTTGCTCATGCTGAGCACTGGCCCAGGGATACTCAGGGGGTTTCACCGCCTTAAGGCCTCCCAAAGAACAACTCCATCCCAGCTTTCCATTATGCAACATTGCTTTTAACCAATTTAAAGTAGGCCTGACAAACAACATCCCCGATCAACCTTTTTATTTGCTTAAGACCTGTAACTTCTAGAGCAGTTATCCTCCTATTTTAGCTATCATTTCAAGAATAATAAATCTTATCACTCCACAGCTTAAGAGTCATTCCTCCCTTAACTTACGTTTTGATTTCGTGATATTACAGTGGCTAGACTATTACTTTTTCTTCATGAAACAAAGCATACAGATTCCTAAAAGAGATTTACTGCCTCTACTGCTGTTTAACGTTTTGAAGATTTTGTCAGTACAGTGTTCTATAAAGCAAGACAGAGTCATGACAAGACAGTATTTACCCTTTCCTACAGGGGAGGGCCCAAGTACACTGAGGCAGCTCCACTCCACCCTCATCCTGCCAGTCAGCACTCCAAATCACCACACGGGCTCTCAAGCTCTATTTTATTAAAATATAAGTTGAAAAGGAAAATACAGAAAACTCAAGTTTGCCAGACAGAGTGAGATTAGAATAGACTTCCCAAAAAAACTGGTCACCTCCGAGGGCAGCTGCAGCCAGGGCTGCAGCCCCCATGGCCAGCCTCCCTCAGCCCCCAGCCCCAGAGCTCCAGAACCTTCCACTGCTCGCCTGAGGCAGGCAGCCCGCCACACTCCTACACGGTGAGCACTGGCCTGTGACGCCTACCTGTCCTCAAAGGGGCGCATTTCTGTAACAAAATCTGAGGAGAAAATATTTCTGAGGTAACCTGGCACCTCCCTGTGTTCAGGGAGACACAGCCCGACCCTGTCTGTGGCTGACGGGAGTCCCAGAGCCCTGTGAGGGAGGGGGGTGAAATGGCCGCCACAAAACCTGCTGAGGACTGGGCAGGGCAGCAGCCTCGCCTCAGCAGGGGCCTTGTTTATCACAGGAATTTTGTTTATAATGCCATACTGACACTGATTATTTACATTTAAGTGAATTAATGGTTAACAACAGCAAAATTATGTTGGGAAATTGCTACATACTTCTCCAAACGCTATGTCACACTGGAAAAGAGCTTTCTACAAAGCAAGATTTCAGGACATATTTTTAAGGATGAGGATATGACAAGTAAAAAACACTGTCTTGTTTATTTGTATTTTTTTCCTTGAATAAGTTTTAAAGTAAAATTTAACTTACTGATATACCCTAAAAGATCCCATCGAGTAACTTAAGATTCTCTATAGTTCTCAAGATTTCCTCTTTCCTGGATCTTAATATGCTAGCAATAACAGTTAATTGCTTTAAACTTCCCATGAAATAATTCCAACAGCCTCACTCCATTTACCCTAGATGAGCTATATGATCTGCATAGGCTGTGGTACTCTTTAAAAAGAAATAGCAGCTAACTGGCAGATGTCTGCTCCTCTTGCCCAGCAGCAGAAGGCCTCGGCCATGTCCCATCCCCTGAGGCCATGTCCAGCTCTCCAACCTTCC
Organism: Aviceda cuculoides; assembly: GCA_035590195.1. Lineage (NCBI taxonomy): Eukaryota > Metazoa > Chordata > Aves > Accipitriformes > Accipitridae > Aviceda > Aviceda cuculoides. The sequence continues at coordinate 21,546,517 of JAVJGG010000039.1, forward strand.
TCCTTGGGTGCTGCTTTGAGGACCCTGTCCCTCAGCCCGTCTGAGGCTGCTGCAGAGCCACACAGCCCTGGGTACAGGTAACAGTCGCACCCTCAACTCTAAAGGTCATGTTTATTTTGGAAGGTTAGCACTTTTGTGGAGAAATTGATTTCTAAGTGAATACACTTTAAAGAATATTGTTACAGAATAAGGAAGTCAGAATCAGAAGATTGTGAGTGCCAAGGAACACAGAAAAGAATTTATATTAGCATTTCATGGTCAAGTATCCCTTTGATGTTTCTTCTGTATTCATACTGTTATTTTCTACAGCACAAAAAAAGAATTCAATTAGTCAGTTTGGTTGGCAATGCCCAAGGCAGTTTTCCCTACAAGTTTTACACACTTCAAACAGCACATCCACCATCTCGTTTTAACCCTCCAAGTACCAAGAGAACAAAATGATCACAGCAGGGCTTACAGCTTGACTTCAGAGCTAATGCTCCTTTCTAAATTATTCCTTTAATTTCTGTGCTAGAAATACAATGTGAGCTTCGTTCTGAACAAACTTAATTACTTCAGGTCAAAGAATAGAAGACTTATGTATAGTAAAACTGAAATTTTACTGTTTTGTAGAGCAGAATTAATGTTAGCTATACTTATGTTGCACATTCAAGATTACATTAGCATTAAAAATGTTAATGGCTTTGGGATTCCTTCCAAAATAGATGCATATTGACTTTTTTTGTAAATACATCAGACTAGTTTAACTGAGAGGTTAAAAGCACTTGCAACATTATACTAAAATAATAAGATATGTAGGTCACAATATTCTTCTGATTTATTTGTCACTGATACGAAGCAATGCACTAGGGATCTCATTAAAAAAAAAAATCTTCCAAGACTAACAATTATAGAATTTTGATCTATTTTTCTTAGAAAATAAATAATAGTTATAGTGATATTCTTTCTACATCCTCGATAATCAAGATGACATTTTAAAAATGTTTTTTTTCTTAGAGTTTAAAAAACTCTTAAAAAAATTGGTATCTGCATTCTATTTCCCCTTTGCCTGTGCCAGCTTCTGCACCATCCAGAACATCCTACCTTTCAAAGGTACAGTACATCTTCATAACTGATAAAGTAAAACAGCATTCTTTTGAATATTCATACAGAGAAAAGATCAGTAGGACTTGTACTCACCCACACTATATTAATAATTTTAGTTTCTAATTCCAAAAAAAAAAAATGCAAGTACTACTGAAATTTGCAGATAACATAAAGAATGTTTTATGACAAGTCTTGAGGACAGTTAACTAACACATAAAAATACTAATACATGTAAAATATTTAGTTCATTAACTTAGCACAATAAAACAGCACGAGTTAAGCCACTGAAAAGAAACAGAGACCCTATAAAGGAGCAGCTTGGAAGAGAACTTAAAACTTTGTGATGTTTGCCAGTTGAGTGCCATTTCCCAATATAACACTGCAGTAAAGATCTACTGCAATCTTTGAATGGTGGATATGACAAAATGCTATTAAAAATATATTGCTTGCATTCATAAAATCAAACACTCTGCCGGAATTCACACATTAAAAAGAACAAGATCACTCTGAAATTAGGCAAATATACAACAGTAAATACACTAACATAACTTATTTTACCTGGTTTAATTAAGGTAAAGACTTGATCATAATCTATATTTAGAAAACAGTGAACAGATGTTTGATAACAAAATGTTCTTTAGCAAATGCAAGCAAAATAAGATTGAGGGGCTGAAAGCTGAAGTCTGCAAAGTTCAAACTGAAATAACATCCACATTTTTAATGGCAGTTGCTGAATCACAGAATAATTCAGGTGGAAGGGACCTCTGGAGGTTATCTAGTCCAACCACCTGCTCAGAGAAGGGCTAATTTAAAAGTTAGACCAGGTACTGGAAACTACTAAGAAACAACAATTTCTATCAATTGCAGTACAAACTAGATAGCTTTAAAAAACATATGCTTCACCCTAAACACAACATGTTTGACTAAACATAGGGTAAAAATCTGTGATATGGTCTCTGAATTTATCTCAGTGAGGTTAATTAAACATTAAAAAATGGGAGAACAAGCAAAATGTTGTTTGGCTTTTGTTGGAAAAAAATTAGCCTGAGTTGTGCTGACATTCTTTGATAAGACACAGACAAACTTTTTGTTTGGAGAATATTTGTTCATGCAGTTTAATGCATGTATCAAAAGCATCTGTCACAGGTTTAAACATCTTTGACATAATCAGGGAAAACCAACTTCTACTAGGAGTAGTGAACTCTTTCTACTTAATGAAAAATTAACCAATGGCTACATTTTATGAAAAAAATTCCAAACCTGTTCTTCCCCAGTTATTCCAGTTATCTTGCTCCCAGGGTAGCCTTGGCACTATAGCATGACTAAATCCAAATTCAGTTAAGTTAGTCTGGTGGAGATTCATTTTCAGAGCAAAAATGAGAGCTAGTCTACCTTGAAGCTAGAGTTATACTTCAAAATGAAATCAACAGAGAGCTCAGACATCTGCAATACTCTGACCTAACATGCTTTTTTTGCACATTATCATCAACACATTTTGATGGGACATTGCACCTCAAAATCAGGATGTCTCTGCAATTTTCTGCATAATGCTATTCTTTTATAGTTTCCCTACCTACTTTAGTGAAGGTGAGATTGTGAGGGATAAGAAAACTGAGTAGAATGAAGTACATTCCCAAGCATAAATGGACAGGTATAAAATATTTCTGAAACTAGAGAATAAAGATCAATGTTCTTATAACCAGTATGAGAAGATACTATTTACAGATAAACAAGTGGCTGCTTATTCATTGTAGCATTTACATGGTATGTAAATAATAATATCCAACATTGCAGTTCATCTGCTTGGTTTAAATTTTGAATGAAGAGCTCATCTTCAGACTCACACAGAGAAAGAATATGACCTAAAAGCTAAAAAAAACAAACCAAACCAAACCCTACATCCTTACTAGATCTAAGAGTATGTCACTCAGATATATACAGTACACCTTATCAAGAAGATTCATAAGCAGTGTCTATATTAAACTAAGATTACATACTAATGCCCCCTATTTAGAAGGATGTTCACCCTGAGTGGCAGCTGTAAGTTATGCACACAAAGCGTGTTAATTTTGCACAAAATAAATCTTCAGCTTGAAGACATTCCCCACTTAATGTGCCAAAGGCATAGCCTTGACTGCTACTTTCACACTGACTAAATTAAATATCTAAAATTTATACCATCCATAAAACAAGGAGTATCTGAAAGGATCCAAGATCTAGGTTTCTATTAGTTACGCCTTTCAATTCATATTTTAGCCTACAGTGAAGACTGCAGTTCTGGTTTAGGTGAGACATTTCTGCTTTCATACATTAAGATCAATTTTCCTTAGATTTAGTAACAGCAAAACTGTCTCCCTATAAATGATTTTGTTTTATCTACTCCTTCTGGTGCTAAGTTTAATATACTGTAAAAAGATCTTAATAGATGACTATCAAACAACACAGAACTGACAATAAGACAACAAAAAGACAAAACTTGATTTGTAACTGACCTGAAGTACTAACTAAACATTTTTTGTCTTGGAATATCTTGGAGTTTATGCTAAAAGATAGATTGTTTTTAAGTTGTCAAAAGGAGGACAGCTTTGGGAGTGGAGTTGAAGAATTGAAAAAAAAGAACCAAACTATTTCTGGCAGAGGAGAACTGAATTTCATCTGCCAAAAGCAGTGAAATGAACGACAGAAATGGAGACAGAAATTCAAAATTATACTATTTTCACCTAGGGAAAAAATCAAAGTGCAATATCAGCTGAAAGGCAGAATCAGAATTTGAACTTTTTATGCTGTAGAGAAGCTCATTTTGCTTAGTCTGTAAATCAAAAATAGCCTAGTGCTACAAACACCTTGTAAGAGAAAGCTTAATAAAGATACATAAATAATTAAATGCCTACATAGGAATTTTTAAACCAAGAAAAGAGAAAAAAGATCTTTGTTTTGCACTGGAAAAGTGCATAAAGGACAAAATTTCTAAAAGGAATAAAGCTGAATATTATAAATTAAGGATAATAGTGTAAAAACCAGACTGATATTTATCAGCCTTAGTTCTTTTTTTCCAAGAACTAACATGAAACTGAAAAAGGGAAAAGAAAAAAAAAAAAGAGTTTTCAGAATGCTACTACTCCAGGGAACCTTTTAAATTAAATGAGTTCTATGATTGGTCTACTGTGAGGTTACATGGAAAACTGTGCCAGCATAGGACAGAGGTGGGCAGTGGAGCCCTGCATCTTGGAGGCAGGGCCAGTTTAAGGTGCTTACAAAACTACAGCTTTAGCTAAACTTCCTTCTTGCTTTCCCTCCTACAACATTTTCATCTTTCTCTTTTGCTTCATTCCAAGACAGCCCTGCCTGTTCTCTAATCTCTCCATGTATTCCAAAAATACTATTTTGTCTCATCAATGTTTTTATCCACTCACAAGAGGAGAAGCTCACTGTAAATGTTTGTAAAACTAATTTCCACTCAGTCTTTCTGTGTCTTACTTCAGGGGCAGACGCTGTCAGAGACTATTATTTGTATATTATGTAGCACTACAGACCAGATAAATTAATTTTATGTACCTGTGGACTGTGCTGTATTACAACTAATTAATGAATGTCAGTGATGATAATATTACTACTCTTATTTGTTCTATATTTGGTTTGTTTAATGTTATGAATATTTCATGTTAATCACTAAACAACTTTCACGTAACTAGCTCTCCTTTAAGTGAAGCAGCCACAGGACAGGTTTTAGATCTATTTGTATGTATTGTAAGAACCTGTCCCTGAAAGGTTTTTGATCATTCCTATTTTAATCTGTAATAATCTGTTAGCAGTAGTTAAGCTGTTTCCCATTGTGGCTTTATTCTTTTGTTTAACACTTGCATGGTGGTAAATAACATGGCATGAAATAGTCTACTCAAAAGCAAAGTGGATTATTTTTAACTTCACACTGTCCTTCAATCTATCCAGGCATATGAGGATAACCAAAGTCCAAAAATCTTCCGGTCACTCCCAGAGAAAGAGAATGTACAACAGAGAGGTAATGCTGAAACAATTTTTCTGGTGAAGTAAAAGCTTAGCAATGTTTTTATTATTGCAATTTTTAAGCAACAGTATGAAGAGGACTGAGTGGAAGATAACCACTCCTACCTGTTGCACAATGGTTGTTAGTTCCAGGCACAGTTGAACAATGTTGTTTTTCAGCAGTGAGTATTCTGTCACGCTGACAAATGGAGACCTGTGACAAAGGAAAGATAGGGTTATACAGCATTAAGGATTATAACTCCTGTTTACAGTATAAGCAGATATATGTAATATAGAATCAGTCCTACACCACAGAAATGCACAACACCTCATCATGACAATCTCCAGCAGCAAGTTACACAGTTTTTGTAAAATACACCTTTGAAACAAGAAACAGGGTAAGCAGGAAGGATGTAAACTGGATTTTGGCCAGAACATCAGCAGTTAACATTCTTGGGGGAAGTGGAGATAGGACCTTCCAAATAATTGTAAGTAGTCCAGATTTCCTTTGTACAGCTCATTAAAAAGACAGCATTTCCAGTATGACATCACTCTTCAGCAGCAGCTAGCACCTTAATTCAGAGAGCAAAGTAATGCTTACTTAGTCACTAACAGCTTCCTGCACACTTGGATTTTCTTCAGGCTTTCCAAATTCTAGCTGAATCTGACCCCATTTGAATTTATAAGAACTGACAAGGTCATAGCCCAAGAGAATATGACTGCTGGCATTAGGTTAGGAAGATGTCACCAGGATTATACAAATCCTGTAAAGGAGGGTGATTCACTCTCACTGTGATTTCTAAGGTGCCATTTATACATTAAAGAGCATTCAGATTCAAGATAAAGCTATCCATTGCTATAACTGCAAAGAAAGAGAAACAAACCATAAATGCTCTGATGCTATTTTATGTTTTGGTTTCTGTCTTTCCGCAGTCAAAACTTTAACTGCATTTATTCAGAGAGATACTTTTAATCAAATTCTCGATTCGTGGATTAAAAAACCACGGTGGCTGATTGTTGAGCATTAACCAACACTACAACTGTACCTAACACATCAATCGTATTCTTGATAAAAACTCTAATAAGAAATTTAATTTTCAGACTAAGCAAGTACTATAATTTATTTTGAATATTCATAATTGATTTGCTCAACTCCAGCTTTTCTGTGTCTTTTTGAAGGCTGAAGGAAAGTTCAAACTCCACAATCTTTTTTTCCTTACCTTCCTTCTGAAATTACTAATGAAGTTACCACTTGTGGCAGTGAGATGCCAACTTGGAATAGCACAAAAGTATTCATTTGACACAAAATACTATCAGACTGAAAGAATCTGAAACAGTAACTAGAGAAAACTTTTAACACCCTCCTGACGGAAGAGGGTACTACATTTTGCCTCCAATATTTGAGAAATTTGCAAAACAAAATTTAGAGCTAGAAATCTAGAACTGCCAATTTAATATTAGAATAAAAGAGTACGAGAGAAAAAGAAAGAACAAATACAAAACAACCCAAAGACTTATTCTCATGCATGAAGGATCAAGAAATAGTAAATTACCTGTCCAGCCAGGCTAGTAAGTTCTTGGCAGCACCAATCAGGTCAACTACAGAGGTAAGAAAATCATTTGGCAGTCGTCTGGAGGCCCTGCCATCATAATGGCCACTCCTCCTTCTACCCGTTATAAAGTTCTGAAGATTTTTGGCTGAGGCATTCAGCTTGTGAGACAGAGTTCTCAGGTTTTCGGTCTCCAAACCATAATTCTGAGGGGAAAGAAGAAGATACATAAGTGAAATAGTGTGTTGTCAGCTACATGAACAAAACTGTGAGGTTAAACATTCCAAATGGCATTGGCTGAAAGGATAGGACAGTTATGGATGCCTGGTGGTAGACTAAGCAACAGGCTACTTTGTTTAGAACATAGAGGATGCATCCATCCTGTCAGCATGACATCCTCCGCTGTCATCAACACTCACAGTGCTGGAGTCCCCAGACCCAACTAAGTCACTGAGGGGAAGGAAAGAATCCCCAAATGCTGGCTCTCATCGTCTTTCCCATTTTCAAAAAGTGAAGATGAGTCAGTCCACTATCCCCTACCTGCTACGGTTCAGGGTTAACCAACCATTCAATGTATTTGCTACCTCTGAGAGCAGATCTTTAGGGGTCCCACTGCACTGGATCTCACTCAGATTTGTGTTAGTCCCTCTACTAACTTGTAGTAACTTCGCCTTAGCAGAACTTCCCTTATGTTGTGAAAAAGGTATAAAATCTTACATGGCCTTGGTGACAGGCTTTTATAGGAAAATTCCTTCCTGAACCCTGCTACTGTTGGTGAGCAGCTGTCCCATATGTAATGTCATATGGGAACAGTCAAATCAGGTCAGAGCGAAGACATGGTACTCGTTTCCAGTGACTGCATAGGGAAGAATCTGAGAACAGAGCAGGCATGTAGTAACAGCTGTTAGTGGTTCAGAGGCTTCAGCCACTGACAGCATCTTCATATTTAACAGTTCTTAATGGATTTTCTTCAACTGTTCTAATTCTGATGGGGTGGGGTTTTTGAATCTAAGTGAAGTTTTCCATGCACAAGTCCCATCTCCCTTTATCCACGTCTCTGTCCTTTTATCACCAAGTCAGTTCCCCACTTAGAGCCAGGTAACAAGCACAAAGATATCTCAGCTCATATACACTAAATGATTCACTCAAATTCACAGAGAAAGTCTCAAACAGACTGAATTGAAGCCAGATTTCTTGCTGCCACAACAGGATGTAGCATATGAAAGAATTTAATAAGCACTTAAACAAAATGAACTTTCAGAATATGAATTGATTGCCCACTATTAATTTCAACTATGCATATGCATATGTATATCAGTCAGAGGATGACTGATCATCAATATCACATTAATTTTCTGCCTAAACTTCTTCCTCAAAACAGAGAATAAAGAACCACAAACAATACACAATATTGATAAACACTAATATGGATATTTGTACTAGAAATAATAATATCCAACACTAAAAAAGGAAAACATACTGACCAATAACAAGCTTATGAAATGGGATTGTATGGTAGTCGAACAAAATACAAACAAATGCTTGGTAATGTTGTTTGGACCACTTACAGCTGGTACTTAGGATCACGCCTTCTCTACCAGCCATTCTCCCTCTCAAAGTTCACTCTGAAAAATAAATCAGGCCCCCTGCCTCCAGCTTGGAGGGCAACCTACAAGGAATGGAAACACTTTGCTATCTTATTTAGCTCGCTGCAAAGAACTTAGACTTTAAAATAATTTTACATACTAGGGACAGAATTAGTTCCATTGTTATATAGGTATCATGCCTAAAGCATCACAATCAGTCAATAAGGTTTGGAAGCATCCAGTTTAAGATTGAATAGTGAAACAAAAGAAAGTTACATTTGTCTAGCTACAGGCGAGAACAATTCTCTTCATCATTTTTCCAGAAAAAATACTGTACAGTTAGCAACAGCATTGCTTAAGTCAGTCATTCTGTTTTGGGAAAGTTTAAAGTTAAAAAGCAAGTTGTATTTGATATTAGTATGCCATCTGTTTAATATTTGTGGCTAATCTTTCTTTTATTGAAGCACTGAAGGAATTCCCTCCCCTGCTCTATTTTTCTCTCAACTTCTACTCATGCCAAGATGATGAGTAAGTGCATGTGTTGAGCTGCCTTTACCAGCTAGCAACCAGCTAGGCAATGCTCAGTTTCCCCTCAGAAAGAGTTTGATTTTGCACACTCAACAACACATTATGAGGATGACAAACCAGATCCTCCTGGTTTTATTTCCAAGGCCATCCTTGCTTATCCCTGTGGAAACAAGCAGAAAATGTTTCTCCCAATAATTCATTATCGCATAAAAGCTCTGGAAACCTGTCAGTTTACTTTCAAGAAAAGCTAAGCAAGAAAGGAAACAGTTTGACCAGCAAATCTATAAAAGCCAGAAAGTATGCTAGATACTAACAAGTGTAATCAACTGGAGCGATCTTCTCATGTCATTGGAAAACACATAGAACTGAACAGAAAATATGTTTGAGAAAATCCACCTAGTGAACAAGTTCTTTATCTTGAAGTTTATTAATTACTTGCTGATGGCAACCTCAATGTCAATACAAAATTTAAAATACAGCAGAATATAGATAAAAATATATCCATAAAGATAATCAGAAGATGAATGGAAAATTTTCAGCACAGTAAAAGCACTGATGCAAGTTAGTGGTTTAGCTAAGACTTAGAAAGACACAATAAAGGGGAGAAGATAAAAATATTACAAAAATGACAGTGAATCAAAATCTCTAGAAGACAGAGATATTGTATTGCTCTAAATTTAAGTTTGCCTCAAATCCAAGATCTTAATTTTCAAATGAAACAACCACAACCAACTATAAATCGGGGGAAAGAGTGGTTAAAAATAAGCCTTGAAAGTATCACCTTCGAGCACCTTATCCTAATTTACTGCACCACAGCTCACCTCATGTCAGCTGCACATGTTTCTCTCTCCGCTGCCATCTCCCGTGCAACCTGTTTGCCAGGCTGAAGCCCTGATGCCACAAAGCCCCACAAGCCCCACAGCGGCAGTGCACTAGAAAACGATCGAAAGAAACTATGGTCCTTTCGAGCTTCCCTAGTCAGCAACCAAGGTGATGGGACATAAAAGAGATTGTTCCAGAGAAGAAAAGAGCAAATAGGTGGGTATACACACAAATTTGAACTGCATTGATCATGATTCCGTGAACGTGCTTGAAAACACAGATAGAAGAGTTGCAGCTTATGATAATGAGCGAGTAGGTGGGTAGCCTTGTTCTGTATATATGACACTGCAAGAAGTATCCAGATCTCAGTTCTAATTCCTGTAGGCATCTCATCTGCATGATGCTAACTGAGATAGTCTCAAACCTGCCAGACTAAATCATTATCACAGCTACCATATCAGAGTTCAGTTTTCACAACCATTTATTCTGCTCTCACTGTGTTAAATATGTGCTGTTATTGTGAGACGCACCATAGAAATGATGCTCCTGAGCCTGTAAAATTCTATCTCCTGGCAGGTGATTTCTTTCTTGCACAGCAAATCCTGGATATAATTTCTGGTTTAAAAGGAAAGCAAAAAGAAAGAACCTCTAAAACGGGCAAGAGGGTGCCATTAGCATAGGCAGGATTATTTTTCATACCAAGAGTAGAGGAAAAAAACAAAGCAAGGTTTGCTCCATTCCCTGGTTTTGTTTCATGATGCTTAGGGTTACTGCACAGTCACTTTTACCAAATTAGTCTACTAGTAGAAAGGGACATACAAGTTTAGAGAATGAATACTGGCTATTAAAGTGACCCCAAATGCTGTCTGTCTAGAACTACACAGCCATACAGTTTGTCAAATTATCACAAAATCTGTATCGTGAAACTGCTTAGTGAGAATAGAAAGTAGACTAAAGCTGACAACACTCCATTTCAGTAAAACGGGCCTGATAGGTATATTGCAGAAAGGGTAACTCCTGGAAGAAAGGGCCAAAGTAACAGCACATCTTGAACACAGGAAGATGTGACTTGTAAATCTATTAAATGTATACTTAAGCTTCTTCACACAAAAGCACTGTTCAAACAGTGAGAAAATTCTATATGTTCACTGAGTGTGGTATATGATAGCATTATTACCTTCACACACAGAGAAAGTTGCATAGAGATTATCTGATTTGTTCAGTGACAGACTGATTCGGTAGTATATTTTAGGTTGGAGCTCAGCAATTCCTGATGCCCTATTCAATGACAGGAGTTGAAAAGAAGGATTTCAAAAGGTAGAAATTAAAACACAAATGTGAGATCAGAGGCAGACAAGCTTATTATAGAAGAATATCATTAGCAATAATGCCAAGATGAAGCTGTGCTTGAAGTGACACTTGTTAGTGAGATGTACAACTGACTTTGGTTTAAGGATAAGTCTGCTTGCTGTCTGTAAAACACAGTACTCAATTTTAGCAATTTCATTCTCAATTTTCAAATTATCAGTGAGGATACCTGTCATCTCTCTACTTTCCCTCTCCAGTTCAGTCTGAGATGCCGGTTTCGGTGTTCCTAGTGATTAGGGTTATTGTAGGGCAGTGAGAGGGAAGAGACAGGACAGATCTTGGGCTTTTGCAGTTGATCGTCTTTTTTGAAGTACAGAAAAAACAGGTGGCTGTTGTCAGAAGCGCTAGAATTCAGAAGACAGGAGAGAATACCAGGGTTTTTTGAACAGCCTGAAATAGACTGTTGTTTTTACTAGTGCAGAGTGGAAGATATGATGTAAGAGATAAGTTATTGAATATTCCATATAGATAAAAATGCATACTAGAAATTGAAAAATATGAAATCTGCCTCCAAACAGATATTTCTTCCTTTGTATGTCATAAATCCAAAATGCAGAAATAGCTGAATACACTGTGACAATGAACCCTTCCGCTCTGTGTCTGTATCACAATTCTAGCTAAAACCTCTGCTTGTTTTGTACACACATTCTGGTTTGAAGTTCCATTTTTAAAAGACAGTGGGAAAACTGAGAAAATTTTTTATCCATCTGACAATGTAACACCTGTGGTTTTTTACATATTCAAAGTCAAATGAAAAAAAGTCTTAAGCTAGGGCTTAGGGTGTTTTCCTACCTTATTGCAGGTATGTAACAACATCACAAATTAGCATTTCATTTATTAGTAACACTACCTGTGAAAATTTTAGCTACTAAGATAATATAGGCCAAATTACTGTAACAAAGTTACAGGTAAAAAATAACAAATAAAATGGAAAAAAAAAGATAAGTGCTAACCAATTTTTTGTAAATACTAACACCTGAAGATCAAAAGCAGAGCAAGAAATACCTGTAATATAAGAAGAGTATTTCTTCTGTGGAAAAAACCCCAGCATTGTATACTTAAAGGTACTAATATAATGAAATTGTTTTGCTCTAATGTGACTCATAGAAATAAAACTATGTGCGTATATTGAAATTTATTTGACACAGGATATAATTTAAGCTAAATAGTTTATATTGCCTAAGTAATGACTTTAATTTACCTTAAAAACAGATTTATTTTTAATTACAGCAGTTTTTCTTTATGTTGTCATTCATGTAAATAGTTGGTGTAATATATGTATAAATATGCATAAACACATAGATGCATATACAGCCTTTTCTGTAGGTGATATTTTGAGAACATTGCAATTTTCAATGAACTCGGGACTCAGTTTCCCAGTTGCTGTAAGCTGACGCATTTGTCAAGCGTCACAGAAGGATGCTGCCGAGCCCTCTTCCCAAGTCCCAGCATCACTGTACCGTGAGCAGGATTAGGAAACTAATTTAAAAGCTCCATCTTCAGGTACATCATCCCCACTACAGACCAGTTTTTGACCGATTCTCAGATTGCAATAAATTGACTTAACGTTATCGTGGACTTGCAACATCTCTGCAGGGACGCTCTGCCCCTCTTCTGCTGGGAAAGCAGGTCTGGTCCTTCGCAGGCTGCCTGCTCCCCCCGCCAGCCCTCCGCTGCCCCAGGGACCCGCACTGGCAGGCTCTCCCTAAGACCTCTCCCCACCCGCCTCCCTGGGGCACGGCTGCAGCGTGGGGCTCCGAGATGACTAGGAAAGGAAATTCCCCAGAGCGGCTCTGGGCTTTTGGGATCGTCTTTGGGAAAACACGACATGCCAGATGGGGTACCACAAACTCCCTGCTGTCTACGTTGCCGTGGATGCTGCTCCTGCAAAGGCCATATCTTTGCAATGAAAATTACAGTGTTTGTGAGAGCATAGAGTCGTTTAGCACTTAGCGAACAAAACCAGGCAAACAGGGCCTGTTTAATGAAAGCAAAAATCAAAAATAATCATGTACTATGATTTTAGCATAAATAGTTCTGACACATAAACAGAATGAAAACCACCAAAACACACTTTTTTTTTTTTAATTTCCCTTCTAGAGGTATTTTTTTAAAGGTTAAGAGCCTAACAGAAAACACAGCAGAAACCTTATTCAAAAATACTTGTCTCTGTAAATGTTTCTTTGATTTCATCAGGTAGCTCTGTTAAAATTTTGTGGTGGTATTTTTAGGATACAACTTAAAAGTGAAGTTATCAAAATAGTATGAAGACAAAGTATGTGAGGCAGTGCATCTCCATCAGGCATGTCATTTTTTTCCTCTTTAAAAAGAATTTACAAGCTGAATATCCTTTATATGAAGAGCAAGTTGAAGGTGGCTAAAACAATTTTTTTCGTATAAATCACAAAGGTCCTTCTTTTCAAATTACCTGAACAAGTAAACAAGTTTTACCATAACATTTAAAATACTAAATTAAAAGTATGTATTAAACCTTGGTTCCACAGAATATGACCAACTTTAAGTATTTATCACAGATTTCAGATAAAGTGCTAAAATATCTAGATTCGTACTCCATGTGAGCAGAGGTGACAAATTCAGCTGAAAGAAAGAAAAAATAATACCTTGTAATTACTGTATTATATTTGGTAGTGTTAAATTCTTCTGGAGCAGCATGTATCTAGGGAAAAAAATGTTACTTGACTTGCAGTCTGCTAGCAGTTACACCTTTGGCATAACTAGTGCTTACAGCATACCGGGGTCTTTTTTTTTTAATTGACCTATCACTTAATTTTTGTTGCACTGTACTAAATGCATTGCATACCTAGCCCTGGGGAAAACTTAGTGCTTCGTCACCTGTGACCGTTTGCTGATTACCAGTGTCTGAAGGCTCAGAGCTGAAATCTTGTTTAGAATCATTGAATGGTGTGGGTCAGAAGGACCCTTTAAAGATCATCTCGTCCGCCCCCCCCTGCCACTGGGCAGGGACACCTTCCACTAGACCAGGTTGCTTGAAGCCCTGACCCAGAACGCTGCCAATGATGGGGAATGCACAATTTCTCTGGGCAACCTGTTCCAGTGCCTCACCACACTCATTGTAAGAAATTTCTTCCTTATGTCCAATCTAACTCTACCCTCTTTCAGTTTAAAGTTACCCCTTGTCCTGGCACTACAAGTGCTGGTAAAAAGTTTTTCTCCATCTTTCTTATAAACCCCCTCCAAGCATTGAAAGGCTGCAGCAAAGTCTCCCGGAGCCTTTTCTCTTCTAGGCTGAACAAGCCCAACTCTCTCAGCCTTTCCTCACAGGAGAGGTGTTCCAGCCCTCCGATCATCTCTGTGGCCCCCCTCTGGCCCTGCCCTAACAGGTCCACGTCTTTCACTGAGGACCCTAGAGCTGGACGTGGGGTCTCAGGAGAGCAGAGCAGAGGGGCAGAACCACCTCCCTGGACCTGCTGGCTATGCTGCTTTTGGTGCAACCCAGGAGACAACCCGATTTCTGAGCTGCAAGTGCCCATTGCCAGCTCATGTCCAATTCTTCATGAACCAGTATCGCCAAGTCTTTTTCTGCAGGGCTGCTCTCAGTCTGTACTGATGTTGGAGATCGCCCCAAGCCAAGTGCAGGACCTCGCGCTTGGCCGAAGTCAACTTCATGAGGTTCACACGTTCCCACGTCTTCAGCCTGTCACGGTCCCTCTGGATGGCATCCCTTCCCTCTAGCGTATCAGCTCCACCATTCAGCTTGGTGTCATCTGCAAACTTTCTGAGGATGCACTCAGTCCCACTGTCTAGGTCGTTATTAAACAGTATTGGTCCCAGTACAGACCCTTGAAGGACACCACTTGTTACTGGTTTCCACTTGGATGTTGAACTATTGACTGTAACTCTTTGGATGTGGCTATCCAGCCAATTCTTTAACCATCTAATAGTCCATCCATCAAATCCATCTCTCCCCAATCCTAACCTAAAAGCAGTCTTATGTGATGCCTAAAAATGTCCTCCATCTAAAACGAACTAACAAAATCCATTAGCGATCATACGAATCAGTATACCAGTTCAGGTCGAGAGACTGGAACCTAAAACTTAACACATATCCTGAATGGTAAAAATGGGACAATGATTATAATAAAATGCAAGTTTTGACAACATTTAATGAAAAGTTAAACAAAATAAATCAAAGAAACAGTGTAAGTTTTATTAAGGAAACTGTGTCAGATGTAGTCAGACCTGTCACTGCACAGTAGTGTTTTAATTGGGTAATGATCGTAATCACATACTCTGTCAGCAAAGGAATGAGGCATCTGAATAAGAGGCAATTGAACCCAACATGACCTAGTTCTCAGAATGTATTATTCTCAGAATTATCACAAACCCCTACTTCTGCTTAGTTCAACTTCTCTGTCTGTAGTAAATGTCTACTGGAATTACTCTTATAATGGTCACTCCAGTTACTTTATAGCAAGGAGATGCTGTACTGCGCACCGAAATATATTAACCCACAATATTGTACCTATTTTGATATTAATCAGGATTAATTTCCCAAATTACAAATGAAGCCTAGCTTACTAAATAATGTTGCTTTGCTCTTCATTAGGGAAAGGAAAAAAATAAAGGGCACATTTGGATACGTGCTACTTAAATTAAAATATTCAATAGTTTATATATTTTTAAAATATATAAAATCCTAGCCCCTGTTGTTTTGCAAACTATAAATGTATTAAGAAAGTACATTCCAACTTAATGGCTGGGGACTGCAGTTCAAGTAAAATATTGCCCACATTTGTTCCAGCTTTTTCTTTAAAAGCTCTTCTCATTCTAAACCAGTAAATTAGCAACACTACATTCTACAAGCAATCCTTCTCACTATCTTTAATAACATTTGCCTATCAGTTTATTATGACAGTTAAACTGCAGTATTATAACCTAGTTTATGTACACAGAACACAATGACATTACATAAGAATAAAAGTATGGAATTTATTAATAACTATGGTAATACTATGCAAATATGCAACATCAAAATACAAATTAGATTATATTATCTCAAACACCTTGATTCTTTTGTGCATGTAGCTTTCCTCCCCCTTGTGTTCCCTTCCATTATAGTTATCCTACCCTTCAGAAGCAAATTATGTCACAATTCTTGCTTGTCTCCTCAGTCTATAATTTGGAACTCGTCACAGTGCTTCTACGTACATCATATACCTTCCTATTATCTTGTAAATAGATACATTAAGTAGATATTGTGCTAAGATTAAATATTTTAACCTTATTTAAAAGCTTAACATTTGCATTACATTTTTTACTTCCAGAAGATGCTTTAGCATTTCCATTGTAATTGATACATATCAATGTAATCAAGCATAATTAAGGTGCCTTGAAAAGTATTTTGTTGAAAAAGCCATGCATTTCTTATTTCAGTTAAGAATTAGAACATGCCAGTCTTTCCTTTAAAAATCAGATTCAAAAAGACTGTAAGACCAGCCTCAGAAACAGTTTTTTTTCAAAATATGGTATTTAAATAAATTGTTAAATTTATGTTTAAGTGTTAAGAGAGTCAAATGATGGACACCTGGTAAGAGTAAGTGAGTTAGAGAAAAGCAGAAGATGAGGTTATATTCCTGCAGGTACCTCCTCTGAAAACATGGCAAACATAGGGCTAGGCTGGACCTTGAAATGACTATGGATAGAAGATGATCAAGAGAAGACCACAGACATAGTATGCAGATTTGTTGTTCATGGATCTCAGAAGGGTCCCTGAGTATGACCAGACTTGACCCACGATAGGCCAGGCTAGAACTGCACAGTATAGTTTCTGTTACGAAATGGTTAGCATGATCAAGAATTCACTGGTGCTCCTATGGTTGGGCAGGAGATTTTTTAAGCAGCTTTTACATTGTAGCTCTTGCTATAGATCTCTGAACAAACTGCGTAAAGCCTTCCTGGTCTGCTTAATCCTAATGAATTCAACGTCATTTAAATTGTGTAATATCCAAATACTGTCTCTCATTACATAAGCTTGAATAAACTGGAACATCTTAATGTTTCTGTTTATGTACGATATATATCTATCCATGGAGAGAGAGAATATATTACTATGGTACAAGTATCTAAAGCACAAAAAGGTATGAGAAAATAAAATTCATTACATACAGCACAGGCTTTAAAAAAGTCCTACAACATTAAACAAATTGAATACACAAGTATCTCTGTCAGGCTAATCAGTGCGAGAAGTGTGCGTTTTCTTAAAATGCACTTTAAAATTTTATCTCACCATACTGTGTGGTCACACAGTATCATCGAGCACGTCATGACGCAACATCAGCGTAATTTTTGGTTAAGATCTGTAAAAACACCGAATCTGCTATTCAATTATGTAGACTGCTTATTACCATAGTAATGTCAAGTATAAAGAAAGTGTACTTTTATGGAAATAAAAATGCCTCAATCACGACATCTGATCCCAGATGACTTGGGCCACTGGTCTGAGAGACTTTCAACATACAGAAGGTTCCCTTTGTAATACACTTCAATATATTTTTAAAGATCACGCCACTCTAATTCTGCTGGCCATGTTCAAGGAATACCTTAATTTCATTTTTTCCCCCATATATTTTTTCTGGTTTCTTCCTTTCATTTCCTCTACCCCTTGAAGAGATTTTTTTTTTTTTTTTAACATACAAAACCTTCTTATATTCTTCGCAGTTTTAGTTACTCATTCAGCAAGTACTTGATTTTTTTCCTGTTTTTAAATAGTTGAAATATCTATACTGTGCTATATATCATATATATTATATTTCTGTTTAATAAGTAACTATTTAAAACTGTAACCTAGACTGAAGGGGTGTAGTAGGGACTATAGAACAAGATTTTATTAGACAATATGCAGTCAAAACAAACTTTTGTTATTTTCGAGATTGAAATACATGATCTAGATGTAACGGGTATTTGTTATAATGAAATCATCTAACACTACGAACAGAATAGGACTAAAGAGATATTGGGGATCAGCTGGTTTATATTTTCTACTTTTTGCTTGGAATCATCTGAAACATGGAAATACCTATTTGTCTATTTAATGCCCACTCTCAGAAAAGCTTTAAGAAAGCAAACTTAAGAGAAGGGGTTCCCTCTGGAAGGAGAACTCGCGTCTTATTTCAGTTGTAAAGCAGAGCATGGTCATTTACATGTCCAAACCATCAATAGAATTAATTCTGTGGAGGCAACATACCATCAGTTGCAGAAACAGGAGCAACTGATCCTAACCTACGCTTAAAATAGTACTTGAGTTTATCTGGAAGAGAACGCTTTTACTACTTTTCCTTTGAACTTCGGCAGCATCCCTCTGAGCTGTTCGTAACTGCTCTCCCACTGCCCTAATTCACTTTTTCTGCTCAACTTTATCTTCACAAAGAGTTTAGATCTAAACTCCCTGGAAGTGAATTTGCATTTAAAAAAATTCTCCATTTCAAAATGCTTTTAAAGTTTTCTCATATTTTTTGAGCAAAACCTTAATATTACAGCAGCATAAAATAATGATAGCTTCTCATAAACAAACTAATGTAAGATGGTCAATGTATCGCACCATCCATACATCATTTGTCCTCTGTCAAGCTGACATCTGTGCATATTTAACAGCTTCAATATCAACTCTCAGAAAAAATACCAGTACGAAAATAAAGCTGTGGCAGCATTTCTTTTCTGATACGCACAAGAGCAAGACCCAAGAGGATGAAGGAAGTTAGTCTATTTTGTGGCTTCTTTTCACATCATAACATAAATTGTTTCCAATTACTTAATGTCAGTATTAAGCACTGATCTGCATATGGCTTCCATTTAAAAACATATGTAAGCCAGACATCTGTGATGGCTTGACCTCTTCCATGCATGTATGAAAACAAGCTCTGCGGAATATGCTGATTGGGGTTACCGTGAAAAATAAACAAGACCAAAGGATGACCTAATAGATATTACCTCCAAAACCATACTAGACCACGATCTGCTAACTTGTGAAAATGGTTACCAAATATTGCCTGCACTAGTGATTACCATGCCTGCCACTGTTGTTTCCCCATGATAGGCTTGTCTTTTGGAAATATAATGTCAACACTGACCATTTCACTTAAGTCAGGCACTAACTTAGGTTCTTGCAGAATTGGTAGTTCCATGTGAAAATCACATCCATTCAGGAAAGATGTTACATATATTCATAATAATGCAGAGAGAAGCATGCAAAAATTAAATTAGTAACAAGATTCTTTTGAATGGGCATTAATGAGAATATGAAAAAAGTTCATTTATCTATTTTTATCATGAACTTGCTGAAGGCTGCTCAAGCAACTCAGTCAACAGTTACATGAATATGCATGTGCATACATATATTTGCACGCATATGAATTTAGCTATAACAATAACTGATCACAAATAATTACTCAGGAATTCAGGCAGCTTACAGCAATTAATATTGTAACAGAGTGGTATGAAAAATAACTTACTAGGAATTTATGAAAGAAATTTCTCCTTGCAAATAAGAAAAACAATTTTTCATAGGGAAAATATGTCATCGTTCTTAACTTTCACTGACGTACTCCCCGTATTTCCTTCACACAGAGAATCTCTATGGTACAGTGTTTCCTACCAGTGCAATGTAACATGCATTGCATCATTCAGTACAGATTTCAAATCGGGATCCTAAAGAAAAAATGAACTATTGCTTTCTGGAAGGGAAAGATTTTGCAAATGAAACATCAGCAATAAATAAAATGTAATCCTTTCCAGTGAAAAAAGAAATCTACAGCCTTAGAAAAGAAATTAAAAGTTAATTTCAAATGTTCATAATATTGTTTATACCTAGTTACTTAAAATACCATATAAGTAGTAGTGCAATTATTTTTCATTAAAAGACTAAGAATTTCCAGTGTATTTCACATGGACCATTACAGAGAACAATTTCTTTGATGTTTAAGACTTTGAACACATGAACGAACCAAGAAAATTTCTGTGTATCACTGAACTTTTGGGTTATTTTACAGAAATTTAAATTTTATGTTAGTGGAATAATTTTTTTTTCATTTAGTGGGGAAAAGTTAATCTCTCCCTGCAATAGTGTGTATTATCCTTCCTTATTGTTCCAAAAATAGAATCCTGTACCTTCTTTAATCTAATATACCTTCCCCCTACTATTTAATGTAATTTCCTAGGTCTGAATCGATATTCCATTAGCTGGATTCAGTCAATGGACTGTCTTTCACTGCCCACATTATTCTAGTTCTAAGGTTTTCAGTGCTGGCACACTGCAAGCGTAAGTTATTGCCATACTAGCAAACCAGCAGTCCCGCACAGATATTTCTACCTGCTGCTTTAAAAATCGCCTTGTGAGGAACAACAAGTCGTTCAGCGAGCAGTGGTACTGAAAAGGCCAGACTTCCAGTGGTCCGGCCCCTGCTCGTTCCCACGTCCCCTTCTTCACCCGCCTCGCACGCCAGTCGCGTAGGGATAGGGGCTGGTAGGATCAAGTGCATTTTCTCCCAGAAAGGCACTGGTTTGGGAGCCACCCCTCTAGTGACCTACTGACTACCACGGCACTTGCGGGAATCCTTGCGGACTGACTGTTCTGTCGAGTTTGGTTGAGATTGGCTAAAACTTTCAAAAATTGTTAAGGTTGGTAGAGGGATGAACTGGTGCAGACACAAGCAATGCACAAGCAAAAATGGCATCTGCTTTGAGAATTATTCTCACTTGGATGTTCTCGCAC
This sequence comes from Aviceda cuculoides, assembly GCA_035590195.1. NCBI lineage: Eukaryota > Metazoa > Chordata > Aves > Accipitriformes > Accipitridae > Aviceda > Aviceda cuculoides. The sequence continues at coordinate 21,567,207 of JAVJGG010000039.1, forward strand.
CCAAATGTGTATGGGAATTCAAATAGCTTTGGTAAAGTCTTTTAATAAAACATGCTAAGTCCAAGTTATCAATTTCAGCTGGCTAATGGATTTAAATTATACATTAAAACGTTTAATGCAATAATATACAATTAAGTGGTTTTATGTAGCAATACACCAAAAACATATGCTGGCTTCTGACAGAAAGCATAAAAGCCCTCTGTGCTGCAAGCCATGATTCTAGAAAGAGAACAGGTTTTCCTTCCATACATCCCGCTTGAAGTACTATTTCTGTGTTTGCAATAAGACATCAGCATGGAAGAGATACCACTGAGCACTCCAGAATTTAGAACTTCCAATTACTGAGTTTAACTCTTGTACAAAAGGATGGTGGTTTAGTGGCATTTTTATGAAATCACAGCATACTTTGCAAGACCTGTATTTCTACGGTTTACTAAATGGAGCACTAACTTTTCCAAACCTCATGATGAGAACAGGCAACAATTTCCAGCCATGTTTATTGCGACAATGATTTGAAGTCAGCAGTAAGAATTATTTAATATGAAGCATATCTGTAATGGTCTAATATGTATGTATAACATACAAGACAACAGAACATAGAACAGAAAATTTACCAGTATTGAAACAGCACTTTTCCGCCACTGCTAGTTTTCCCCTTCTAGTGCATGAAGAGTTCAAACAAGAAGGATAAAGACTATGTAAGCTGCTGACATGAGACTTGTTTTTACAAGTCAGTGCACACATGGATGTCTGAGCACAGTAAATTAACGTGGATTTGCATCAACAACCAGTAATTATGTTTTACATCAGCCAATAAAGAGCAGAAGAATGATGAATTCCTGCTGTCAGAGCTGCACTATATTCATCCACAGAAAAATTTTACCAGTTCCAAAATTTAATACATCTACCAAAAATTAAAAAACAAAAAAACCCAAACAAACAAACAAAAAACCTTAAATGTAGTCCACAGCCAAATCTCAAAACAACATGTCTGACCAGATTTCTAAATTTGGCCAGTGTTTTTGCACTGTATGAAGCCAGTGATAATTCCATAGCTCTCAAAAGCTAGGGTACTCACCCAAGCACTCCTGGCCAAGATTCAGCTAAGCCACTTTTCCTAAAAGTTTCACTGTACTTAATTTTGCTGTATACATTTACATGAATCCGGACATTTTGGCTATACAGTTCTAAAAAAATGCCAAATAAATGCCACCTTTTACATGAAAGGAGACAGTTGCTCGGGGTAACCACATAACATAACACTGTTATCTGAAAAGCACATTTACTAGACACTTTATATTCAGTAGAGTCTATGGCATTCTATATAAAAGCATGGACTCTTAAAATAAGAGGCTATGACAGCTGACCATTTTGTACATGTGTTTTTGTATGACAGCATTGCTGTTGCTATTATAACATAATAAATGTCATACAAAACCAGAGTGATCTAAAAAGCTTAACCCGACTTGCACCAATTCCCACACTACAGCTCAGAGCTTCATCCCTGCAAGGTGGTGAACATTTGGCTCTTATTCCTGTAGTTACAGTCTTGCAAAGAATTAAGTGCCCACTTTCCTCAAGGCTCTGTGAAAACATAAATGCATTCTCAGCTCAAAGTCCCCCAACAAATATCCAGAAATGGAAAAAGAAAGCTGTTAAGCACTATTTTACCTCATAAAGATTAATGTTTGTGGTGGCATTGATGAGAATCTCTTGTAAGATTTCTTCTTGTGGAAAGCCTTAATCAAATATACCCTAATGTTATCAAAAGCAATGTAGAAATCTAGCAGCACATTTTATCAAGAGGTAAGAGATGACACAAGACACAAATATTACAAGCATCTTTCTTTTTAATTCCTTTACTGCGGAAAGAAAAAGATAGAAAAGAAAATGTGACTCCTGTGCTGCACAATTTATGTGTCACTAGCAGGCTATTCCATATACTTCTTATTGAAATTCTAGGGAAAGCAACAATTAATATCAATTAATTGGATATGTCAATTCTAATTAGCCCACAAAGGCTAGGTAAGTATCCTTAGGAGACCACAGGGTACCTCCACGTTGCTGCAAACAAATCAAGTACCCAAATCTCAGCTAGTCTGTGGCTTGGGACACAAGAGAGCTCACACAGAGCACGTCAGAGCATTGGAGCATGGGAAGGAGGTGGAAAACCAAAAGCTGGCCTTCCTGCTTTTTTTGCTGTCCACTGGTTTTGGCAAACTAGACTACTGTGCAATAAAAGATGCCTTCTGAAACACAAAAAATCAAAGAAAAGAAGCAATAAACATCCACTTAACACTAACATGCAATGTTACGGCCCCTGGTTTCAACAGAAACAACCATGAAGTGAATCAGAGTGTTACTATATAGGTTTTTCTTTTATCATTGTGCAGGGAAAAATATCCATTCCCTTATCCCTAGTAGTAGTTGTGATCACTATCATCAGCCTTGAAGAAACCGAGCATCCAGAAGGATTGAAATCAGAATTAAAAACATTGTCTTCCAGATCTAAACCTCAAAAAGAATTTCAGTGATGTCAGAAAGGAATGTACCATTAACACCCCATAAACCAGGGGTAGAAGAATATACATAAATTATAATATATACCAACACTATTTGGACTGAATTTCAGCCAGTATTTTCCCTCCTGCCCTGGTCTACAGCATTGGACATGCGTGGTTTTTCAGCACCATATCATTAGCCTACCTATTTATTTGCATAAATTTCTGCTATCGCATTGGCCTAATAAGTAGCAATACAATTTAATTGTACATATTATAGTGTGCTGTTCTCTACCAGTGAGTGACAGTAACTCATAATATGAAAAGGAATAAAACATTCATTGACAGAATACCACTGAGTTTACCCAGACACATAACCAGACATAAAATACAGTAATGGATTATTATAAAAGGATTACTTTATAAGTTTATAAATGGAAATAAGTACATTTATTTTTCAGAAGCATGCAGTAGTTCCTGTAGTAGCCTATTTACCAGCCTAGCCTGAAATGGATTAGGAACCTCATTCTCAGTGGTACTTAAACAAATGCATTTTCAGAAGAAAATTATAAGCTTTGAAACAGGTTTAACACTTTGAATAGAACATGTTTCTCCCTATTTTGTGAAAAAGAATTATTGTGTGACAAGACAAAAATCTTTCAACTATGTCAAAAGATAGGAAAAACAAAAGTCTATTTGCTCTCATTAGTCTGTTAACATTGCCTTGCTCTACTGGCAACTAATGTACATAAATGCAAGGAATTAAAATAGGAGTCAATAGAGCAAATTTGTATTTTTCCCGAAATTTTTTTTTAACATAAACCCAGCCTTAAGTATGAAGTATACAGAAATACTTATAGCCAGAAGTACTTTACCTGAAGCTTGATAGCCTACCACTACAAAGACTGGATGCATTACTTGTGGAAAAGAATTAGACGTGGTCTACCCAAACTCACCCAGCCTGCAGTCCACTCGCTGCTCTCTCTTCCCCTTTTGGGCTGTATGCAGGTAGCTGAAATTTGACTAAAATGCAGCCAACCTCCATTCTTCTATTTCTCCTATATACACATCATCTTATGACAACAGACCACACACATGTTGGAATACCTGAATAGGACCATTTCCAATCTGTGCTTAGCTACATGATATGCAGACATCACATAACCAGAGGGTTCTGTGCCTTCACGAGAGGTTACGTGGCCTTGGCTGCTAAGGTACGGCTGCTGTACAATAATGATAAATTCATATAGGATAAAGTTTTCAACAGAACCCAAGCCTAAGTTTCTAGTGCAACTTAACACAGAGAATAAATTTGTAAGTCACTTAGGTTCTTAATTCCCTTAAAACAAGCTCTTGCTTGGATACCTCTGAAAATTTTACATACTAAACTTTTGTACTACTTTTGGTGGTACTGTTACAGTATTCCAAAATATTCTTACTGTGCAAACAACAGTCTTGGAAACCATGTGCTACTATGGAACAATTGGTGTAGAGGTAGTGGTCCTCGAAGAGAAAACTGAGGAGATAAAGAAACCTCACCCTCTACCTCATTCCCTACTTGTATCAACTCACAGAGCTGCCTTTATGTCTGGTAAGGGAACGCTGGGTGATGCCACAATGAAAGAATTTCATTTGTGCTAGGTAGTCAACACAAATAATACGTAATTACATTCAAGGTTCTCCTTTATCTGCATACCAGCTTAGCAAGACCTTGAATTTCTTATTCTTACCAGTAAGACAAAGCCATCATGCATGCACATATGTAAAATATATGTACTTTAGGCTACTGCGAACCGTTTGTACAAACTTAGTTATCTTCCTTCAATGTCCTGACCATAAAAGATTTTTAAAAATGCAAAATTGGCAGCAGACTTTAAAAAGAAGAAAAACAACAGACAAATCTTAAAATAGTTTATTTTTCCAAATTGCATGATTTGAAAGGCTAAAAAGAATGAAACAGCTAATTAGACTAAGCAAAAGATGATACATCCTTTCTAATATGTGGAATAATTAACTAACCCATTCAATAGTATTAATTTAATGGTTTGGCATAGCATAATAAGTAGCACTGGATTGCCAAAAGTTGAACTTCTTTTCCAATTGAGATTAATAAAGCTCTCTGGATGCATGTATGTTTGTATATACAAAAATAATGTATGTGCCAGGTTCCTCATTATACTGAGGAGATGGAATCTCTCTTCATTTCTCACTAAGAGAGATGGCATTCCATTTCAAAGAAAGAAGATTTACTTCCATCTACTTAAGCATCAATATATATATTTAAAATAAGATTTCAGCCTAGAATAATTACCTCTGAATAACCTTTGAAATATTGGGGGAAAATAAATATCTGACATACCAAATGACTTGTTAAAAATGAAACTTGATTACATATCGGGTAAAGTAAGAAAAAATACTTCCCAATGTACAAACAGTATTGACAAATCAAGCAGCATATCAGCAGAAAGACTAAAAGGATCACAAGAGAGATCATTGTAGGTGTGGCCATTAAAAAGTAGTATTAATTTAAGCAGAACTTGAATAATTTTAATTCAGAAAAAACAACCTTATCAGTAGATACAGAGACACGTATGAAAGACTGGCTGCTTGATCTTCAGCATGGCATACTTCAAAATAAATTATTGCAAACTGCTTTCCATCTGACCAACAAAATTTACTGTTGTAATTTTGTTGAAGAGATGCCTAATAAATAAATACAGTAGAAAAATGTTAGAAAACATTTAGTGTTTGGTAGCTATATCCCATACACTGTTTAAAAAAAAGTAGTAAAAATGCAAGCAAATTAAATTCATGCCAGTTGTTATAAACATGTTGACCCACAGGTGACTTTATTTTGCCCTCCAGCAGAAAAACTATCATGCTTGGCTTGCCAGCTTTTGCAGTAACTGCAGAGAGAGAAATTTTCTAATCTTTATTTCTCCTTGAATGCTATCACAGCACACTGACTAATTTCACTAGCTGAATGCCTATGAATTAACAGTACTTTTAATTACTTTAGATACAATCTATATTTGAGCATGCTTTTCATTTTACATTCATTTTTCTTCCATTCATTATCAAAGTCTTTCTTCCCACTAGACTGTTTATATTTTAATTTGTGTAGGCTTTAACATCATACTGACTCCAATACTGTCCTAATTAAATTAAATTTACTTGCATAGATTTCAACAGCAACCCCTGTTGACCTCAAAAGTACTCCTTTTTCTTCTTTCCAATATATTTTACTGTCTATCAAAGAATTGTTTTCCCCAGGCCCCATTACTTCTTCAGAGTTAGCCTTCATGCAACTAGTCCTCCAATACATATCCAGATTAGTGCTTCAGCTTTAATAAAACTACAGTACAAATCCTAAATGGCCTGTACTTTTTAGTCCATAGATGTTATTTAGGTCACTTCAAATAAATAATTGCAGAGCAGCTTCCGACCACAGTAGTAAGATAGGACTTTGATGTTGAAGATAGGATTTTTTTCCCCACAGCCATCATTCCCAATTTTCTTCTTAATTAAAACACTACTCAAAAATGTCTTTCTAGAATGGTCAAAGAATAGAAGCTGAAAGTATGGCTCACCTATGACTTCTCGTTTTTAGACAGTCCTTTCTACTTTTTAGATAGGATTCTCATATGTAATGCCTAGTTAAAGAAAGCTCTGAATTCAGCTTTCTTTCAAAAGAAAAATTACTACTATGTACAATCACAGATCATCTCTCTTCTGATTTTATTCAGAAATAATATGATGGTTTGAATCAATTAACGAAGACATAATATTTGGGGTTTTTTTCATGTTTATTTTGCGAAGCAGATATAAAATCATATCAAGGGCAAATACATAGTAGCAAACCTTCCCTGCCTTCAGTAATTTGCGTTTGAGAACCTAGCTAATAAGTGGTTTAAGACAGGGAAGAAAAGACACATTAGGTGCCTCCTTTATTTTTTTGTTTTCTCTTGCACTTACAACCCTCATTATGGGTCAGCATTTAGTTATGTATATGCTGTGTAATGGTTTGCATCACTGTGACAGAAGCAGAGGCATTGCTCTTTGATGTGTAACCCCATCAAACAACTCCTCCCCATCCCCCCAAAAGCCAGCAGGCTGATGGCCAGGCCCTTAGGGAGCACATATGGAAAATATGGCATCGCAACATGCACTCTCAGTGTGTTCCAAGAGCTTGAGCTAAGACAGTCAAATTTCTCTTGGTTTCCTGAAGCAACATAGCTATTTTCCAGCTAAACTCATGACCAATGTGCAGCTGAATTCCTGATGCATCACTGAGCCCAAGCTTACCTGAGAGATTTCTACAGTACATTGGAGATGCTTCTGTTTAAAGCGTTACACAACCCATCTAGCTAAGATGGAGTGGAACATCCTGCTAATACTGCCTGGAAGAAATAGGTCATGTCACTTGGACACCGCCACTTGCCAAACAGAAATCAATTAAGAAATCCATGTACGGGGAAAAAAAAAAAGAAGGAAAAATAAAAAAATAAAAATCAATGCTCATTGACATGGCCCAGTGAGTGGATGATACGCAGAGTACAAAGTAGTCCTGACATATATTGATATGAACAGGAATGCAGCTATCTGTGATCCGGAGAGGGAGAAAAGCAGTGTGGAGCACTGTGGATGCAATGCCAGCATGGGACTGGGAACACGTGCCACGCTGAATGGGGCAAATGGAGGGACAGAGAGAGAGAACAAACTATTGCACCCCCCAATGTGCAATTTTAGATCAGATTGTCTGAATTGATGTTTTCTCCTCGATTTTTTTCATAACAAGCTTTGAAACAAATTTTTTAAAGTATATGTATATATGAATCTACAAATATACGTACTTTGTACTCTGTGCACCCTGTCCATATACACAAACACACACACGGTGCATTGATGTATCGATGTCTTACTGACCGGTGCTGTATTCTGGCTGCCCAGAAACTCTATGAAGTTTGTTTATAATATAACTCAGGAAATAATGGGTAAAGTGACATGCTCCTTAAGACATTCTGGTTCAAATAATTTCTTAGATGTTAATTCCTGTTTAGTGGCATAAGCAAAACACAGATACCCGTATATCCCCTTTTTTTTTAAAATAAGGTCTTTCCTCTGTTTTTTTCGACTAGCTAGTCTAAAAATCCATTACAGTGATGAACTCCAATTCACAATTTCTATTGATCACTTAACCAGCAGTCAGATTTTAGTGGAATATTACGTTTCCAGATTTTAGTAGAATATTACATTTTTATGGAATAAACGTAGTATTATGTTTCAAGATTTAGCACAGAATAAGAATATAATAGTAATATTTTAGAAGTGTAATTCAGTTCTTAATAATGGAAGCATCAGATCTACAATTCAATTATTGCCATTATTTAAAAGAATTAAGAGAAAGTCTTGATGATGCTTTTTGGTTACATAGATTAAAAGTCCTATAAATTATTACAGATTAAAACTAGATATTGTACTTAGTCTTGTAAAACTTCTACTTGTGATCCTAGCTCAGTAAGAAGCTGCAAGAATTGGAGAATGTGTTGTGCATAGCAGCAAAGCAGGAATGTCAGAAGCAAGAGAATACCCCCAAGAGCAGAGCCGCAGGCAGCAGACTCTCTCAGCAGAAAGCACACAGAATGGGAAGGAAGATAAAAATTTAGAAGCCGGAAAAAAAAAAAGCAAGCATTTTGGAGGCAGAGTGAGAAAGGAAGGGTAAGGGTTTAGAGGCAGGAGGCTAAATAAATGATACCAGGAGCTGGAAAACCCTCATCCTGTTTTAAAAGAAAAAATAAGGTCATGAGACAGCACAGTGAGAGAAGAGCTGCACTACTGACCAGCAGCAGGGCCAGCATTATAAGAGATACAGTTTCTTTGTTTAAAAAAAAGAAATAATAATAAAATCTGCAAGGGTCCTCCTAATGGGCACACTTGACTGAAGGGCATTCTATTTGCAGAAGAAACTTCTTGGGTCTGTTATTTCTGACTAGTGTCAGGGCAGGGCACTGCATTGTTCTTTAGAGAACGTAACATTGTGGGGTACTTAGGTTCCTTTTAGGTGGAAAAGAATGCTTTGGGGGAAAAACTCATGAGTTTCATTTTAAACGTTTCCAAAACACCAAAGTTGGTTGGGTTATGCAGCATGCACCAGTTTACAGGTATGGCTACATCAAGGCCAAAAGCGTTTCTCTGATTTGACATATATGTTATTTAGGCTGCAAGAGTAGATCTCAAGCTACATTAAGTATTTTTTGTAATTAGAAGTACTTGCAAGAAGCATGTACCCAATAAAAGGTACTTCATATTGCTTTTTTCTTAGATCAAGTGCATTTTTCCCTGCTTGTTTTCTATTTTACTGCTAAGTGCCAGTTTCTCTGTTGGAAACAATTTATCTTATCAAAATCCCACAAGACAACCTAGTTTGTGCAAAAACAGAACTCCTGATAAAGAAGTCAAATACTGGGACTGTCATATGTAATTTACCTATGTAATGTTACTCTTTTCCTTTTTATTTTCAATATCCTTTCATCTGTTCACCTACACGAAGTTACATTTTCTTCAGAATTAAGCTAATAGATTGCATTTTATTAGCTGTTAGGAATTAAATAACAGAAGAAAAAAAAGAATTTTCTGATATCAAATACTTTGTAGGGAGGCTAACTGAATCAATAACCTGTTATATGAAAAAATCTGTGTTCTTCCAAATTTGGATGCTTGCAGGTTGGCAAAAAAAAAAAAAAACCTTCAAATTAACACACGTGTCTGTACTTCAGATAAAGTCAATTTTACCATTCAAATGTTGTCTTAAAGCTCATTTTAAACAGTCTTCCAGTCTAATTAGCATTACCTTCTGGCTCCTTAGTACCATCCTTTTGAATGCTGGCACAGTTAAAACACTCAGGTCTACTTGGTTTAGTATAGTGTGGCAAATGTCAGTGAAATACGAGGGCATATGGCATATAATTACAGAACCATATGGATGCCAGTAGTGATAGTCAACAGTATTTGAATGCAAGACCAAGAAAGTTAGAGGAAAAGCAATAAAAGACCATCATACATAATCATAAAATGGATATATATAGTTTCTTTAGAGCTCAAAGAAGCCTATACATGTCTGTCCTTTAATGAAGCAAAGGCAATGTGTCTGTACAAGCATATAGCTCTAGAGTGCAGTCTACATTATTTTAGTTTTGGTTTGGACATTTATATACCCAGATTAGTAAAACGAGTGATGCAAGAAATCACTTACCAATGCACATAGCAGATCAACTGCTTCCAGAATCAGTTCTTGGTGGCCAATGCGAGTGACTCCCAGTTCCTCAAGCTCTTGATGAGTGATGTGTAGCAGCTGTTCGCCATTGATCTTTTCTCTTTCAAAATTTTTTATGTATTGTTGGAGGCAATCATCAAGGCCTATTTAAAAAAGCCAGCAATGCATAGTCAGAGAACAGAGACAAACAATCCTAATTCTGTAATACACAAATATAGAAATTTTAGGGAATGCAAGTATAATTCTTTGTTTAGATCTATTATGGAAAATGTGAAAAAAAATTATAACTTAACTTACATAGTATAGAGCATGCTACCAAGGACAAAAGTTTATATTACTGACATTATTTTCAATGTTCTTAAACATTTTAATACCAATTTTAAACCTTCATGGCACTTATTAGGGAGACAGGAGAAGGACAAAGAAGCACAGAGAGTGACATTACAGAAAAATTTTTTCTCATCATGTCATGAAGACCTAAATATCAGTTTAGCTTATGATAAGGAGCATATTCTTCCTTGTAGTCCTCCTGTAGGACTCTTCAAAGTCACACAGTGTGGCTATCACTCATTAGGAAGAGTATTTTTCAGGCTCAATAACCACCTACATTAAGTCTGTTACACCCAGTGCCTTTTTTTTTTTTTTCTTCAATCAAACTATCCAACTTTCTGAAACTCTATAACATACAAATGTTTTTGTTACAAACCCTTTGATTAATAACACAATTTTGCCCATGCACAAAGAATTACTCCATTTCACCCAAAAACTTGATATGGTAAGAATAACAGATTTGGTAGCTGCCACATTATTCTATTTGTCAGACCAAAGAAGGGACTGATAAAGAATGTATGTTGAAATATTTTTCATTTCTCCGAATCTGTTTCAGAACCACACATGCTTTAAGTTTCCAGCTAGAACAATTAGTTAAACACAAGACTCTTCCCTGTTTGAAAGCTATGCAAGGTTACGCAGAGCTCCCTCAGGGACTCTGTCTGGAATTGTACTAGATTTAATGGAAACCTGATATGCATATCATTTTCTAAAGACCTACAAAAATTCAGCTTCAATAATTTAACCTACTAAGTAGAGTAAGTAGAACACTTTGATTCTCAATTATTTGTCACACAGGGAAGCAACTAAACCTAAGATCCATAAAAAGTACAGATGTCCAGAAACCATAGAATTAACCAAGTTGGGCATTTAAGGAAGACAGAGCTTTGAAATACCGTAATTTCTGCATGCAACCTTCTATTAAATACACATGGAGTTACCAGTATGGTTAAATTAAGCAGAAAATGTGTATGCAAGCACCAAGAAAACACAATGTCTATAAAGAAAAGGAAAGCAATAGGCATATGAACAATATTGTTCTCATTTGTCTGTTTAAAAGTTCTCACATATGCAATATAAACAGAAATAAAGCAAAAGTTAATGTTACCTTTATTTCCTCGATTATTAATGTAAGGAAACAGACAATTCTATCATGGGTCTTAGTATCTTTTAAAAGAGAAATTTGTAGTCATTTTAACATTTTTTTTTTAACCACAAAGGTCCTTTTAAGTAACCAGATGATACAGTTTGACAACGCGAACGGAAATATATTCTCTAAACTAGTACAGGAACAGTAAATGAGTTAAGAGGATGAAGGAAGTCCACTGAAAACATTAGAACACTACATTACTATCTATTACTTCATTTCTAAGCACACCTTCTTAGATAATATTAAGTGATTTAACTCAACCTAATAAAGTTGGTCTATTTCATTGTAATAGAAAATATTAGCTAAACACATTACTAACATGCAACACCCCAGCCTGACTGAATTAGTTAGCATCCAGAAATGAATTTCTAAAAGTTATAGGAGGACTTGGTCAGAATAACCAAACCCCCTGCTTGGGAAGTGAAAGCTTGTGGAAACTGAAGTCAGAAAATGGGGAATTTAAAATTATCCTGTAGACAAAAGTAGTTGATATTGTCCATGTTTTTCTATTGTCAGGTTTTCAGGGTATCTGAGAAAGAGAGATCTAACACCTTATATTTGGCATGCTGAATATTACCACATTAAGTCTCAATTAAGCCAACATAATTCAGTTGAGATGTGAGGACATAAGAGCTGAATAAAACAAAACAATGTATTTGTCTTCTTTTCCATAAAACAAAGGGATACATTGCAGTTTCCTTTCATTAACTTATCTTTCAAAATTATTCACGTATTTACTCTGTAAACTGCTAGTCCAAAGTTATGTTACAGCGCTCGTTTACCAAGTCACATGGTCACTTATACATCAATCCCATACAAACTAGATCAGTGATAAGTCATATTTTATATTGTTATTCATAAGTATGAGGTAGTTTGGGGGTTTGGTTGGGTTTTTTTGGTTTTGGGGTTTTTTTTGGGGGGGTGGGGGTGGGGGTTTTGTTGTTTGTTTGTTTGAACTGAACTCAGGAGTCTGTTTGTAACTAATACCTAAGCTTTTTCTCTGTTCCGGAATGGTCTGCAAACAGGAGACTATTTCTCTGCATCTATTCATAGTTTTAAATGATTTAATGAATGATTTTATGTAATTATATATCAGTTTGGACAGGTTGAAAACTGGTCACTGCAAGTTCTGCATTTATTATTTAACATTTGAAATTCAGAGCCATTACACATTTCTGTTCCCTGCTTGCTCAAGAACAATTCTTAGAAACGATTTCAAAGCAAATTCCAAAACCCATGCATTCCAGATTTGTGTTTAGTGAATATTTGCCTAAAACTCATCAGAAAAAGTCACTGAAACTGATACCATAAATTAAGTTGTTTTGAAGAAAAGTGAAGAAAATTAATTTAAAAATGTAGTATCAGTGGCCACAAATAAGCATTTGTAGTATTCAGAAAAATTTAGAAAATACCAAATGATCATGACATCCTATGAAAACTGTGTAGTCAGATGTATTAAATGTGCCTTTGTGCCAGGGAGAATGTATGACAGAAGAGCAAAATATGAAATTTGTATTATTCATTCCGCTCTGTAATAGCTCCCCAGGGCATCTTTAGAAAGCATTTACTTAATGGTGCAAACAGTATGGCAGTTGACAACAGAATACAGAAATATATCATTAAAGGACCAGGCTGTCTCATAGCATGACAGCATTTAACAAATACACACACAAAAAGAAATATTTGTCCATTGCTCTCTGTTTTTCTGTCTGTCTAGGAGCTAGGTATTGTATTCCATTGTTCCTTTTCTTGTGATGTAAAATTTTGTATTTGATAAACGTGAGGTGTTACAAAGCTAGAATTTAGCTATCAGTAGTTTCAGTCTTTATTATCATGGCTATAATTAGTTTTAGCATGAAAATATCAAAGATGCAATTAGAAAGAGCACGGAATGAGATCATTTTGACTCACCAAAGCCAAATGGAATATTTATTTCCTCAAGCCACTTAGGCCTAATTACTGCTCTTTATGCAATTTTCTCGACATAATTTCTGTTTACAGATATGACTTAAATTAGTTAAGATTCATAACTACAAAGAAGTAAGGGGCATTAACTCTGTTTTATATGTAAGTAAATAAAATTAAACCACTATTCCCAAGTTACAGTGTCAGAGTTAGGCAAGAAACATAGAGGCTTGCAGTTCTGCTTCTGCACATTCTTACTTTTTTTGGCTACAGTTTATAACTAATGTATCCTTCATAGTGCAATAAATTAATTCAAGGAAAAGGGTTTAAACGTGTATGCTTTATTTTAAAGCTGAGGCAACATCCACAATGAGAAATGTGCTATACTGTCTGTTTCCATTTGTAAGTTAAAGAAACCTTATTCCAGCCACATGGACTAGGAAAACTTTATCTCTGTGTTCAAAAAGTAGAGTAAAACAAGCATCTCCGATACATTTACTGCAAACTATGATTTTGCAAATAAGGCATGTAGTGAACTGCCTAAATCAAGGAAATATGAAAAAGAAAGGAGGTAGAAAAAAGGTAAACGTCAGGAAAAGAAAAAACTAGTTAGCTTTAAAATGCTTATTTTCCAAACTGCACAATTAAGAAAAGGGATCATTAAAACAACAAAGCAAACCAACATGTTATAAAAAAAATTCTCTGTAGAGCTAGCTAAAATCAGATTTAAGTATTAATTCCGAGCCAACATTACAAAAGAAATGCTACATATTGTGGGCAATAAGGCCCACTGAGAATAGAATGAATCTTTCCATTGATGTCAACAAACATCAGGTTTGTTTTACATTAGAAGCACAAACATAGTGGCCATGTTACGTAAAGATCTGTCCCTTCTCTCTGGAATTAGACAAGGATTTTTAAAAAAAATTACTATAAAACTAAATGAAGGAAAGGTACAGGCTGGTGCCCTCTATGCAGGAAGTCAAATTATGCAGACAGGGCAGCTCTCACAGGGAAGCAATGTGGTGAAGATAACTTTGTCAAGTGTGATCCATCACAAAAGAAAATAATTTCTAAGTTAAAAAAATCTGCCATTTCCAGTTTTTCAACAATCCCCCCCATAAGTTACATTTATTCACTTCTCCTTTTTCATACATTTTAATGGATTTTTGTTGCTTATTGTAAATTATGCTGGTTTTGTAACCTATCCTAAAAATTCCTGACCAAATGATGCTTTTGTTCATACTACCTCATTATTCCCAGAGGAAAACAGGCAGCAGCTGGCTAGAACAACAGAGCACGGGCTGCAAAACGGAGGAGTTGCAGGGAGGGCAGGCAGGAAAGGTCCTTGCCAGTTCAGCTTGTCACAAACATGACGGCTCTCACAAGGTGATTCGTCTGACAGAGGAGGGTATACAAAATGATACGCTCCGTTATAAAAACGCAACGTTGCTCGTTCTGCTTTTAGAGCCTAGTATGGAAGAGAGGGAAAACAGCTCAGTGGAAATGCATTTACCGCTCCTGACTGCGGCAGTTTAGCACCGGTGCAAGGAAGCGTTGGAGTCCACAGGTAGCCCCTTCGGCAGAGGAGTCAAAACCACTTTAGGGGGCCGAGAAAGTTTTTAACATTTTTCCTAATTAAAATAATTTTTAGAATAGAAATCAAATAGCAGAATACTAAAGTCACAGTTACACAAAGGCTTATACACAACAGCAAATCTGAGGTATAGATACAAGTGTCTGTGGAATCTGTGTCTAAAGGACAAAACTTGTAAGTCAATGGAATGATCTGTTTGTTCAGAAGGATTACACTTTGGTCTGCCAAGAGCAAATTCATATTCCTATTAATGTATCTCATTTGACTAATAAAAGCTATACAACAATCATATCTCCGTTGTTGCAGAACGGTGACTTGTGAAAAAAAAAAATCAATAAATCAAAATAAAATGGGGACAAACTCAATTTTCAAATGTTATTGTGCTACATGTTGGAGGAAATCCACTAAAGCTGCTGTGTCCTTCAGTGAAGAAAAATGCAAGTGGTGACTGTGCTTGGTTTTGAGGGCAGATATCTTGTATAATACGACCACAGTGCACGACAGGAACACTCTTGCACCAGCACATGCATCTCAGGAGCGGGAGCCAAGCTGTAAGCCACCAGGGTCATCTGATAATTCAAAAGAAAACAGATTTTACTGAAACTACCTCTGGGTGACAATGGAGGGGGACAGAAACACTGCAAAGAAGGGAATAGAAAAGGTAAAAGACAAGCAGAAACTGTGTGCACTTTGAGAAAAGGCATAAAGAGGAAGATTGCTGAAGTAGGTTTGGAACCATCAGAAAAGAAACATATTGTTTGATTCCTCCTGGGTTTTGCAAGTGACCCTGCACGTAACCTTCCAAATAAACAGGACTACACCCCAGACTCCTTGCCTGATTCCACAGGGGCTTCTCTTCCTAGGCAAAGCAACTTGCAAGTCAAAAAATTAGCTATTCATTAAGAAAATTAAACCCTTGTTTCTGTGCTGGAAATTATCTAATTAATTGGGGAAGGCAGCACAAACTTTTGCTCCTGTCACAACCTTCGGTTTACATGTGCAGATCTGCTTAAACATATCCAGTGTTTAGCAGCATCTACAGGCTCAGTCCAAGTAGTATTTTTTTACAGAAAGTGAGAAAGTTGGGGTTTGGGTTTTTTTAATAACAGGTGGTATTTTCTATAGAAAGCAATATTTATTAGCTAGCTAGAAAGATCTAGAAGAAATTGACTGGGTGGCTAACAGAGAGAAGTAGGTGGAGAATGCCTGCCTTTTCCTAAATGTAGTTTTATTGAATACACACATCAATTCACGTGTGTTCTTGATCAAACCCACCTTTGGTTTATTACATTGGGTCTAGGCACAGTGGATCTTTTCCAATTCTTATATAACTTGTAACAATGAAAATAATCAGGTGGCTATTTTTTGTCAATGATGTTAAAAGCTTTTAAAGAATTATTCAGTCCAAATAAGGAAAAGGCATAATCCTCAGGACCATGTTCACACTAAGCTGACTCAAGTATCAGCTATTTGTTCTTAAGCCCTTTCAGGAGGAAAAAAAAAAAAAAACCTGTTCAGAGTGCCTAGGATCTTCATACCCCCACAATTCAGAAAGAGACAAAGGGAATGTGTTTGAAAACACTCTAAAACACCAAGCTGGAGCATTTCAGACCTAAACTTTCCTGAAGATTAGCATCTATCTAAAAAATAGAGAGCATCATGCAGTATTTTCCATCTTCGAGCCTACTCATTACAAATCTGATCTACAGCAACAGAGTAGCTGGATTATAAAATTCATACAAAAACTAAAATAAAAATCTCAAGATATAGCATGAATGCACACACAAAAAGGAAAGAATTAAGATTATTCTGGAAAAAAAAAAAAAAAATCCCTCAACTGTGGCATTATCTGACCTTTAAATGCTTGACCGTGCAAGTATAATGTGTTTAAATGTTGCTTCCCGGATGAGTTTCCTCTGCGTCACTACAATATTCACAGAGATACAGATGGATGTTTTAGATGCAAATACAAGCAGACTTCTGCTACTCAAATTTACAGATCCATCATCCGCATGAATAGGAACTAGAGCAGGATGAGCGCTTTGAACGGATGTTTCCCAGATGCCGACTGACACCAAAAACGTTGACTCCCATTCCAGGCTTCAAAGCGGGTTGAACTTTACTGGACACAAACCCTTCCACTTGTCTCGGACCCCAGCTAAGCCTCTGCAGGTCCACGAGCTACTTCTCCTGCCCCTGTTCTCCCCCCCCGAGCGCGCCAGGCCCCCTCTGCCCGTCAGAGCTCCCTGCAGACGCGCTCGAGCACCCGCGTCCAGCAGCTGCTGGGCTCTTGTCCGGCCAGCCCACGTCGCCCACTCTTGGCTTGTCGTTCAGAGGGCTCCCTTCTCCTCAGCCTGCGCCGTACTCATCCCGCAGCTACATCCCACACGCCAGCCAACGTCACCGGCTCAATAGTCCCAGTTACAAGTATCCTCTCACCCTCCTAATTCTTACCACAAAATTCTCCGTTTTTTCCCCAGCAAAATCCTGTATATCTTCAACTCCCTTCATTTACTGCCAGCTTCCATTTCCAGATGTAACATTTTTTTCTCCGGCCATACTGCCCCTTTTACTTGTATTTGCTATGTGTGAATCAGGCAGCTTCTCTCCCCAGAACAGGGCAGAGCTTCACTCGCTACAACAGATCTCCTCAGCCACAGGCGCCTTTTATAAGAGGGACATAATGCTCAAGAAAAGTAAAAATCTGTAGCCAGTTTCTAAGTATATGAATACCCTTCCCCCCCCCCCCCAAAGCGTCC
>JAVJGG010000039.1:21584731-21616046 GCA_035590195.1 Aviceda cuculoides
GTATCTGTAGACCCTGCCCCCCGCCCGCCCAACCCGTGCTCTGAATAAGGGCAAACATCACAGCCACTTTGCTAAGAGTGCATGTCTGAGACACAAGCCAGCCTCCCAGATTATATCCCATATGCAAAACCAACGGGAATACTACATCATCACTAACTTTTTTTTTTAGCATGGCCAGAGCAACAGGCTTTTTCATAATCTCAGTGTCTATAATTACAAGCTCTTTTTGGCAGCCATTTTCCAAGATAACTATAGCATCAGGACAAAAGCTGTGCTGAAATTATTAATATTTTAAGAGTTAAGGGCATCTGAGAAGGTTCTGTAAGGGGATGTGTCAAGCAATATTAATAAATGAACAAACTGCTGCACTTAAAAAAATTGATTTAATGGTGTGCCATCACCCTTAAATTGACATTTGTATATATGAAGCAAATGACTTGATAGAGTTCTGCCTTCATTACCTATGACTGAATAATAGGGAGAGAAGACATTCTACCTTTTCCTCAAAAATTAACAGGTGTTGCTGAGCTGTGGTATTATCATGGAAGTAATAAACAGCATTTTAAGAAGCCTGCTAGAACTAGACGTGACCTTAAAGATGTTTCTGGAAGAAACTCCGAGAAAGTATCACGTTTTCAGACATGCTCCTTACTGTCACATTTCAGAGCAATCTTAACCTCGAGATATGTCACTGATGCTGTTACTAATGAATTTCCCATGAAAGTGATAAAAAACAGAAGTGTCTATTAGCTCTCTGTGCTAATGAAAATTTAAGTCTTTCCTTAGCCTCATTAATTTCCTCCCTGATAAACAACAGCCTCCAGTCATTTTTGAAGCAGCATGGCTGAAGAATGACCTGGAAGTGCTAGCAAGCTTCTAAAAGCCAGCACACATTCATACCTCCCATTTATTTGATTATATGCTTCCACATTCCAGTGTGACTAAGCTGAGAATACTTGGACCCTGAATCTGTCTTGTTACATTTATTTTAAAAGATAAATGCTTTGGCCAAATGCAAGGCAAGTACTTCTATTTCCTGCACTGGACTCATGTTAACACATCGCTTTACTTTTTCAAGACAGAGTTTGATGAGAATTTCTTCTGGCAGAAGCGCTGGTTCCAACTTAGAGTGGTACCCGTGTACATCTTGCTCCTCGTGCTTCGTACGACCGTGTGGCTATGTAGTGAATTGGGTCAGAAACTGCTCTATGTTAACTTCATATCCTTTTTGTTACCAGCTATTTTTAACTTGCACAAACAAGGTGGAATACACCAGTGGATGAAAGAGCAGATGCTTAAGCTGGCACCACTGCCAAGATACCTGCTTTTCAAGCGACACCATAAGAAAGCCACATCTGATAATTCTTTGTTTTCTCTTTTATTTGCCGAGATGGCAAACTTATGATCACCATCCCGGCAATTGTTCCGGACATCCTGAAATACCCATCAAAATTTTTAAAAACTCCTAGGATTAGCTAAAAAGACAATATAAAATAAATTCACAAAGCTAGAAATATTCATATTTAGAAGAATCTTGAGCTACTCTTTTGATTTGTACTTTAACCAAAATGCAGAACCAGCATAATTAAATCCTTGAATTTACCCAGTTACAAAAGAGCAATCAATCGTGACCATTCTGGTGACTGACCATCTCTAGGATCAGTACGAACAGTAGAAGAAATAACATCTACCCTGCGTGCACAAGGGGTAACGTTGCTTAGAAGTGGAGAACTGATGTGATCAGGTTCTGTATTCCTCCTTTTTGCAATAAGTGCCAAAGGTTGGCTTCTCATCTCCCTGGATTGGAGGGTAGCGGTGCATGCCGTTCAGAGTGCCTGTTCCAGTTCTCCATTTCCAAGATGGTGTTTTTGTAGTAACTGTTAACCTGCTGCCAAAAATGATGAGGGAAAAAACCACAATGTAACAAAACCGAAAAAGAATTCAAACCAAAACAAAAAACACCAATAAAAAGGAACCGTTCTTAGGTGTAAAGAAAAGTATTAGGAAATCAAGTATCATTTTGTTCACTGGAGCTTAAGCACATTGAGGTGAGTTTATTTCAGACCCCTGTTGTCTCCATTTTAGAAAGGTCACAATTTCTAATACGGAAGGAACAGCATTAACTGTATTCTCATATATGAGGACTGATCTTAAAAGCAAGAATACTAGAATAAATAAATACAACTGAAAGCTCCTTTCTCCAGCTTCTGAGGATTTATCCACCTTGCACTCCCCACAGAAAAGTCTTAATCACAGATTGACCTTTAAAACACTAGTTCGATGATATACAAAATCAAACAAAACTATCATGCCAAACAACTTTTGTACAAGTAATACAGAGATATGCCCACTTGTCCCTGTCTTAAATGCAAAGGAAAAAAAACACTCAAGAGAGAAATAACAAGTCTGTCTGAGCTAATCAATAAAGAGAGAAGAGTAACTTGTTGGACAAAACTCATATAATCGTAAGGCAGACATTTAAAGTTAGGTGAAATGAATCCTACCCTAGAAGTACCTCTGATGAGCTTACAATAGAGCTCTACATAAAAATTCAGTTCATAGTCACATTCAAAAACATCCAGGCGTAGTGTCACTGATGCTTCAGAACAGTGGCTTCCCTGGTCAAAACTCATATAAAGAAACTGAAATTTTCTGAGACATATATACTGCTGCAAAATGTTATCAACAAATTAAACCTGTAACAGGATAGCCAGAATCCCCAGATGGCCTTCTCTGTCAGCAAGTGCTAACACTTGCAAAGCTGAGTGGTGATAAGAGAACTGACAGACGAATCAAACAAAAATTGCTACAGATGTTTCGGTGCCAACATACATTAATTCTTGTTTCGACTTCACTGACATGTTTTACTAAAAATCCTAGATATCAAAAAACCCAGCAAAATCCAGTGTAGGCATTTATAGTGAACAGCCCAAACAAATAAGATTTCTGCTCAACACAGTTTCTTCAGCAACTATGAGTCTACGACCTAATTCACAAGTAATAGTTTAAACCCCTGCAAGATACAAATCCTAGAAGTAGAAGGTGGCCTTGGCAATTACTCACATAGTTCTTCACATAGTTGCCAAAAATCACTGGGAAGCTGCTTTCAGATTGCTTCAAGACATAAAGAAAAGGCTAGGATTTGATTTTTTTTTTTTTTTCTTTTTTCCTCCCCAGGGACATTCAGAAGCTTTGGTGATAGCATCTGTTGGTCAACTACTTGGCAAAGGCTGTGTGTGGATTGGTTGATCTGGTGTTTCACATGCACCTCTCATTCCCTTTTTTTTTTTTAAGGAAATGCTAAGAACATCATGCGCAGCCCCACAGCTCTTGTTTATGTTGTCCTGTTGACTCTATAAATCTGGATGATCTTAAATTAGGTTCTTTACTTAAGCAGTTTGGAGGAATTAGCTCTAGCAATCAGTGGTTAGCTCAGTTAAGTCAGGCAGTTGTTAGGTATTGTTCATTAATTGTCAGGAAATTCCCAAACTAGGAATTGATATTTTTATCCATACAAACTATGTAAAACTAGCAAAAGTAGGCAAATGGGCAGAAATCACAAAAGAAAGAGAAATCAAACTGTAAATCCCACTGAAGAAAGGCGCTTTTCTCTTTCCTTACACTTACCCATTTTTATTCTATGTACTTATGCTACGTGATGATGCCAGACAAATTTATTATGGTTGTTATTGAACAGAATGAGAGCTAGAAATTTTTATTCACTACTGCTTTCCATGCAGTATCAGATTAAGATAGATTAAGTCTCTGGCTTCAACCACATGATGAAAGATATTACTGCATCTTAAATCACTATTATTTTGTGTTTTAATTCTGAATTCTAAATGTTTTGCTATTTGATCTGGCCATAGCTTATCCAAGATTAAATACTTCTATGAAGTAACATGAAATGGGCAAGAATTTTATCATAGCTAAAGAAATATGTAGCCAAAAGTCCATGAATAAAATATGATTACAGCTCAACGTATGAGAAAATTTTAATCCTCCCAGGAAAGCAATAAAGTTATTGGTAATTCAGTGCCAAAAAGTAAAATCAAGTGACCACAAAACACTTCAAAACCATAGGATATCACTCATGTTTGAAATATTACTTTTTAATATGCTTAAGATGATGAAATCTTTTACATGGCAGCATGCAAAAAAAGGACATAGGTCAGGACTAGCGCCTGAAATTTAAATCTCTTTGACAAGGAAGCATCAGCCTGGAAGTACTACAGATTTCCCATCTAGACCTAAAGACCGTTGCAGCTAAAGGGCCCACTCCTGCCAAAGAGTAACATGGGAGAACTAAAACGTAGATCTCTGACCATTCCTAGTTATTTTTCCTGTTCTTCATAAGTAAACAGTTGAAGCTGTTTTCTCGAGACATCAGACAAGGAGTAAGAGATATGCAATAGTAACGTGCCAGAAATAAGAGCTGTCCATAAAACCTCTAAATAGAGCTGTCGGTGAAAAGGTAAATGTATTAACTCACTAACAATACAGACCCAACAACCCGGAGCAACGCACTATTAACTGAGCAGGATAAATTAATTCTACGTCAGCAAGAGTAGCACAATATGAAATAATGTTTCTGGGGACATTCCTCACGGTTTCTCAGGGAGCAGGCTGCCACACTACTCTAGCAGCCATTCCCAGTGAAGTCTCAAAAAAGAAAAAAGTCTCTTCTGGTTTACTCTGTTTTATTTTTCCTATATGCCGGAGAACTACACACGGGAAGACATTAGTGGTTAGGCAGCTCCTTAAGTCACACTTGGGAAGTGCTTTGCTGCTGCCAACACACTGTCCTACTACACCCGACAGCCCCGTCCCAGGCAGGAGGCCGCGACAGACAGACGGGCTTGAGATGTCACCTTCTGGTCTTTGAAGCGTAACCCCGAGATGACACGGCTCGGAACCGCAGGCAGGACCCAGTTATGCGGAGTCACACAGGAACGATAAGTTACCAGGGAAAAGCGAGTACACAAATAAAGAACTACAGTTCTTTGTATAGAATAAAATAGCTGTGGTAAGAAAAAAGCAGGGAAGTAAGGCTGAGAGAATCCAGAAAGGTCAGAAGAGTGGACTAGATGTGACTTTCATATTTACGAAACATTTTGTCTTTAAATCATTATGGGATTAACTTTTTCTAAATTGGCGTTTTTCTGAACTTCTAGAAACATGACCTGAAACAAAGACAACTTCATTTCTTAGGATATTACTAATTTTCACTGAAATGCATTGTGTCACCTATTGCTGCAATCGTTTTTTCCTGTGATACCACTTGGTAAATTAACAGGTGAATCTGGCCACTCCAATCTCTCTTAGCAAATATGGAAAAAGCTTAGTGCATCCTGGATCCAAGAGAATTTCTCTTTCCAAGTCTTATATATTAGTAAAAGCAAAAAGAAAACTTGAAAGTCTTTTACATGAGTATTATAATACCTAATTTATAAAGGAAATGTTGCCATTTACAACAAAGGGTTTCAGCCCACAACTAACGATTAAATGCTTACAAATAGGCTACAGTAGAGGTGTTGCAGGCTCAGAAAAGCGCTGGCTGAGCAGGGATACTTGGAGGAATTCGTTACACAACTGGCCCGGGGCTTATTCAATCAAAAGAGCAGGCAAAGAGCAAATGTAACTTGGTTGCTAATTCTACAGACCACAGCAAAATTTCAGGCTGCTTCATCGCTAAGAGGATTTAGCAAACAGTGAGCTACAATCTCCTCCTCCACTGTCTGGCAGTGGAAGCCCAGCACACCCGTGTTGAGAGGATTGTACAGGTAAGGGGTGGCAGCCTGCACCTTCACTTTAGCCAGAAGCACAGATGCATTTTTATGGCATAAGAGAATTTGATTAGTAGTTTTAGTTACTGTTCTGCTGTAATCGTATGCTTTTCCAGATGACACGCAACTTTGGCTCAGTACGGATCTCTGTAAAACAAACAACCCTCCTCGCACACACACACACCCCCCGCGCCTCCCCCAAACCCCGACACCAGCAGAAACCATTCCTGCAAAGCGAACCTTTAGTCCAGGCTTTTTGAACCTCAGTCCAAAAAGCAAAACAAGTACATGAAAAGAATTCGGGAAATGGATTCAGTTGTGGGAAATCATTTCAGGTTAGGAAAAACCCTACAATCTTAATTTTTATCTTCAAAAAATTAAATGCTAAGCGCATTATTTCCCTGAAGCAAGCACAAACTATTGATAATTTTCAATTTGAAAATGCATGGAATTATTTTATGTATTTTACATATAAGGTATATTATGATTCTTGTTTTTAAATGCTTTAAAGATATCTACTTTAGGTAGGACATCTCTATCACCATATCCCTCCATAGTTCATGGTCTCTAAAAATTTAAAGAGTTTCAGAAACAAAAAGAAGGTGTCATTTTGATCTCAAACACAGTACCTGTTTACGATTGAAGTTGTATTTTTTCCTTTACTATGCTTTTGCCAGATAACAAGTTACATTCTCAAATGTAGTTAAGTAACTTGATAACATAGATTGACAGTACTATTTACAATGTTTCTTTTCCCTAAAGCTGTATAATGGGACTGTAAAAATTCAAATCATGATGACCTTTAATACACATCTAACAATGCTGTTCACTCACTATGACCAATTTGCAACTCCTAACTTCAAAAACAAATTAGGTACCTGAAAACATGCTAAAAATTATTTACAAAAATTGAATGTCCTTGACTTACTTTAGTCATTTTCAGGGACAGGATGAAAAATTAGTATTTCCTCTAGAGAGCTTCAGGGTCTATATTATTTCACAAGTCATCCAAGTTATACTGCACTAAGTGACAGCACTACTAAGGGTCAGAAAGGCTCATTGCTATTCTGATTGCTCCTGCTTTGGAGGAAAAAAAAAAAATCACTATTAGTTAAGTGCAGAGATAACACTCTGATGATCCTATCAATGCTAGCACCCTCACTTTCCAATAACGCTATAAGAAACCAAAAAATGAGATGGAGACTGATTATATGACTATTTTCACTAGAAGTGCTGAGGTTAATCAATTTTCACTTTATGCTTTCTTGGAATATTGCACCCTATGGAGAACCAGTCCTTTCTTTAAAGATTATTTTAATACCACACAAATATTAATTTAGAATTTAACAAGACATTCTGAAGCAATGCATATACAAAACTCATATACTAAATAAACCATTATTTTAATTTTTCTCTAAGGCTGTATTTTGATAATCTTGGTAACCAAGTTCCTGATTCAAAGAATTTATACACCAATGGAAAAATTAACTAAAGTTCAGGACTTCAAATTTAAATCACCTTACTGCCTCAATGTTTCCATGTCTGCCACCAGAAATGATATTCTAGGCCTGATCAGCCAAGATAGTTTTGCACTATATTTTGTCTTTGTTTCTCTCTCTATTCTTTTGCAAAACTTGTACTTTGTATGTCTACCTCACTACTGAGACACTATGTTATTCACTACCTCTCAGCAGCTCTTACTTTTCAAGTATCTTTGTGTCAACTATACTTCTAAAGATGATATATTTCTTATCTTTTCCGATATAAAAATGTCACTAAAGGTGCAGTTCCAGAATGGGCTTAAGCCAATTTCAGACCATGCTGCTGCCAAAAGAGGCAACAACTTTGCCTCCCCCGTCCTCTTGTGTTGGCGTCAGTAATTTCATGGCAGCACAGTCAATCAGATCAGCCTGCTTCAGCAAACTGAAGGTGAAGCATGCAGAAGGTGAAAGGAAACTCAACCTTTTTTGTCAACAGCCCGTGAAACAACTTTGGTTCGAAAATTCAGCAGCTAAACCAGTCATTTTCTGCTCTTCTCTGCCTCTCACCACTTGCTGCTACCTCCAAATGTCTTTGTGGCTGCATGGTGAGCTGAACTGGGGAACTGATCCATCTGAACAATAGCCCAGAAAAAAATAAAAGAAAAAAAGGTTATCGTTTGGCAGGTGAATATTCTCCAAGCCAGGTTACAAAACCAGCACTGAAACTAGAGCTGGCATTCCCAGGAGACAGGGCAAGGAGGAGTTGCAGGGACACAGGAAGCGTGGAGGTATAAACAAGCGGATGGAGCAACAACCGTTTAAACCAGGACTGCCACAGAGAAAGTTGTTTGATCGACTACATCTATGTAAAAAAGCCTGGAAAGGAAAGAGGATTCTGATATACCAGACTGCTAGAGCTTACTACAGCAAAATTTTTAAAATGGATTACAAATGCAGAGCACAGCAAATGAGCCCTTTTCCAACAGGCACAAATTGTTTTAGTCCCAAGTGTCTCTGGTGGGACTGGTGCTCATTTTTATATAAATATGATGAAGGAAAGGAGAAGGAAACTGAAGACTGTCAATGAAACTCTAAGATGGTAGAAAGTTAATTTTTATATGTTGCACTAGGAATTAAGAAATCATCAGTTAAATCCTTGACATTTACAGGAAATCTTCTTAAGATGTATCCTATGTTTAATTTCATAACTGAAACAGGAGTCAGACTGTATAACTCGCCAAATCGAGGACATTTTCTTTTAAAATAGAAATCTAATTAGACTTATCTCCAGTTTGATGTTTGTCAGATAATTGCAGTCTGTGGAAATCATAGTACTGAAGTTCCCTCTAGAAGATTCCCCCTTCCAAAAAAAAAAAAAAAAAAAAAGATTACTGGGCATACAGCTATCTGAAAAATAAATTTTTTATGAATTCTGGTCTGATCGTGGAGGGTCCTATTCTTGGTACCAGTTATTATTTAATACAGGAAGCACTACGGTGATTTGTGCGAGTGTGGCCTTGATCCAACAAAGAACTTAAGTGCCCGCCTCACTTCCCTGTATATTGCTAATCCTCCAATTGATTTGCACAGGAATATTCACATGATTCAAATCAAACTTAAGTGCATAGCTGGAGCAGAGCCAGAGTGCACTGAACACCACATGACTGAGCCCACGATGGCCAAAGGTTTGGAGATGGTCCATTCAATTTCTCAGATCGAAATTCATGTCTCTGTGGAAGGACATCACACTGAAAATTTATACCTCACTTAAAGCTTCCTCCATTTTGAAAAATCCTCTACAAGAAATAACGTCTCCCATGATACTTACTGGTATACATGTGTGCTAATTTCCTCAGTAGAGGTGCATTTTGGTAACATATTCACATTTTGCAGTACTTACAATTGCACCACTCTTGATGTCTCTTCCACTCTAGCATAGGCAGTGACGTAACACCTACTTGTAAAGAGATTATATTCCATTCAATACTAGTAGGTTATTGGTTCCAGAAAAGAGAGATAACCACTAAAGAAAATTTCTCATTCTGTCTCATCATCTACATGCTGTCTTCCTCTGTCATAAGCTTTTAATAATACTTTGAGAAATCTATTATAAAACCCTTTAAAACTGTACATAAATACTAGTTTAATTAAATAAAAAACACTATATAACCTTGTAGGGACTTGTCAGTTGACTGAATTAAAAGAAAAAAAAGCAGGAGACGGGAAACGTGAGAACACTGGTCACATTTAACAAAGAGAAGCTACTGTTCACGAGAAGATGAGAAAAAATTCCCCCAGACCACGACTGATGGGTTGGGTCTGTTCTGAAGAACTGCAGCCAGTGAGGAGCCAAGTGGAGGTGACCTGTATTACACTTATCAGTACTTTACCAAGGGACATGAGCATGAGATACAGAGCTGAGAGAAATTACTATTTCCATTTTCCCTAGACAAGTCTCTCTTTGCAAGGTCAGGTTGGTATGTACACTGAGTCTGAACTGAAACCAAAGAGATTTGGCTCTACATATGGAAAGCCAAAAGGTCAAAAACGAAGCTTCTGTTTCAAGGACTGAAGAAAAAAATCCTTGGAAAGCAGAGTGATAACTGATAGTACTTAAATGAATGTTCTCTTCAACAGTTTTATTATCAAGCACATTCCGACCTTCAAAAAGCAGGTGCTCAGCTACATCCACCTCTCCTTTTGGAGCCAGAAAGACACCATTTTATAAGTACTAGAAGTTACTGCCACCAAACTGCTCTCTAAGGTGTCCTCAGCACCACAGGAGTTTGGAACGTGAAGTTCTAGCACAAAACTGACAAAAACACAGACACAATGCACAAAATCTAACTTCAGTCTTAGAGCATCAGCAAATATCACCTCCAGGTCACCACTGTTTTGTAAGTAAGCCCAGATACTGACTACACTGAGCTATATGCTGATGTTTTAGACGAGGACTGAACATGCCATATTGATATTTCTAGGGCAAAAATATGGTCCATTTCTGCTTGTCTGACACACACAGGTACCCAAATCGTAACAGACGTGAACTCTTACTCATGCTATTTACTCAAAGACAGAAAGAGAGTACCCATTCCTTTTGCTGGCAGAAAAGGTGTCCCACAATACTGGCACACTTTCAGTAGCTCCTTTAGATCTGGTAGACCCATTGGTCAACCATATGTTTGAACAAGCAATCCAGTGGTATAGCTTATCATGGGACATGTTAAAGCATTTTTCCACCCTCTTTCCAGCTATAAATGCCTAATCAAATGCTAAATTTTGTTGAAATGGTCTTGTAAGGACTATCTCTATGCCACTTAACTTCTATTTTTAAAACGTATTTTAAAAGGGTGTGATAACTAGGCTGAAAATAACACATAATGAGTTTATTTTGCATATTGGGAAATTTTCATGTTTCATCTGAAACAGGTTGTTACATCTTGCTACTACAAAGTTGGCAGTTGTGCTGTATTTTGAATATACTGTGAGCACACTTTGATTTCATTCTGGCAGGCTCCCAGTTAAGCTGAATTACGATGAATGCCAACACATCACAATTTCTTTCAGTAAACACAAGCCACAGTTTCTTAGGCAAACGGCCATATGCCATGTTCTCGCACTATTCATTTTTAACCCAAAAAGCTGAATTTATCCTTTGCTGGTGAAGAAAAAAAAGACAGTCAATAGAACTCCTCTTGTACTTAAAAAAGCTGAATTTGTCTTGGTGTCAGAGAAAGATCTGTGTGAAACTGCACTGTACAGCTATAACAGCTGGGGAAAGGTAATTCCATTTCCAAGGACTAGAAACAGAGGTGACAGCAGGAACATGATACCTCCTGTTCTCTCCGTTTTTCTCTGTGTTTGCTTGAGCAGGGGGGATTGGCTTCCATGGTCATGCACAGGTTTCAAAGCTACTGCAAACCATCCGTTGCTGCTGCATGGAGATATCTAAGCATGCCAGTTTGAGGAGCGTTTTCAGACTGAAGTAAATTCCCTTTGAGAATATAGAAATTTATTTTTAGAGAGAATATTAGAATTTTAGTTAAAAATGCATGAAGATGAACCAGGCTAGGTAGCGGCACAGTCAGAGTTCAGAGCTCCCCCCTTGTTAAGAATCTCATTTCTCACAGCAAATATGTATGCAACATGAACTTCCAGTCAACTAAATATGTAGTTCCACAGGCTTCTCAGAAAACTGTTTCTGTTCAAAGCCTAACATCGATCAAAATATTCCCAATACTTCATCATTTCTTCAAGACAGTTCTGACAAAACTCTTGTGATAAGTCAGTGACAGGCAGAAGCACTGGGAGTAGATAGCTCTTTTGTTAATCTGTTTAAACCTAGCAGAAATGACAACTCAATTCTTTGAAGCCTGTCCAACAGACAAAACGCAACAGAAGAGCTCAAATTCACCTAAAGGAAAAAAAAAAAAGGAAAAGTTTCTAGACTGGAGCACACTTCCTCAGTTACAATCACCCCCCTGCTGAGGAGGGTGGTGGTGCTGCTCTGCAGCTCCTGCCTGCACGTTCTGATCCCCTCTCTTGCATCCACACTCACAATTGCTCAGCTGTGCAGCAAGCTGCAAGAGCAGCACGAGTGAGAATAAGTTTTTTTAACCCTGATACAGGGCAGCAGATTGCCAGGATAATGACAGAACCACTGCTACCTGTGACAGCACACTGTTAGATCAGCTGAAACTGATGGGAACTGCACCACTGGGCGCCTGATGCAAAGATGCTAAATTTGCAACCTACTTTCCAGAGATACTCCAATGGTAGCTCTGGCTTCTTAGCATACAAATCACCAAGGAGCACAGACACATAAACCTAAAATGTGTATTATTATTATACATATTATATGTATTGTTAGTAATAATAATGTCTTATCCTTATGTAGCACTTCTTTGTTAGCAAAGCTCAGAGCTCATTATAATTCCTTGTTTCACAGGTAGGAAAACTGAACCAAAGAGATGTAAAGCAATTTTCATGAAAACACACTGAAGAGCAGCGGGAGAACTAGAAATAGGCCCCGTGCCTTTTCAGTTTTCATGCATTGGCTTAATTAACCAGGAAAAATTAAAATCTTCTCTAGCCAGAAGCATAAGGGAACACACACACTACCTAACACTCCACCAAAATCTTCATGTTCTCTGAGCAAATAAAGGAAAATTTGTGACACACACTTTGCCTTTTGTTTTTTTGAGAATAATTTTTAAATATTTGCAATTAGTACTGTTCAAGCCACATTTTTCTCTACTGCATTTTAGTTCACAAATGTTCATAATCAACATAAGTTCAACCAAGTATTGTAAATGAGACATGGAAAATTACATCCACTTTGTCTACCACATTTTTATCACATTCTTCATGCCAAAAAATTCAAATGACTATGTACTCACACATTCTGTCGCTCGCTCTTTAACTCTACTTGTTTTCTACACATCTCTTGTTCATTTTGCAAATGCTAACTTAACCACCTTGTCTTTTTTGGTTTAGTCCTCTGTACTCCCATTTCTTAATCTCAGTACCTGTTAGAGTACCCTTCTGTTTATTTCATTTGCATCCTAACTCCTATCCTGCAATTTCTGTTAACCATTTCTACTAACATGCAGCTGAGTAGCTCCATGTTACTCCACTCCACTCTATTCCCTTCTAGTATGTGTCATTCACATTTTTCTCCCTCCAAAACAGCATGTCAATGCTATGTCAAAATTCATCCCCTTCAAAAGCTTTATTAATAAGTTAATAAAACAGAAGTAATAAGTTCTGTGCTATATTTCTCCTAAATTTAGCTGTGCCCTAGCATAAAAACTCTCAGTCCTTGGTTTTCAATTATTTTAAATGCAAAGCATTCTCATTATTCTCCTACAACCAGTTCTCTTACCGCAGTAAATCTGCAGGACTCCGTATCTCTGCATGGTTTCAATCTCTGATCACTAGATGGGTCAACAGAAGAGTCAACTTCCAACTGCAGCAAAGTACAACTACGACCTCTCAAAAATATATGAAGCATTTCATTTTGGTTTTCAGTTATGGAAACAATGGTGGACTACAATGTGAGCAAACTCTAGTTTCTGTCTCATTTCAGTAAGCAGAACAGATATAAGCTGCTTCTTCAGTTATAGTGCCTTCTTAACCATGCACCTTGATGAGAGACCCCTCATTTTCTAATTGCTATGCCCCCCCGGTCCCCAGTTCAAGTTCAGTCTTTTCAGAAGTGCAAGCAAGAACATGACTGTTGATGTGAAAGGTCACTGTAATGTATTTAAGAGTGTCAGACCTCAGCTGAAAGGCTCTTCATGCCACATTCGTCTTCCAGGAAAATTTGCAAGATTTCACCCTGCTTACCTCAAAGACACTGAACGGTAAAAATGTGAGCAAGGGCTGCTTAGAACTTTTAAAACCAATTTTGTTTGTCTGCTGCTGGATTTGCTACTATACCTTGAACTTAAAGGTAGAAACTGATTAAAAGTTCCCTAAAATTTACACTTACCTCTCAGTTCCAGTTCCATTTTGTCAAGTCTAGCTCTCTCACATATGCACAAATATCTTTTCTCTTTCACTCTTACTCTCATTATCCTTTAATTGCTCTGTCCTTTTTGATCTTAAGCACTCTTTTCTTCCCTCTCTCTTGAAAAACGTCAAGTCTCTCTGGGAATCCATCTCAAAATTCTTTATAGCTCCTCCACCACTTTACCTTCCAAGTCTCATGGCATATATTCCCTTCCTCCTGCACACATTTCCTTTCTGCTGGCTTTTTAGAATTGGCTTCTTTCACATTCCATCAAAACTGCTCCCTTTCATTTTCATAGTTGTAGCAGGCAGAGTGTGCTCATGAAACACGTTAACAATAAACTTAAAAGGTTCTGTCAATAAAAAGAATGAAATATTGTCTGAACAGAACTGTATGGCTTTGAAAACTAGACCACTAGAAATTGAATGAAATACAGTAATACAACAGGTTGTGCCACCTGGGAACCATTAACAGATTACTGCTACTGTGTGGAGAGTCATCAGTTTGAGGTGGGGGAAAGAAAAAGAGAAGCGGAAAAGGGAGGAACCCAAGTACTCTAGTGATGGAGAGGTGACTGCCTGACAGCAATAAGATGGGGCTGTGAGGAAGGGAAATACAAATCTCAAGTGAATTGGGAGATAAATTTTCAATATTTTAATTTACTCAACTAAAATTAGTCAAAGATCTGTGGTGATTTCCTCCTTTTCTATTATAAATCTCTCAAAGTTTTCTTAATAATCAGCTTTATTACTGCTAAGCAAAACCACGCTGCTTAGATTTTGCCACAAATATAAATGACTTGAAGTGCACTCTAAAAGCTGATTGACTTAATTATTTTATATTTGCTCTTTTTATTTTAAAAGTCTGGAATGCCATATTGGATTCTCGTTAAACTCTGAGCCTACAAGATGTGTTACCTGTCCACATTTTGTTTGCGTATTCTAGTACCCCTTTCCCTAAACCATACTAGCATCTAGAGTGGCCAGAACAGAGAAGGAGATGCATCTTACTCTCCCATCCACTGACAGAAGTTAGCTGCAAATTGCATTGCTTAATTCATTTTTCACTTCATTCTTTACTTGACAAATAAGTTCTTAAAGTTCAAAATCAAATCAGTAGAACAGCTTTATCACAGCACCACTCAAAAATTACAGTCATTGCTTCTAGGTGTTTTATGCAGCGCATCTGGCTCCATCAGCATTTTTCACTCTCATTTTACAGAAAAAAGCTCACAAAATTTAGATGATCGTACTGACTGCAATTCTGATTTCAATTCAGGGTTTATCAGAAATTGCTGGTTTTACATCTAAGAAACTTCTTTGGAAAAAATGAAAAGGAGGAATAGTAGCACTGAGGACACGGTGACAGAATCTCAGGTGTTACTGATCAACAGGTTTTTCTTTATGACAGACCTATACACAAGAAAATAATAAAGTGGAGTTGTATATAACAAGTGAGGTGTCCCATAGGGACAGTTCTCTTTTCTGGCTACATCTGCTCATACAAGCTTTCATAAGAATTATCCTTTGCCTTGTCAAGTTTCAAGTGCCTTAGGAGATATTTAATTCACTGCCACTGAATTTAGCATATATGCAACTACCAGTGTAAGTTGCTAGCATAATTTCTGGGTTAACCAGGCACTTTTCAGATCACATTATATTAATACAGTGTAAAATTGAGCATTGTCACATTTATCAATTTTATCAGATTACCGAAGTTATCACATTTTTCTAGCAAGTTTGCAGTGCTTGTTACATAATACAAAATGATCTGCTATTACCTCAGACTTTACTGAACTTTAAAATACTTTTTTCAGGCCTGCGAATCTTTGTGCACAGCTATTAAGACTATAAATATCACAAATGCACTAACAAAAGCAGACCTGAAAGTGCAAAACTGTTTGCTAAAGTGTGCAGTTTTGCCATGGAAGGAAAAACATAGCAAGGTTTCAGAGTGTGAAGAACAAGAATTGGAAGAAGTAACCAATAATTAGAAGGGGGGGTTCGTTTGGTTTTATTGTTGTTTTAAAAAATGTTTGAAGCTATATAAAAGTGATTTCAAAATTTAGTGTAAATCATGGGGGGGGGTTGGGTTTGGGTTTTTTTGTTTGGGTGGTTTATGGGGTTTTTTTGTTGTCGTTGTTGGTTTTTTTTTTTCCCCTCCAAAACTTGTTGATCCTCAGGTCTTCCACACTAAATAATAATCAGTACACAAACACTTGTAGATTTGGCTGCTGGATTATTTAACTTTGGTTGCTTGTGGGGTTTTTAGCCCCCTATACATGATGAATTAAAGTCATAGTTGATATTTATAATTGTAACATTAAGACAGAATGCCCAGAGGAATTTTTGAGAGAGTGACTCAAAGGACTATACTGTTAAGAAGATTACAAAGCACTACTTGCAGAGACCCAACCATTATGCATGAAAGATGTTCCACTGTTACAAAGAGGGAATGTTCATTAATGCTCATCTGCTATTATGGCAGTCATGTCAGATTAATTTCATCTGTAATACTGTCTCCATAGCTATCTCCTATCAGATATGTCAAAGAGGCTGAAATGTTCTTTTACTACACACATCCTGAATTCTTTTGTTTCCTTCTAAATGCTACCAAAGTCATTCGCAGGCAGCATGCGACAATCCAAAAACAGCAAACCAAACTGGACATCTTAAAAGGTGTACAAGAAGCAAGTATGTTTTCATTTTAAATATTTTTAAAGCCCAATCAGCTGCCTGAAACTGCTTCACAGCATAACCACTGCAACTGCAGAAGTGTCATCCATGTTGTCAAATCTAGCATTGGCATTATTGTATAAATCTGCCCATACACTCTGAAAAATTTTCATCAATGCACACATTTTTCACCCATCAAAAGCGTGACAAGTTACACATTAAAAATTTCAAACATACATATACCTCGAGGAGTAAAGGTTGAATATAAGATTATATGTAAGGTGTACAACTCCTCCACCTGAAAGCAGTAGAAGATGGGAAATACAAAATTAAAATTTCAGACTCCGTTTTCAAAGGGGAGTCTCCTCTTGCATTTCTCATGAATGAGACAGGGAAACAAATTTATGCCCTTATTTAGTGAATTCTAACAGCATTCTGCTGCAATTAAACTTGGTCTACAAAAATCAAGAGAATTTTACTGTGCTAAGACGGGAAGAATTACCTCTTACGTCAGACTTAGAAGTCTGTCTTAGGCTAGCAGTCTCCTCTCTCTTCTGGCAGCCAGCAGATGTTGAACAACATAGCACAAAACTCAGGTAGTCGTGCTGGTTATAGTCCATAATCTGAAACCTCACCATTTATTCCTAGCCTTCATTTCCCTTTTTTAATGAGTACTCATCCACAAAAGGATTTCTCCTCCCATCCTCCACCCCCCAATATTTTGGTATCTTCTGAAGTCTCGATAGATGTATGTGCGTAATAAATACCATTGGCTACATCAAAGATGCCTTTATCTGCATGCTCACCAACTCCCGCAACGAACTCTGACAGATTTAGGAGGCATGAGTCCATTTATAAAAGCCATATTGATTCCTCCCAATGTATCATATTTATTTATGTAATTCTTAATTTGTAACAGTAGTTTCTACCAAACTTGCCTAGCAGGGAAATCAGATTTATTTTTCCAGTATACCACAGTTGCATGATAATCCCTTGTAAAGAGTTAGATCTCGTTTGCAATCTTCTATCCCTCTGGTACTAGGACTTATTTGAATAAAAGTTTATATATCTGTTACCTCACATCTGAGGTTTTGTTATGTTTTGTGGATGTTTTGTTTGTTTTGGTTTTAGAACTTTTAGAATTATTTTAGTAAAACATCTTGTAACAATTTCTTATTGTCCACCAATTTATTACATAAATTGTCTGCTAACACTTCCATTTCAGACAATGCTCCAGACACATTTCCTGCAAATATCCTCCTGATCTCCTCTAGTAAGGAGTTATTTATTTTACATTACATTTTCAACTCAACAGACAAAAGAAAAAATGATGTTATGTATTATGCAGTTTAACAGAGGAGCATATAATGCTCAAATTAGGCAACTACTTGTAAAAGAGTTGTGATGAATACTGCACTTAAACTCAATCATGCTCTTTTTTCAATATTTTTCCTGTACTGTATACAGGCCACAGCTTCCTAAATGGATGTAGATAACCAAGTACTGAAATGAATCATCAGCAGACAAATTAAACTTGTTATCAAAACGCAACTCTATTGTTAACAGATGAAAAATGAGTGGATCAAATGACTGCAGCAGGAAAATCTAATAACAGCTCATCTGTGACCTGTCATCTCCTGCCACAGCACTTAATTCATAGTAACAAATACACACCAATTATTTTGTACCTGCATGTATTTTTATATCTCTAACATAATTTCAGGGTTCAGCTATGCAACTTAATTTCTGAACTAGTAGTTTCCAGGGAATGTGCTATCAGATTAATAGGCAGAAGAAAAAGAAAGGGGGAATTCTGAAGATTAGAACCTTATTGCAAAAGCATGCGATAAGTACTTTCAAGGTTTGAACATGAAAAGGGAAAAAAAGGAGAGCCTAAAATTCAGTCAAGACATTCCCACCTCTATGCTGAGCTTATTTTGTAATTCTTTGTTCTAAAGACAGAACTAAGAGAGGAGACAGAGGAACTGAAGCAGTAGCACAAGTTCTCCATATTACCAAGTCTCAGCTGTTGAAAGATTTCTAAATTTTGCTTTAAATATCAAGAGACATGTATGCCTCATACCAATACTTGATAGAGAGCAAGTTAGTCTCCAGCAAACACATACAGAAATGACCTTGCTAAAAGGGTCCTGCTTTTCAGCAGTCTCTTGAAATGCAAGTTTTCCAGCAAGCAAGGAGAGCATCCTATTTTTAAACAGAAATTTTTGCAAACCAAAGAACTGAATTTTTTTGTTCACTACCTCTCAGAGGTTTCAGGGGTAATATTCTGAATAATATGAAATGTAACAGAATGTGAAAACTGCGAGTCAAAGGGTGAAGCGTGCGACATGATCATAGCATACAGGTTTCAGAGATTTGTGCCTTTGCTTCTCTGTTAGCTCAGTCAACACGTAAGTAAAGGTTTGTACAGATATGGAAACGCCTCAAAACTCTGCATATGCACAAAGATACAATCATTGCAGAATCACAGATATAATTTAAAATTACATCTCCCATAAAGATGTTATTGATATGCTACGATTTCCCTGTACAGGCTACTCAACCTTTCTGAGGTAGATTCTATATCTGCATGACATGGCAAGCAACACAGGGAAGAGTGACATAGGTAGCAGGTTGTATGACGACTATATAACCTAGCACTAGAGCACACGATGGAAGACAAACTATAGCAGATGCCAAGACCTGTAGTGCACGGTGCTTGGCAGGAGGGTAAAAGAAATTCCCACCCGAAGATCCTTTCTTCTGTAAAGCAAATAGGAAGATTAGACAGAAGCAACATCATAGAGTGCAGGGAGCAGTACCGCGAAGTGAATCATCAGAGGGAAGAGTTTGCTGCTGATATGAACCTGGGATAATCCTGAAAGTGTTGGTTTAAAAAAATATGCTTTTCTAGAAAGGAGACAGCACCTAAGAAGCCCTTTTACTTCTTGACTGGCATTTATATGAATCACAGCACTGTGAAGAAAGCATGGATTTGTCAGTTATATTCATTACTTTTCTGGTATGTTGTGATGACTTTAAGTGGCTCATCCTAAATACCCGTTCATTCTGTAATCTTCAAGCCTTTAAACTGTAACTACGCAAGTGCTACAAAACTATAGCTTCTTCCTGACTCAGATTTGTACTTCAGTGTGATTTTTACTTTTCCCAGGTGTCAGTGAGAGCCAACTGCTCCCTAAGGGAAGGTGAGCTGGGAGCCAAGGGTGACCCCACCAACAGGCGGCAGGCCCCAGCATCCAAACACAACGGGCAGAACTGGGTGTTGGTAACAGGGTCCATCAACTGTCACAGAGAAGGCAACTCATGAAACAGGTCCTTGGAGGACAGCTGAGAACAAAAAGAGACAGGATGAGAGACAAGATTATGATGTACGCCATCCAAGGGGTCCAGCCAGGAGACAAGCTACTACACCACAGGTCCGAGCTCCCTCCAGGGAGCAGGGCTGGAGACCTGTACTTCCTACTACTGGAGACCAGTACTTCCTGCTACTGGAGACCTGGGCTTCCACCAGGCTCCTGGGCAGTGGGTGGGTGGGAGCCCCAGGTGAGGCTGGTAAGTGCAATTAAAGCTTATTAGCACCCTCTGGGCCCTGACATTAGGAGGCAGCGGTCAAGGCTGGCACCACTGGTCATGTATTGCCTATGCCTTCTTTACAACAGAAAAGCTAAATCTGAGTTCTCATCTAATACTGATTTAACCAGTTATTAAGCAAAAGCCACATGTTGTCTGGGAAAGAAGGAACACTGCAGTATAGTGCAAATTTAGCATTCAAAGCAACATAGTGTCTGAGCTGGGGATAGTATTTTTATGCAGCCATAATGGTCTAAGCATCATCAAAATACCCTTTGCTAGGAACTTTTAAATTGCCAGGCAACTGCTAGTATGAAAACAAATTAGTAATGTGCAAATTCATGCTATCATGATGAGAAATGCTTTTTTTGGAAGATACATGCATGTATCAAAAAAATTTCTGATAATATACTAATAGATATAAACATCACTTTGTTGCATCACAGCTGATGGCTGATATATGAAAGGAAGGAACTGACAAATTGAATCACCACACAGTGGAAAGTAAAATATACAGGTATCAGTGGGATAATAAATCCTCTGATACCATCTGGAAGAGCCCTGCAGCCATCACACCATTATTCAAAGTATTATTAACATGAGTGAAATCTTCATAGGAAGATAATCCTCATCTTCCTGTAAAATACATGGCTCCGAAGTCTTCCGTGTTCGGTTTTCCATCACAATCTCCTATTGATAACTCCTGCAAGTCAGAGCTGCCCAGGAATCTAAAAAGGCTTTCACGTGGGCTTTCTCAGATGGAAAGAAAGGAAACAGCAAAAATCTTTCTTTTCATTCCCGGTTCACGTTACCCTCAATTTGCTCATTTTCATGAGAGTCAAAATACAATACTTGCCTCAGTAAGAGAGGGGACAAAAAACTTCACGTGCATATCTTTAAAAGATACATTCTTCTCTTTTACAAGTATTTTGAGCCAATTTCTATGATCTATAATATTAGAAAGCATTTACAGCTTCACAGCATTTTCAATTCAGTGAAATAATTTTCAAACCTTCACAAAAAGCCTCTCCCAAGTACAGGTCCTGAAGTCATTGTCTCCAAAACATGCACAGCCGAGAATATGGAAAAGCATGAAGGCCACCATTTCTTTGTGTGTATTATTTTCATAATGTTATTTTAAGCAAAGTATTTCTTAAAACGCCATTTCTCAGCTTTAAATTTATTGTAAAAATACCAGCCAGTAATTGCTTTTACCAACAGACTAAGAGAAGCCATTAATATGATTTCAGTTCTGTAATCAACACACACTCTCAGCCACACAATTCAGTCTGACTCATTCCCTGCATAGACTCTAATTAACTTCCGAAGGAAAGCCAGGGGATTCCTGTTCGAGTAATAATGCTATTGAGACATTATGCAAAACTTCACCTCTAGGAAACGATCTTGTCTAACCGTGATTGCATCTCAACAACAAGGCAAAAAGCTTTCTAATTTGGTTGTGAAGAGAATATAATCAATCTGTTCACAAGAACAAGGGAAGTTGTTGGGTTTTTTTGCTTTTAAGATGAAAGCATATCCAGAAAAATGATTATTGAGAAAATATCATAGATAAAATTGGATCCTATATTATATGCTTTGAACCTATACAATATTTTATATGCTATTCAGTTATCAAAATAGGAAGCTAGTGACTTCACACTCCAAACTTCTGAAACTCCACGTTGGTGAGGCTGCCATCACCAACAGACTTCCTCCATTAATGGGGGGGGGACAGAGGGGGAGAAATCTTACAGAACTTATAAAACATCATGGGAATAGTACAACTGAAAAAACCAACCTAAAATCCCCAAACTGTACTCCCTGAAGAATGGGGGGAGGGGGGGCATGTTCAGTGTATTTTAAATTTATTAAAAAAAAAAATGTACTAAGGTGACATTGAAATTGGTCTTTAAAAGAGAGAAGCAGGCCAAAGGATGTCTAATTTCAGTTATTATTTGTCTGTCTTATATTTTTTGCTCTTTTAACTACATGAGACACTGTACTCCCTTCTCCCCTTCCTATCCAGTTCCAACATCCTGTATTTACACCTTGTCCGATTCTGCAGTGTGAAAATTCTCATTTTCACATTGCAAGCCACTCTTGAACCTTATTTAATTCCCTTCTTGTATTATTATCATCTTATCAATCTTCTGTTTTTCATTGCTTCCTTTGAACTGAGTTTTTATGTGTCGTCGTTATTCACATCCATTGGCAGGTGATTCATTTTTGACGTGCAATTACCACAATTTCTTTCTGTCCTTCATTAAAAATTTCTGCTGGTATGAAATATAAGATCACTGCAAATACAATGGACAGATTACAGAAAGATCAATAAAAATGTAAATAATTATGAAATTAGGGCAATTGCACAGCACAATCTGGATCATTTAATAAGTTTGTCCCATTCAAAGAAGTGCATTTTTTAAATGGCCAAATACTTTTTTACACATTCAGGAATGAAGACTGTAGGGCATACTTTCAGAATGAGGGCACACATCAGGGAAATCACATACTCTGAAAAGGACTTGAGATGGTCCAGTAACTTAATACAAGACCCAGGATATAATGCTATAGTGAAAGACATAACTTGATCCTTAGATAAATATGTAAGAATCTACTGACAGAAACAGGGGAGTGATTTTTACCTTCAGAGGTAACACAGGTGAAGTGGTATTTAAATACTGCACCTGGTTTTAACGTCTACAATTTTACGATGTTTAAAAAAAAAAACAGAAAGGGTGCATAAAAGTGGTACAGGATTTAGAGGAACATCATGAGATAATCTCCTCAATTCATTTAACTTATCAAAAATAAGACTTAAGTGATACAGCTATAATTTATTAGTACCTGTTCAAAGAAAGAAGGTGTCAGGAACTGAAGCACTTTAGTTTTAGCAGTGAAAGACTGGTTGAAAGTTAAAGCCAAACAAAAAGATGGAAATTAGCTGCTTTAAAAAACCAAACAAACAACAGAACACTGAAAACCCGTCAGTGAATGTTATTAAACAGAAGAACAAGCACCCTGGAGAAGTGATGGATATTCTGTTTCTTAATATTTTCGAATGTACCTCTCTGGAAAATTCTGCTTTAGTGAAATAAATTACTAGGCATAGTATTTTGCAAATGGGTATCAGATTTTATGTAGCATACGAACCTTACCGGTCATCTCAGAATACCATTACTGGAGTTATTCCATCATCTGTACTTTTCATAGTTTATTGATCACATAATTATTATTTTATTACCACTATTACTATTTTTAAATACGGTGTGTAGTTACCAGTTTCGTTTTTTCTCACTGCAGACCTGCAAGAGGATAAAGTCAACTGCTGCAAGGCTTAGGAAAAAATTTAGAACATCAAGACTGGGAAAAACCAAGAGAAAATAGACAATATGTCAGGCATATAAGAAAAGAACCAAACAACAATTGCTGTGAGATCACTAGTGCTCTATAGGTTCTGTGGGGTTCTGATTTTATTTTTATGAACATTACCTTTCTGAATCAAGAATCTTCACTTTTTCTTCTCTATTGTAAGATTCAATCTTTTTGTTGATCCTAATCTACACTTTTAGCAATGCTATTCCATGTAAATAAAACCTTGCCTTGGGTAGTAGGCTCTGAACTGTGCAAAACACACAGCACACTAAGGTAGTTAGGTAAACCCTGCAGGAGTCTTAAATGTCAAAAAGCAGCTTTCTGGCTTGAAAAGGGGAACATTAGAGGGACTGTGTTACTCCACCATATTTATCACTACCAATTCAGATAATTTTCAAATGCCAGAATAATTATTTGGCCTCTGAGCAACGTACTTATGCTGTTAACATACAACCAGACTACAGGTTTTTAGTGTCCATGTAGATATGCTCCCATCTAGCATATTTTATAAGGTTATGTGGATAAAGAATCTGAACAATCTGGCTTCTATTCAATGTATTCTGTGATTATTTTTGAATAAATAAATGAAGGGGGGGAGGAAAAACAACAGTAAAAGAATGAGGTTTTATAAATCATGATAGTGTTAAAGTGTGTGTGTGGAGTTAAGATTCTCTCAGTATTACAATAATAATACTCTCTCCATTGCTTTCCAATATAATCTGGATTTATTCTAAGATCCTTGGAACATTTTTTTCTCCTACTTAAACAAGACTCCCTTGAGACTAAAATGATGAACAATTGTTTCAGGAATCCAGAATGGGGAAACAGACTTTTGGAGGGGGAGGGAATTGGTTTTGGTTTGGGTTTTTTGTTTGTTTTCTGTTTTTTTTAAATCAAGTAGTGGCCACTGTAAGTCCAGTATTTGTTTAGAGTGATGCAGTTTTAGGGCACTTTGAAAGAGTTTTCTATCAGGTTAGGACCAGAGCTTGATTTTTAAAAAACAGACTGTAACCTGAATTTTCATTTGCTGATGAAGCACAAAATTTTACAGAATTCAGAGTTCTTAAAAATACGTTGACTTTGCTCCAATTAAGGCTGCAGGTATTCTGCAGAAATCTAGATGACAAGCAGAACTATGCAAGGCAATTCACATCATTGGCAAAAAGCAGCAAACATTACAGTGGTAAGAGATCAAAGCAAATTCTGCTGTACTTTAAAAATTTCAGTCAGATGTACAGACCATACCAATCTGTCCACACAAGACGTTTAGTATTAAAAAAAGCCGTTAGACATTTTATTGAGTCAGTTCGCTTGCCCTTCTTACAGGTTTATGCTATACTAACCATTTGGCCCAACAGTTGGGGATCTGTTCAAGCCTGAGTTGCACATAGCTATCTATAGTCCCACAATTCAAATACAGAATAAAAAAGAATATCTTTGTTTTTTTCCCCAGCTGGTATTGTCATACCATGAATTTAAATGCTCAGAGATATTTCCTCTAAGAGATTCTATGCAACTTTTCCCCCTCCATCAGCAAACCCACTCAAAATATCCCTGCCCTCTGCAGGATTCATGACCCATCTGTTGAGCTGGTAAGAACATGCTTAGAACCATGTTCTAAACAGGATTAATGACATGATCTAGCCTAAAATTGACCCTATAGAAAGAAAAGAAGTAGAGACCGGCATTTTTAGCACAGCAATTCCTTTCACAGCAAACCCTACATACAGTTGTTACTAGCACAATCAGGGACATGAGGACCTATTGAATTGGATTAATCTGAACTTAATTAATCTCACTTAAATAAGATTTATCTAAACATATGTAGAACTGTATTTTATGTGTTCATTGAGCAATAAAATGACGATCTTTCCTCTTCAGCAGAGTTTCGTTCATGTGCATGCTAAAAATCTGTGCATTATAATAAGTACCAAATATGACAAAAATGGAATATAGCTACATTTTTGTTGCTGAGAGGGTTGATGATTTTTGTTAAAAAGATAAATTTTGAGATTTGATACATGGAACTAATTGTTCCATTTAACTAAAAAATACCTAAAGTTTAATATTGAGTGAAAACGAGTGACTGACTTTTTGTGTGCAAGCAAATAATTTACTATCGAAGCTCCTTAATTAAAGCATCAATAATCAAAATCTCCACCTCAAATATCATCAGCTGTACAAGTCACCTTTATGTCACAACTAAGGTGCAGAAAAACATATAAAAACAAGCAGTGCTAGCACTATTTAGACTGCAATACAAAAAACACAAAGCCAAACTTCATTGGCAGATATTACTTAAAAATACCCAAATTGTCTAAATAAAAGACAAAAAAACCCAGAAAGGATGCTTGCTCATTCTCTTGCCACTACAATAAGCATAAAATCAAGCCCTATAAACACAGCAATAGAAAATATGAAACCATCTGACTCTTCAGACATCATACATAACTATGAAATTCTCAATGTATGCCTCCTGTCTATTATAAAAAAAAGGGGTGGGGTGGGGTGTCTATACCTTCTATTATCACACAGTGATTCTTCCTCCTCAGGTTTATATTCTCTTTACCACACTGTTTTGCCTTTGATATAACTAACGGTTACATTCCAAGGCAATGAACTAGCTACCAAAATCAACCCCACCCAAAACCAACCAGTGAATAACGAATGATGGTTTTTCTGATCTAGAGTAGCTGAAACTTTCAGGTATTTTTCGCAGGAGGCTAACAGGAGGTAAAGACTAAGGTTTTATGAAATAACAAGAGTCGGTAAGACCAGTTGCATACAGTATCAGTCAGATGCCTGAGGCTTCAGCAAAAGGTGTACATGGACAAGGATATTCAACACATGCTACAGTGATGTTGGTATTGAGTTCCAGATCTTCAAAAGGGATTTCCACAAATAATGAAATGCGTTAAAGAGATGTGGTCTTCTAGAGAGACCATATACCACCTAGAAGACTGCAATAGATTACTGAGATGTTTAGAGTTGACCTTTGATAGGCACCAACAAGCACAGTAATGAATCAGAGCTTTAACCCCCTTCTATCCACACACACAAACCCCAAGCTTAATCCAAAATTTTAAAACAGAGTTGGAATAAAACTTCCCTCATGCATTCTAAAACAATAACGGCAAATATCCGAGAAGGCCGTAGCTGAGTGTTTCATATTTCAACCAAAATTTACTAATCCCTTTCTTGTTACTAACTGTGATATGAACCAGAAAGCTGCCACAGTAAGTGACTTTACCTGTAAGGAACACTCATGTTCTTAAAGGCAACACAAAACCCCCAAACAAACAAGCAAAACGCCCCTACATGGAGTTGGATGCTGAACAGCTTATTGAGCTAGTAAGGGCATTCTGATGCAAGTGATATATAGCCCAAGGTAAAATGAAGTCTCTATTTCTAATTAAATCAGCAGTCACGCTGGTTTGAAAACTGGCATCTTCAATGCAACTTACGTTTTTAAGTTGTTATTTAAAATATCTTCTCTACAAACACTGACGTTTCAGTAACATCAAAGAGTTACCACATATGATCAAAAGAACAGATCTCACAAACCCATACTTAGGAGCGATAAGTAAAAGTTAATTAATATGGCATGCTGTCACCCAAGTACAAAGCAGCAGAGAACTTTATTTAGACAGAGAACTGAAAGTTTAGGAGTTCTTTTGAATTGCAATACTGGATGATTTTATGTATTATTAAGGCTACTTTCTTATTTAAGGATACTACTAGATAATGCATATACAACTAACATACACATCTAAAACACAGTGATCAGGAACATCTATCCATTTCATACCTCAAAATACAGAATAGATAACAGAATAGATTTTTCTATAATAGCATATGCTATGGCGTAAATATGTGAAGTTACATATACTGAAAAAAAGCACTTTTAAAACTGAAAAGATATAAAATAATTGTAAAGAATAAATAATGTATTATTTATAT
The DNA here is from genome assembly GCA_035590195.1 of Aviceda cuculoides. NCBI lineage: Eukaryota > Metazoa > Chordata > Aves > Accipitriformes > Accipitridae > Aviceda > Aviceda cuculoides. Next base: position 21,612,114 of record JAVJGG010000039.1, read on the forward strand.
ATATTAAAATGACCAAAATCCATCCAAACTCTGTAAAAGTACTCAACTCCAATGTTGTGATTAACCAAAAATAAACTGGTATTTTCATAATTTTTCTAAAATATTTCTTAGAATTACCCTATTCATCAGCTGAGATGATCAAACATAACTTGAAGCATTTAAAATGGAAAATCCTAGTGAATATCACTATATGACTTAACGTGACATACCTGTTTTCTTCTTTAAACATCACAAGAACTATATATGCTTCTGCTAAGAGAACATGTAGCATAGGACTCCTGGTCATGAACTCATCCAAGCACCAACTGAAAACAAAATGCATTCCCCAGTAGGCTCAAACTAACCAGCACAATCTTTATGATCATATATGTGTAGTGTTCTACCAGAAGCAAACCAAGTATTTTTAAAAATTACATAAAAAAAAATCTGTAAAACTGTTCTACATAGTATCCTTTTTAGCACCAAAAGTAGCTTTGTGCTTAAACCAGCTGAAAAATGAAGATTTCTATAATATAAATGTTTAGAGCTTGGAGTACCAAGCCTCTAAACACTCTGGTCTAACTCAAGCTAAACAACCACTTCGTAGTTTAAGAGATAAGACTTGGTCTGTTCCAACAATTACCAAAGAAAGACAACACTTCTCAGGCCTTTGGAGACAAGCTGCCTGAATTTATCCTCTCAAAAAAGGAAATCAGGCAGAACCACATAATGGAGATGAAAGTCTGCACCTGAGAAAGGTCAAGCCTTCATTTCTATTACACCTGAGATTTCTCCAGCTGATCTGATAGGAGGATTTTATCATTAGCACATCATCTTTCATAATTAAACAGGATTTCAAAAATTATGTTCCAACTTTTAATAGAAGTGGGTACATCAACCTGAGAACCAGCTTCCCGTTATATTATTAGCAAGCTAATTATTTACACTTCCTGAATACATTTTCTTGTTAACAGAGAGATCAAAAATGGTCTTATTGCATTCATCTGAAATACACATAGCCATATCCCAACAGCAAACTTCATGCCAGCTTTTTTTAAAAAAAACCCCAAACAAACAAAAAATAAGTAGTCAATAGCTCAGCAGGAAAATGAAAGAGTGTACTGTATTCAAAACAAATCAAGGCTCAGTTCCATGTCTGAATAAGCACAGAAAAGAGTAATATAATATCTAATGAGGCACTTGGTAAATTATACATACTGCTCCTTATTTTGGAGGGAAATGTTGCATAAACATAAACATAGAATTCTCCAAAGTATAATGTTTTACAGCTTGTGCATTAAAATTAACGTCCAGCAGAATTCCTCAGATATGGGACACAAGAGTCAGCAGAATTTGCCAAAATTGTCTGCAGATGTCTCCTGGCCATGCAATCGGGCAGTAAGTCAAAACCAAAATGCTATTTACTGCAGCCATGAAAAAATCAATTACATAGGACCCCTGTCTTTCTCTGTTTCTGAAAAGATGCTAAAGTACCCTACACTGTTTTGTTATTTTCATTCATAACTTCCCATTAGCCTTGTAAAAACCTATTTCTTCATACAAATTCTTTCATTGTATCTGACTCTAATTCCCCACTTTTACCTTCATCTGATTCTTTGTGTAGATCCTGCAAATCCTCTGAAATTATCAAATCGCCCAGAGTCTTCACATTATCACAGTGATTTCAATTTCTTTTCTACAGGCTGATTTCTAAAAATATTCCAAAGATGCTTGGTAAATTTCAGCATATTGACAACAGGCTTGCTTTTCTTTAAAAAGGAGTACCTGAAGTCAGCCTGAGTGCCTTCCTATTCACAGACCCCTTCAGGAGGGGGCCAACTATGAACATTAAATTGGCAATTACTCTATTAATGATTACAATTTGCTGCATTTATGTAGAATTAAATATAAATGCATGCATCGTCTCTTATATGTTAGGAATGATGTTTTTTTCAAGATTATTCACCTCTCCCATTCTCACATCTTGACCAGAAACAAGGGAATGTATGGACTGTAAATGCCATATACTGGTATACATTAATTCATAATATAATTAATTAAATTATTTTGTTATGTGAAAATATAGCATTTTATCACTTGCACACTACAAAAAGCTAAAAGAAATTTTCCTTAAGGTAATCCATTTTTTATAACCATTTTATTCTGCTTTTAAGTCAAAGTAGGTAACTCACAACAACAAAATTAAAACTTTTAATTTTCCTATTTCCACAGGGTACTCAATAATTTACATTAATCAGGCCAATGACAAAAATGTGCAAAGATAAACTTTATATCCTAATATTTTATTTAAAAATGAAGAGCTATAGTAAATGACTACATGCAACTCAAAGATGGTTGTATTTGTAGAGTGAGAAGTTTCCTATTCCAACTTCTAAAGTGGAAGCAGTCAAGGCATCTTTAAACATATGTTTTTAACTATCAACACTTCCAAATTGGGAACGCACTGCAATTAAAAGTGTTATCAGTAAAAGAAATACATAGTTGTTTCCAGTAGCAATAAATACATAATCCTACATTCAGCCCTAATAAATACGATCCACACTACTTTTTTTACAGACAAACAATCTGAAAAAATTAAACACCGTATCAGCAGGCAGGAGAAACAAACCGTGTATAGCATGAATACTAGTTCATATTGGTTAAAATACATTATAGGTATGTAGAAAAAATGTAGCAAATAAATATTGTTTATGAATATTTTCTCCTTTAGGGGCAAAAACATATAATGGGTGTAAGGTTTATTTTCCTTTATTCTGATTCCACATGTTATCAAGAACTCGGATAATAATGAAAATACATGAATCTCTCTCAACTGAAAAAATAAGAAAGTCTTATTCAACCAGTAATACTTTCAGCAAGACTGATTTGGGGGTTTTAACACTATAAAAACTGCTTCTAAACAGTATTAATTGTTATTTGTTTTTCCTTCAACAACTGCCCAAGTAATTTGCTTTCCTTAACAAAACTCAGCAGTTTTCCACAGCTTTGCCAGAAATTGCTTGAATTAAAAAAACATGGAGAAGTAGAGCTATTCTACTTGATATTCTGCATATCTTAGTAAATTCTTTTAATTCATATTTTATGTTCTGGATAAGTCTGCTTTCAGGACATGCATTAAAATGAGCAAATATCTGCTCATTCCCCTTTCTAGCCTTTCAGATTCAAGCCAACACATATCTGAAATGGTTTGCAGTGTGCTTTAAAATTTACATTTTTTGGTTTGGTTTCAAGCTATTTTAACAGCCTGAAAATCTGCTCAAATAAGAAGCTAAAAGTAAAAAAAGAGATTAGGGAAAAGTTACATTTAGAATTTCTCTGTAATTATCTCTATAAAATTATGAACTGGAACAATTGCATAACTACTCAAAACTCAACCCTTGCCCTTGTTACTTTAATATATTTATAAAGAAAATACCATAATCCATGAAAATAGAAATTTTGGGTTCACTCTCTTTATATCTATTGAGAAACTAAAAAACTAGATAAAGATTATATATTTCCTCCTGTTTGAGGTCTTGTAATAGAGCTCTGCTTCAAGCACACCTACATTTATACAAATTTTGTTGTTCAAAAGCCCCTTCAGAGAATACTAGTGCTACACTGCTGGCATGAACACAGAGGAAAAAACTGGAGCATGAATAACTCCTAGAATCACAAAGCCATTAAGGCGTCACCACCATCTACTAACTGGGAGCAAGTTTTAGAGATCTTTCAGAAAATATATAGGTCAGCATCTGTCATTCAGAGTCCTACTTGACAAAGCTTCTAACTATGAGTTAATGTTTTCAAACAGGTTTGTCATCTGGGACTCTGGCTGTATGTATCACGCAGCAAAAAGTATATATTTACATTCAGCTAAATTATCCTTCATTGAGTACATTGCAGATTATTCCCCTTCTTCCTTCCCTCAAGACATCCGCTGGGGGCGGGGGG
>JAVJGG010000039.1:21616098-21656260 GCA_035590195.1 Aviceda cuculoides
AAAAAAATCAGCAGGAATACAGTTTGTTTGCTGTTTGGGAATGAGTATTGCTTAGGTTTATGTATTTAATTCCTGAGCCAATGTGGCGAATCTTATTTACTATTAAGGACTAAATTGGACATAACTACTTATGCTGTAAAACTAGGAAGTTTTAAAAAGTGCTAATCACTGGATGCATTAAGTTCTTAATATTTAAAAAAAAAAAAAAAAGTTTTAGGCTTCCAAACCTAGATTTGAGTCTCTTAGCATTCACCAAGCCTCTTGAATAATTAAAATGTTTTTTACACTGTTAGATATGACTGCAAAAAATAAGAATAAGATGCCAAGCAAACAAGAAAGAGAAACTTGCTACCATCATGCTGTTCAAACTAATTTTTCATTCCACATGAGAGACCATATACCTTCTTTTTTCACACTGGCAAGACTGGAACAACATTACTACCAGGACTCTATGATCTGGTAGTCATTCTTTAGGGCTGAGGCAAAAAGTGGCCATGGAGGAATGCAATGACTTTCTGATTATAAATAGTGAAATTACTCCCAAGAGATCAATCCATAGGGAAGATGTAAAATTACTACCACTGTAAGCTAATAAAACTTTCCTCTACTTCAAGTGGTAGAGAACTGTACTTCAGGACTAAAGAAATCAAGGCTGCAGTCTTAATTCCCTACATCTGTATGTTCATATTTAATGTATTTCTGAAAATTGTTGCACCGATGTCTGCAATGTAGCCTAGAAATAAAAGGAGTGAGCTTAAAAACTGTCTAGAACAACAGAACCGAGCTAGTTGTTGTGGTTCAGTTAACTTTGCTGGCTGCTGATTTATCTGAAGTTATTTTGGATTTGTGTGCACTACGCTGCAGCTTCCAGTACAGACATTTAATTTATTTACATTACACTGATTCCTTCTTGAATGCTAAAAACCAAAACAAGAACATTTTTTACAATAACTAGAAAAAGACCAAAGCAATCCCTAATGCCAAGACCAGTCTTAGAAAAACAGTGTGTTCAGGCTGCAATGATCAGAAGTAGATACTGTCAACAATACTCTTTATAACGTTTTAAAGTGTTAATTTTTTCTGTTTTAGCTTTTACAGTTTGTACACCATTTAAGATTGATTTGTAAGAGCTATTTCTCTGAGCATCATGGTTAGACATTCAGTAAAAAGAGTATTGCCTTATGTTGCATTTGGAAGATTTTCAGCACAGCAAAATCTGGAAATACTTTCTGAGCAACATTTAAATCCTATATAACCTCATTCAGACCTATTATCAGTGAATATTTGCAGACAAAATCTGACCAGTTATTTGTTATACACTTTCTCCAATAAAAAATATCCTAATATAAATTCTCGGCAGGACTGCTGGCACGTGCCCTGATACAGACACAGCTTTTGCGCTAATGTACCAATTTCAGCAAAGAGCATGATTTTATGCCGGAAATACTTCTGCTGATATAAGCCTGAGTAGGTTATTTTCTTATAAAAGTGCTCACACTTGAGTTCCATATTCCTCCTTCTGTAGCAGGATAACAAAAAAATTATATCCAGATAATGTTGTCCCTATAAAAAGGAGTAACTTACAGCTCCAACCAGGATGTAAACTGGGCCAATGTAATGTGGTCCTTTGAAATTCCAAGGCATATGGTAAAATAGCCCTTTTTTCCCCCACATGAATATCAAATTAATAGCTTGCCCATCAGGCCTCCACCTTGCACATGTTGACCATTACTTGTTTGTTTACTTATAGAAGTATAATCTTTTTACTTAGAAAAATAATGAGTATGAGATTAATATTTTAAAACATATATGTATATATATGCCCCGGAAGCTCCTATTTAAACAATATATAATCAGGCCTTTGTTTGATCTCATTTCCTTTTTTTTTCCCATCCCAAGACTCCTTTCAAGTGTTAGACAAATCTCCTCCAGCCTAACATCAAAACATACTGACAGGAATAAGACTGCAAGGCTGCTAGCTTCTCTCAAGCAATGCCACCCATTGATCCATGAATAAATGTTCCAGCTTCAAGGCACATCTCTGCTGTAAAGCTATCTCTTTTGAGATTCAAAGAAGAGCTCCTTGTCTGGTGCCCGGAGATCTGAAAACCTGCTGTATTAACTGTGGGAGTCAGAAACTGACATCATGGTTTGCAGCGTCCTGTAGGATTTACCATCTCATTATTTTATGAAATAACAACAGAATTTTAGAAGAATGACATACAAGATTCAAACACTTTATTTGTTACATTTAATAATGACTTCAAATAAAAAACCTGCTTGTTTTCAAATTACACAAAATTTATATATTATAATCCCAAACTGAAATTACAAAGCTCTTGCTTTCATTTTGTTAATAAATACTTTTTTATTCATATTGTACCAATAATTTATGTAAAAAATTACTAGCGCATTGTATAGCCTATGATGTGCTAGGAATGTTGAAGCTATAGCTGAAGTATTTTAGAAATTCTGAATTTAGAAAATATTTTAGAAATTTTCTAACAATAAAAGCTTTCAGGTATGTGGCTTTGGTTTTACTTCCACATAATGAATAACACTTGAGACGTGCAACTTCATTCGTTTTGCCCCAAAAGCCTCTGTGAAGTAGCAGCCTAACTTCTTACTCAGGCCTTGTTTTAAATCCCATCACAGGATTAGCTCCTGGAAACCCCGTACACCTACGAATAGTAGTACAAGTACTCCTGAATTATCTTCTTGATCTTAAATATGAAGTAAACTTATTTTAAATCTCTATGGCGTTCACAGCTTCAAAAACTCACTACTACTGAGGTATATAGGCTGAAAAAAATACTAAAACATGTACACTTCAAGTGGATGTCTATAATAACAAAATTTTCCTGAAATTTCATGGCACTATTTTATTTCATGTCAAGTGGTCCAGTTTGTAAACAAAGCTGAATGAGACAGTCTGGAAAAAAAAAAAAAAAAGGGAAAAAAAAAACCCCAAACCCCCAAATATAACTGGACTCCTGACTGAACCTTATCTGAAGAGTTGTGATGAATGCTGCTATAATATATAAAATGCCAGTTAACAATAGTCTCCTGAAAAAGAGCTGGCTTTGGGATATATTTACTCACGTCATTCTTGGCAAGCATACAAAGTATGAGTCAGTCCTGGAATATTTATACTACTTGTTACAGTTAAAACAGATTCAGGTCTGACTATTAATTCCCAACTCACTTCAAAAAATATTTGGTTTTCTACATGACTGTTTCCTAAATTCTGATGTTTAAAGTGTATTTAATTTCTTTTTAAGGAAAAAATACTGTCTTGGAAGCAAGAACCTATTTGTGAAGCAAAAATGGCAATGTGCATTCACTGAACCTGATTCAAATTTATCTGAGCTAAACAGTGATATTGAAATATAGGTTGAAACTAAGCTGCCAACCTGTTTCTGACAGAGGTTCTAGCTCGATTCCCTCAAACCTTCCTCAACAGCTCCTATATTTGCAAGAACTGTCATTAGTTTTCCAGAGGACAATGACTGTAAAATCTGTTCCAAAATCACACCAAGTTGCCAGAACACCAAACATAATCGCCTTTCAATTACCCAAAGTAATTGAGAGTTCTGGTAGCACAAATGAAGCGAAAAATCAGCAGTTACACAAACACACGCATATTATAATGCAGAGATCACCAAAGAATCAGGAACGCTGCAGACTGCAGAGATCCCACAGCGAGCACTGACCTAAGTCACGAAAGCCACGTATCGCAGCATCGCATCAAGTACCGCTGCTCCGCTTTCACGCCCACACAGCTCAAGGGGAACCAGCTCCATGTTTCTGCACCTGCAGCCTGAATAACTGTGAGGTGATTGCAGATGAAATCAAAGAAAATGAGCAAGCTTTTACTCTCTGCAGAGCTATTTATCACAAAAGCCTAACTGCAGTGCATATAGATTGTAAGGAACTAGAAAAGGAATGGAAAATAATGGACTAGTGCTTTCCTCAACAGCTAAAAATAATATGATTTTAACTTGAATATACCTCATCATTTTCTAGAAAATTATATACACAGAAATTTACAATAAATATGGAATTTAAAATGTTATTTGGAATTTTATTGCATTACATTCTCTTAGGACATTAGATAATTATAGAGTTATTCATACTTGATATATGAACAAACAGACACATACCAAATATACTAGGGCTGAATATAGATATTTTTTTAGTCAATAATATCCAAGGGAGAAATTACAATTACTTCAGCGAGCTGCTCCTTTTGGCAGAAGGCATATAAAACTGTTGGGAAGAAGATTACAGTAGGAAATCAAGGTGCAGATGAGGTTAGAAGTGAGTGTGGGTTTTGTTTTTGTTTAACAGCCAGTACTTAGTCAATCTGTGCTCAATTTAAGAAACTAAACAGACAAAGCGATGTGACTGACTACTATGATTTTAGCAGCTCCTCGTCAATATTTGGAAAACAACAGCAGTATCTCATTCACACGTATTTGCACAAATATGTGTTCAGTCTCACCACATGGCATCTGTTTGTCCTACTCACACCCACGCACGTCAGCGAGCATTCGTCCCACTTAAACACTTGCTGGAATTATTTCATCCTAAGCAGGCTCCATCATAAACCTATTTAGCACGGTATACAAACAGATAGGCACGTACATATACATTACTCGCCGCAGCGGCTCATCCTCCCGCTCCAGGCCCGCGTCCAAGCCTCCTCCACACAGCCATTCGTTACATTGCTCTCCCCACTCGTTTTGTGCGCAGTTCGGGCCCTTACACTTTGTTGGCATTCTTTCTGCTAATACAGATATATACATCCTCCTCCTCAGACACAGACCTGAATTTCCTCCCTCAAACCTCAATCCCAGACCGCAAGGAGGAAGCCTCAGGTAAGCTCGGGAAAAGCAGCGGGGACTCACTTGCCCCCAGGCCCCGCCATCCCGTTTTTGCTCACGTTCCTGTTCTCCTCCGCCCTTCACCTTCCCCGTCCCTCACCAGCCCTCCCGCCCCGAGGCACGGCCGCGCTCCCCTGCCCTGCCCTCCCACCGCCCCACCTCGCCCTCAGGGGCAGCCCCCTGCCCCCGTGGGCCTACCTCAGGCAGCAGGTTTGACCCTTCAACGGAGCAGCCATTTTCTGAGGTGGTGGTCCCCGGTGCGGGGCTCCCGCAGGCCGCTCTGAGAGGAAGGCCCTCCTCATCCTCCTCCTTCCTCACGGAGGGCAGAGCTGCTGTCCGAAGCATGGCCTCTGAGGCGGGGAAGCGCAGCTGGGACCTCTCCAAGTCCCTGTAATGCCTCAGTGACTGGGACCGTCTGCATCGCATCCTTGAGGCAGGCTTAGAGGTAAGGGAGCCCCGAATTTCACCTCTGCCTCTGCCTGGGAGCAGTCTGGCTGGTAAAACTGCAGGCCTCCATTTCCTCACGTCCCAGGAGGGGCATGGTGCAGGAATATTGCCACATTTCAAAGACGGCCCTGCGTTTGGCCTCCTGGAATTGCTTCGTTGGTCCCTTCTCTCCGAATGGGACCATGCAATTAACTGTAGAAGGCAGGAATTGCTTATGGAGCGATCCAGTTTCTAAACAGCATTATGTTTTCTTAAGTATCCTCTCTATTGTATTTTCCATAGGCTACACAGCATATTTTAGCACAGCAAAATGCATAGAGGCTGTTCGCATTAATAGGTTATTTAGGAATGGAAATCTTAAGGAAAAGCATGCTGAGGCCGTAGGGATTCATATTAGATTTATATATTTAACGTGATTTTTCTTGACATCATCTTGTGGCTGTAAGCATAATGTGCATTATTTCGTCTGCAATACTATGCTTTTTTTAAAATGTAAATTATTTAATGAAAATTAATGTTTTATATCCACACAAAAAGTCCACTATCATATACCTGACATCCATATAGAAATCAGGAGCAAATTTTACTCAGGAGATTTTGTTTATCTTGGAGACCTAGACAATTAACTAAATGCCCAAGTGTGTTCCTTAATCACTGATGAGTGCTGCTGCTTTTGCAAAAAGAGCTGGAGGTGGCAGTGAAAAAACAGAGCTTTACAGAACTGTCCCCTCACAGGTTGCTCCACATATTGGAGATCAAAGAGGCTTTTGAGTAATTTTCACATCAGCTTTCTGGAGGCTGCAGGGAGAACTGGTTCATCATCTTCAGGCTCTCTTCTGCTCCTAAATGTTTGTATATACTCAGAATATTGGATCTTTAAGACATATATACCTCAACAGCAGATTGCTCCTGTTTCCTGAGTGCAGCTCAGTGTTAGTCTGGGACCTATTATGCAACATAATAATTAAAATATGGTTTCTTGGAGGCAAGCAATTTTGGTTGTATATTTAAAATAGTACTATTTGCTCATAGACATATCCTTTTCAAAAGCCTGAGAGAATCAAAACAAAGTCTGTTTTTGAGAAGAAAATAAACACCAAATAAATAAGCAAGCCTTTTTAATTAGAATTTGTCCAATGTTAACATTTACAACATGCTGGCTAGGTATTATGGACAGATTTATGCAAATTTAATGACTGATAGGTGAGTACCATTCAGCAACCTACTTCAGCCTAGTGCAGAAACACTGTCAGACTCCTGACACGGACTTTCTTTTCCTCGGATTTTTTAAATACCACTTAAAAACTTGAAAATGTACAAGATAGATAGCAAATAGTGCTAGGCAAATAAGATAAAGACCCACACACTTTTCATGTTTTACTTGTTTTGATTTGATTTGCTTTCAGATTATTTTGGGAGAAGGAAGCTCAGGAAAAAAGAATTTATCAAATAGAAAAGGAAAAGACGGAAGCATCCCATCTCTCTTATGTGGAGGAATTGTACTGGAAAGAGAGAGGTAACAACTGCAAATTGTCACTGCTTCTGCATGCTAAAGATAATGGTGGGAAACTTAGACAAATACAAACATATTTGCCTTTGGGTCAGTTCAGATTGTGCTAGCATGTCTATAATTGAATCTGCCTAATTTAAAAGCAAGAAGATAAAACATTTGACATTATCAAATCACAGGAATATGTGTATTAATCTCTGTCAACACAAATATGTATGTCACTATTGAGATATAAGAATGCACACACACACACATATGTATCTTTGCAGGAATCCAAGAAATATGTCCTTTGGTTGTGCAACTCTAAGGATATTAATTTGGTTTCTGATATGGCTATGATGATGCAAGTTATCAGTAAGGCATGACTGGATTATCAGACTGAATTAGGTTTATTGTAAGACTTTTTCCAAAGACTGGGTAGCTTAGTACTCAACTCTCACTTATATATTTATGTTGGTCCTTCTTTCCAGACAACTTAACTTTTGAGTGCTATTAAATATTTATATGCTGTCAGGAGTAACAAGATGGAATAGTAACTGACATTGTCAAAAATAGTAAAGACATAATTAATCTTACTTCTCCACTAGTTTTATGAAAAAAAGACATCATCTGCTAAATAATTTTGATAGTTTTTCCATGGCCAAGGACTTTGCAGAATGCATGGAAGTTCAGGATAATAGTATCTTCCAAGGATCGAGACAATTTCACAATTATTTATTTTTTTCTATGGAGAACTTCACATAGTCACTTCCATATCATCCATTACATGTTCTCACTGGCACACCCCTGAGGTCATACCTGAAGACCTAAACTTTAAGTTCACATTTTTGGAGCCTAGTAAAAAAGAAACAATCTTTCTACTAAAGAGTAAAGTCATTGTTCTTAGAAGCCATTTCATGCTGATTTGGCACTGAAAAAGACTCCTCCTGTTTACCAAAATGTATTCTTCTAAATTACACTATTATATAAAATAAAATTTAAGTTTGAAGAAGAAAATGTTATTTTAAAAAACCTGTCTCATCTTAAACTACATGAGCAATACTATGCTTGCGTTGACTGAATGCAGTGTGACGCAGTATTTAAATGACCATTCGTAGATGTGACACTCATCTCTAATTTTTTTATTCCAGAGAACAATGAATGAATGAAATTGTTCTATACAGCATACATGTAAAATGTAAATAAATGATTTGATCTTTAGTTTTTAAGTACTAAATATTAATTTATTTCATTAACAGCATGTCTATCATGGAATGTGTGTTTTTCTACTTAAATTTGAAAACAATTTTCCTGCAGAAAATGTAATATTTCTTGAAGAAACAAGTTTTATGAACTCTTACACAAGCATAAACTGCTTAGGGTGTGGAGACATACATATACACACAACTAAATGAAATATTTTATGTAAGTTGAGTTTATTGGACAATGATACCTATGACTGAATTGTATATACATAGTTTTAAATACAGACACATTATTTGAATGATGTTCTTGTTTTGATTTCCTTTTCTACTTTGGGCACCTAAACCAGTGCACTGTAGGAATAAATAGCTAGTTATAAAGAAACAAGAATTCAAAAAAGGAATGTCATGTTAGAGAACTACTAACCATTTTATTATGTTTAAATTTAATATTACTCTTTAAGACTAATTTCCTTTATCAAGTTTCATATATCCATATATCAGAACTGCAAATTATAGAATTATCACTGGGCCAGGGTTTCATGCTGCCCCTAACTTAGTCTCATTTTTTGTGGTCAAAGATAATTATACGTCTAATTTTATTCCTTTGGTTATTTGCAACTGAAGAAATTAAGTCTACTATCTGAAAACTGACCTCTAATAATTTATGCTTTCATTGCTGCTGTGTAGCGTTAGTCTGATCTTAAAACCACAAAACTTTAACTTCTTTATTTTATCAATATGATCTAGTTAGCCATTTGCCTGTATATCAAAGCAAAAGTACTACTTTTCACCAGACTTTTTTTCTGCGTTTAGCAGAAGCAAACGTTATTCGACTCAGGATAATGAGTTATAGTCATAATTTTCATTGTTTTCTCTACCGTGTTCCATAAAAATGATTTAACCCAGAAAAGGTCTTTCTAACTTCAGCGTTATTCAAGGGAGTTGCTGATATGTAGTTGTAAATTTAGGCAATTATTGACTAAAGGACATTGGCCTTATTATCGTGTTGCAGCATTTGGGGTTTTTTTAGGAGATTAAGTACTAAATTGTTTACAAAACGATTATAAAAAATTTGCAATTAATTCAGTTTTTTATTTTGCTTTACTCTTCTTAGCTCTAGTTCTCTTTTTTCATCATGCCCCTCTGTCTTTGTTGCACATACTGATCATCATTTATTCCTAACTTTTTATATTGTTTTTCATTAGGATATGACAGGTAATACTTATTACCTGTAATAACTAAGATCCTGCAAGTTATGCCACCTTAAGCTCTGTCAACTAAAAAGATCTATTCAAATGCAGTATTGGGGATTTAGGCCCCAAACTAATGTAAACAAGTAAGAATTTACTGTTAGAGCTTGTGGGTCATTTTATTGCTACAAAAGGAAAGGAAAAAAGGTTTCTTTTGAAAACTGTATTTTGTCTAACAATATTTATTTTACAAACTACTTGGCTATATTGTAGAATATTTCAGGATTTCATAGGTATAGAAGACAATGGCTTTTAAAATTATTAAACGATTAACTAGCTGTCCCTTAGTTTTGTAACATCTTTATGAAACCAAATTGTTATTCTGTTAATGTTTGCCTCAGCTTTGCAAAAATAGTCTCTATACAATTGTCCACATATGCATGTGAATTGGTATTTCATAGCACCTATACTACTCTCTTCATTCATTGCCTTAAAAACCAAGAAAAACACAGTTGAAGCCAACAAAGTATGAAAGAAAATAATTGACCCATTTATTTCCAGTAGGCTTAATTTTAAAAAGTTAATTTGAATAACCTGATAATTTGATAAATCATGAAGATCTGTTGTTATAAATGCATAATAATGGGAGCACAACCCGTGAAACACATTTCAGGCGTATAGCCCTCATCAAGTTACTGATTGCTAGCCACTACCTCATTTTGAGACCGGCTGCTAAGCCACTATGATGTGACAGGGCTGTTGCAAGCAATTTTCATGTGTAACCTATTGGACTGAATTTAAATAACCTGTGAAAGCTATCTGAACAGATGCACTTTATCAAGTCAGACTGAAGGATCCAAATGAAGCTTAGTAGGTATGTCTTCATATAATTCATGCATAGCATCTCTCATGGAAATATGTTTGAAAAGCCAGCCTGCATGCTTTTCTTTCCGTAATCTTAAGAGAAGACAGCACAATGAGTCATGTCTCTGCTGGGCTTGAGACTGTTCAGAATTCATTCACTGACTCTACCTGGAAAGCTGACAAAAAACATCAGCGTATACTCCACCAGCTCCACCTCCTCTCTTCCTCCTTTTGTGGGTTTCAACTCCTCTCTGATATTTTATGTAAATATTACAGTTGCCCATAATAGCTCCCACTTTTGTGTCAGTGGTTGCAGTAATTCCCCGTCTCCACTAATGTACTAGACAAATGAAGCAAGACTGTATTATTTCCTAGGGACTATCCTTGTCAGATTGCAAGCTTCCATCACTAAGATTGGGTACCCTCAGTGTTAGTATGAATATCAGAAAGCTTGTAAATAGCATTCAAGCCTCAAGACTCATTAGAACAAAGTAAAATTCCCAAACCATCTAAATGAGTTAGGATCCGAGTCCAGAGTCAGATGTGCAATTCTGGATGTTTCAGAGGCACCCACTCTACCCAGCATACAGGCCAGTCATCATGTTTCCATCATGTTTCTTTGCACTCTTTCAGAGATTATTCATCTTTCCCCCATCAGATCTCTAACTAGACTGTCAAAATACTCTAGGTTATAAAAACTCCCACTAAGAGTGTTTAAACTAATCCAGGTAATTTTCAGAATTGACTTTCCACAGGAACCGATCCTGAAGATACGTAGCTGCTTGTGAAAACTGCAGTCCTCTTTAGCTGGTGTAAACTAGCATGTATTTAGAGTTGGTGGCATGTAATTCCCTGAAGTGTTAATGTGGTTTTTAACATGCTGCCTCTCCTTTTAATTTTTTTGTGTTAATCACTGTACCTGCTGGAAATAAAATATATCAAGATTATTTTTCCTTAGTGAGTTAACTTTAGTTCTTCACTTCATTCCTGAGTGTTAACTGTTTCTGAGTTAAGATAGCTTCTCCTGACAGCTCTGTATTCATTCTAAGAAACAGTGGACTGAAATGCTGGAAAGTTGTTTCTGTAAATTCTGTGTTTATAGAAGTTACCATCTATGCAGGCAGATACGGTCAGCTGTTATTATGCCTTATTAAATACAGCTGTCTCTGATTGCCTTCACTGTTATGAATATAATTCTTTTCTCAATTCAGAGGTTGATAACTTAATGCGGCAGTATAATTTTAGGCATTAACTGCACAACCTTATGTGTGTTCTCTTCCAGTTACAAATATGATCCTTTTAGAATCCCCTAGGTGCACTGCTGAGATCTTGTCCTCATGATGTAATCTTGCTTTTTTTGTCCTTTACAGCTAACTCTTTCAGTATCTTATTGATTACTGTTCCACTACTTAAGCCTACCACCTTTCACAGTCATGCATTATGCATCTGCTTCTCTTGCTTTTAATATTCTTAATACTTCTCTAATGTCCTCTTTTTTTGGCAAATGTTACTGGTTTTACTAACTTCTTTGTTCTGGAAAAGTGCCAGATAACATCTATCCTCTGTAGTGTCTGTCTCCTCCCCCCAAAAAACCATGCAGGCATACAGTCTGGATGGTTTGCTTGCTGTGGTGATCTTGATACGAACTGACTGTCCTTCATTAAGCACATGCACTCTTGCTTCCAGCTTAAAAGTGAAAGGTGTTCACTTTGTGTGTAATTCAGGCTGATTTAAAGTTCATGTGTTCTGTGTAAGCAAGATCCTTAACTCCACCAAGTTTCAGGGGACTCGGACATCTTAAACCTGTTTACAGCTTTTCTTATCTACAGATGGAAACACTATCTAGCTGTCTGGGTTCTTGGAGTAGAAGTGTTTTAAAGACAACTGTTAGCAGAGCTATGAGCTAAAGCCTTTTTTGCCTTGTAATTCAGATTTGTGTTCTACCCTGACTGTATTTCCCAACGTCACTGACACTCATGTGCAAACCCATGGGGTCCTTCTTTGCAGACACTATGAAGTCTTTTAAGTGTTGTATGGTAATAGACCTCTTTGGCAGCTGTAGATGCCTGTTATTAAGAGAGATTATTTGCTGAATGTTCCTATATGTAGAGAGAGGTTTTCAAGTGGATGCAATTTACATAGTATGTGCTGATGTGCAGTTTGTTGTCATAGGGAAAGATACTTCTTTTTATATGGAAGAACACAGCTGAAAGTAATGGCAAAGGCTGCAGTGTGCAGTGGCTGAATGAGTATATACCCAGTACGAAAAATCCCTTGCCATTTTGAACAGTAAATCAACTTTACTTTATTTTGTGTTGGTTTTAATCAATATATGGATATATTTTTACAATGTTATTGTGTGGACCCAGTCCATTCTAATCACCCTTTTTCTGTTGTCACAAGCTTCATGAGATGTCTGGGCTCATGTAACTCTACTTATTATTTACCTTTACTTTACAAACAGCTGTGATATTAGAAGATGTTTTCTTCAAGCACTTCTTATTCAAAGATCTTCTATGACCTCACACCTTAGTTGGGGTTTTAATATTTTCTAAAGAGCAAGCATAACACTTTCTGCCTACACATATTTAAATTGGATTGCTATTAGTCCATGTGGTTTCTGATTTTTTTCCTATAGAATAACTTGCTGCCCTCCGATGCTGGGGTTTCACCATTTGGGGCAATTTGAGCCCCTTCCACATCCCCGCCCTCCATGTTCCAATAACTATAATGTAAATATTTCTATGAAAATATTTGAGACTAGTTAAAGAAAAGAAAGATAAGTTCCTTCTCTAAGGGTGCAATAATATCAGAAGTTTCCAGCATTTGGTGTACTCGGTGGTCCTTCTGTCCATCAAGGGATCTTTTGGGCAACACTTTAGGGAAGTACAAACATTTTATGTAAATTATTTTAGATTTTATTTAACCTATTTCTTATGATTCTTATGATTTTGTAGTTATTCACACAAATATGGAAATCAAAGGCAAGTGGATGAGACAAATGCAGTTTATTCTCCTACAGAGCAAGGCACCTATGGGGATAAACTAAATGTGACCCTGAGAGCTGTCAAGACAAATTAACTGGTCAAGAACCATCTAAACAAATTCAAATTTAAACTACATAAAACTAAAAAAAGAGAGGTCTTTCAGCTGTCATACTTAACATTTAGACCTACGATGTTTAAGGAATGAGATGTATCTTCAATTTTTTTTCCTAAAGGAGAAACTTATTTAAAAAATAAACAGTAATGTCTGAAGCATTACTGAATTCTTGCCAGCAGCCAAAATGAGCTTAAAAAGTCAGGAAGAAAGCCTTCTTTTGAGATGGAAATTAATTCAGTAAAAGTTATTGTAACTGCCAAACTGGTAACGTGATTACTGGGAATATAAGTTGTAAGCAAAAGCAATCTTAATTTTCCAGGTAGATGAGCCAAATGCCAAAAGAGAGTATTAAATCACAGGTGTTTCTTTGGAATTAAGTCCTTTTGGTGAGAAAGGTAATTTCTCATGCAAAAAGACATAGTCTATATTCTGAAAATTGGCCAAATCACACTTGTGAAATTAAATGTGAACAAGGAATATTGGGAGGCTGTAAAATGCTGAAGTTAGCTGTTAGGGAGAAAAACTTTGGGTGATCATTGTTATGGGACGATTCAATAGAGATACTTGTACAAATTCTGATACCATTCTTGACCACATACATTACATAAAATTGACTCTGTCAAAACATGAGGCAATTAAAGATCCAGTTTACATTAAGGCTGCAGTCATAAAAGCCTCTGGAACCTATTTCTCTTAGATGATCCTAACCTCTTTTGAGGATCTCACCGTTCATATTCTGTAGTAAATGCATTACTAAATTATAACCATGCTAATTCCACAACGGCTGAAAATCCTGTGATAACCAGATGCTCCAAACTGAAGATAGCAAGCCAGTCTGGGTAGGTTTGACACTCGAATGTTGCCAACAATCACACCAGTAATGCAGTGGGGAGCTAGCTACTGGGCTCTTGTAATGCAGTTCCTCTCTGACACTTGAGTACTTTTCTGAATTGTAAATGTTCCTAATTGAGCCAAATGAATTCAAGAATTAACATCACAATGAAGATGTTGTAGATACACAGTAAGAGCTACTGACCACAACAGTGCACCCGATGTATCTGAAGTAAACAATGCTGTTTTTCCAGCCAGTGTTTCACAGAAAAGTGTACAACTGGATTCTAATTGTACTGAAGGTTACCTTTAAATCTGTTGGTTTTCTTCTGGAATTGGTAAATGATATGGTCAGTTGGGAGCCTTTAAGATTTAGGAAAAGACATATCTGTAAAACCTATACAGAAAAGTACATTCTATCATTTTTTCTGAACTGACCTTCCATGTAGTTGTCTGTCAAAAGGGACAACCACAAGTATCTGAAAGAACCACCAGTGAAGTCCAACTCCAATGTGCCAGATACTGTACTATTTGAGAGGTGTTGTTCTCTGATATTTGAAATTCACTTTTTTCTGATTCTCAGTACAGATAAGTTATTTTGTACAGAAGTTGTTTATCTGTGCCTCCCCTCACGCTCCTTCTGTCATCTCTTTTAGCAGCTTCGCTCATAAAAGCCCACTTGCCGCATGTATTGATTTCTGCTGTAGTTGCACCCTAGAGCTTTGTGTTATCACTTTTATGATGCTTATAATAGCAATTCTCTTTTGCAAAGTGGAGATCCCATTTATAATGTATGTATGTACCTATCAGAGCAATCAGATGTTTTTATTAGGCTCTGTTCTCATTCAAACATTTCATTCATTTGCCTTCGATGACATTCTTGCCTCGATCCAAGAAAATGGAAAAATTGTGTGACTTTGACTGGACTTTTGTGCATTTCTGGAGACCTTTATGAACTGGTGATTACAAGAGATGATTCAGCTTCAGCTTAACTTCGAAGAAGACTGAATTCAGCTACTGAATTCAGGATGAGCAAGATCAGACATTTTAGGAAGAGAACATAAACATCAGTCTGCATTTAGGCAGTATTCTGGGACGCTGTTTCCTGTGTTTGAAGCACTCAGTCTTCTGAGACAAAATGTACTGAGAAATGAACCCTTGCAACCTATCTGTGTAAAATAAACAAAAAGAATGTCTTGTGGAATCAAATTTGTTATAATTTTATTCCTCCCCCCTCCCCCTGCCTTAATAGCTTACTTTCATCTTCTCCTGATGGAACACTTAAAATAGAGCGGTTGGTTAGAAATTCAAAACTGAAGTGAAAATCGTGTAACTCAGATGTAATGTGTTAGTGTTCCACATTCTAACCATACCTTTTAAGTTTGCAGCAACCATTAGTGGAAGTGCTGACAAATGGTAGAAACCTAAAAAAAAGTGTCAGAATAATTTCTTGCTCTTCTTTTCTTTTCCCCTGTTACCTACAAAGAGCAAAGGAAGTATGTGAGATTACATCAGCCAGGAAAAAATAGAATCAAGAGAGAGAGAAGTTATGGAAATTCCTATAAAATCTATTCTGTGATTAGTGGTATCGTAAAGAGTATGAAGAAACACAGGGGATTGCCTGGAGTTTTCTTATGACTCAGAGGCATCATCACATGGTCAGGCAGACAGCTGTAGTCTTTGCAAAACAGCAATCTTTTCCAATATATTTGTTACAGCAAAAGGAAAAAAAATATTATATGCACTTCTTCAATTAAAAAAGATATAGGCTGGGTAGCATGTTTTGAACTGAAACACACCAAAAAGTGCCTTCCCTAGATTCATAAACTAATTAAAATCTATAATGCAGAGAGTACCAAGAGAGAAATGAGAAAACTTCACATATTCAGCTAATGCCTAAGACTAAGTGTATTTTTTTTTCTGAAAGATCTGTGCAGTGCAGAACTGAAAAGAAATTAAGCATAGGGGTTTTACTCTATTAAATTCCTAAAACAGATATTTTTTGAGTGTAGAACTGGTTATGAAGAGACAGTTCTCCACCTCTATGTTTTAAGATGGGAAAGAAGTGAATGAGAAAAGTGACAAAATTCTTAGCAATATTAAGCAACGTACCCCTGAAATCATTATGTTTTTGAACGTTACCCATGGCTTTAGTTCTGGAAGTTCCACACCTATAATTAATGCATAAAGAAACCACTATTTTCACCTTGTCAGTGGTGATAAAAAATATCGTTCACTGCAAATATGAAAATTACCTGATGTCCTTGCCATGAGAATTAAGTTTCCTTGTTCTGTTTTACCACGAGCGTAGCTGTGTCACTTCAAAAAAGGCCTGCAAATCTCGCAAGTGTCCCCACTCCCACATCCACGTGGCCTGGGGGCTACAGCTACTGCTGTGATGGCAAAGGCGGCACCCCAGGCAAAACGTGTGAAAGTCTGTCATTAAATACCTATTTAGATTTCAGAATTCAAGGTTGGAATTTGTGATAAAGTGTGAGATTCTCAATGTAAAAAGGAATACTGCTGGTTTGGCTGAGATGTGCTGTCCTGTTAGAATAATTTTCTGCCTAAAAAATCAGTATTTCCTTGAAAAAAAGGAATGTAAAAAAGGAAGACTGAAGAGCTTTGACAAAGATGATGACACTTAGGGCTTTTGTATGATCCAGGGAGTTCTATGGCAGCAGATTTTTCATTCTGCTGTAATTCTCCTTTGCGGTGCCTACATTTTTTGGCTTAGTGTACATGCTGGTGGAGGAAAGATTTTTGTCTTGTTTTGATGTTTATTTGATCTTTGCATCTTCTGTTTTTGAAAATGATCAACATTCTAGGCCAATGCTTTCTACAGGGTAACAAAGTATATTGCAAAGACCCAGCTATATCTTTCCAAAAGAGTTGGCTGTTCAAACACAATGTTCCAGAATTGTCCATCTGTCTTTTTTGATGTCTTCCTCAGCCTGCTCCTCCTCCTTTCTGAATTTCGTGCTGATGTAAAATTTTTTTTAAGGATAACATCAAAGAAGCCTGTATGCATGTCAGTCCCACGGTGATACTTAGCACGTTGCTAGCGTTTATGTTATGTAGATGTAAGAGAATCGCTGTTTGAGAAAAGCTGCTACAAAGCAGGTAGTGATTTAATGAAAAGCACAAAGATTGAAAGGGGTTTGCCAGAGCCCTGTGTGATGTGAATGTTAAGAAGCCCATTCGCGTCATCAGCTTCCCTGCTGTACTTTCTATTCTCCCTCGTTTTCCAAGCCAACTTGAATACAGTTAGAACTGCATGCTAAGGAGAACCTTAAACTAAGTGTGTAATCAGTCTAGCCCCAATCAATGCAGCACAGTTAATAATTTTTATTAACTGAATTAGCTTTTCTTTTTTTGTTGTAGCTGCATCTCTTTTGAGACTGGAGTAACATAAGACATACTTAGAACATAGTTACTTTTGGAAAACTCCATTTATAAACTCAAAAGAAAAAAACAAGGTTATTCTTTCTAAGAGGAATTTTCAGGTAGTATATATTTAAATAAAAAAAGCGTATGTCCAATGCATAGGTTAACATGCAGGTTTAGCTCTGAGGACCTGACATTTCTCTTGAAGCGGTGAAGATGTGAACTAATGCAGCTGAAAAAAAAAAAATTACTAAAACTGTAAAACCACTATTAAATGAGAGTTTGCCGTAGTCAAGAATTTCTGCTCTAATAAGTTATGGGATTACAGCCAAGCTAAGCCTATAGGTGTCTGGAGTACATAGGAACAGACAAATGATCACCACAAGAGCCTTTTAGGTTCACAGAGACAACATGGTTTTTGGCTCAGCAAGTCTACAAATTTTACCTTAACTTAATTTTTCAAACAGGTAAAAAAGTGCCTTTGCCATTGGGGCACTTAGTTCCACCAATCGCTACCAATTTGTTAAGTTTGTTTGTTTATAGATGCAATAACATACTAAATAATACCATATTCTAGAAGTAGTCCAATTGCTTAAAGTAGACCATTCAGTGCACGTGCTGTTGATGTCACCTGTGGGTGAATAAAGTAGTCTTAATTATCTGTTATGAAAAATTAAAGTGGACTTTCCTTTACATTTCATAAGAGAGAATTCCTTTTGTTTCTAAACCAGACTGGTTTTGTAAGCAGTTTTTGTAAGCGATGCAGCATAAATCCATTAACACTTGAATGCAGTGATGCATAGTGAAAATGTATCAGTGATTTACATTGGTAGGATAGGAGAATGAGGCCTCATATCCCTATAAGTGGCTTTTTTCCTATATATATACACTGTCATTACTAAAAAGTCCATTGTAACTGCTGCAAAGTAAAATTGTCTAACCTGTTGCATCTTTCAAAATAAATGAAATATCAAAGCTAAGCATTTAATACTGGAAAAAGTAGACTGGATAGTAAAATATTTCACTTTATTAAAATTTGGTTTGGCACCATATGATACAGGAAATTAATGTTTTTATAGAATTATCTGAGTTTTTAATCTAGCAGTGTGTCTTTAACATAAATAAATAGACTGTAGTATTTAAATGCCTTTGAATTCCAGGGGATTTGACACTCCCAAATGTAATTTAAGTCTTTTAAAATTAATAAATATTTTATAAAAATACAGAATATATCACAGCATAATTAGTTAGGATGTCTTGCCCAGTGTCTGAGAAGTTTTCTGTAATTCTTATCCACTTTTCTCGTAGAAAAACTTTATTATATCAACGAAGAGGATATCTACCTACATACTTTTGATTTATTTTCTCTTATTCACATCGTCTTGTTTTCCTCACCATCCTGCTCAGCCTCATCCTAATGCAAATCAAGGAACTAAGTTACATGCAGTATCTTAATTTCAAACCTGATAAGATTATGTTGTTAAATACTGGCAGTATATATCTTTACGAGCAGATTCTTTTTCAGCTACATATTTCTGCAGTGGCAAATTGCAGCTAAAGTCAATGGACACTGTATTTCTGACTGCTATGTAGAATTTCAGTTTTCTTCCTGACTGACCTGCTTAAAATAATTAGCTTTTTCCTTATGCTAAACTGACAGCTACCTGAGAAACAGCAGGCATTCTCAATGTTAATAATGGTATGCAGCCCAAGGCTTTTTTTCTTAAATTACTAGCATAAAGAAGATTGCAGCAAGTCATATTTATTGAATAAATTGTGAAGATGTTTTAGCTTAATAGAATCAAAGATGAAACCAAAATACACAAAAAAAAAGGAACAGAGAATTAATATAATATTTTCCTGTAGGCTCTGGTTCACAAAGTACTTGGCTTATGATGACCAGACTAAGTGATTTTGTTTCCGTAAATGATTCTTGGTTAATACTCGGGCATGAATTAGTATGTGACCTATCAAAGATATCTTTAAGGGTTGTTTGGCCTTAGACAAGAAAAAGATTCTCCATTATGGCTTGGGAGTAACTCAACACAGTATCGTTAGGTGAAAAATCGTCAGATAGGTGTATTACTGAACCAAGATTCATTATGCTCACGCTGCATGCACTCATACTAAGAGGCAGTCCCTTCAGCGAAACGGGTTCCTCCGGCAGCGCCCGAGGGGTGGAAAGGACGGCCACAGGAGTGACTCCCTCAGGTTAGCAGGGGAGCTCGGGGACCATGCCAGAATTATCGCCTCGTTTGTCTGTTTCCCAGTCTACTAAACTTCTTCCTGGACCATAAAAAATACAGCTGCTGTTCTTTCCCTAGCTTACATTACTTCGCGTACCCACTTACATCTTCTGAGTATACGCCTGAGCATTTGCACCAAATCTTACATCGGTATATTCATACTAAGGAAATCCGTACTAAGTTTTGACATTGCAGTGCAATATGAATCCACAACATACATGTAGAAGAGAAGACAATTTACCCCACAAAAATCAGTGCAACATAAAAAAAAATTCTGAAAAATTAGTTTTGGCAATAGATACGTAAGTTGTTTTCTACTTTGAATATGTTTCGAAATAAGTAAACTCAGTAACTTGACAAGCATTGCATATGCTTTCAGACAGCTGTGAAGCATAACAGGGACAGTAAGGAGTTTTCATTCAGGAGGAAAGCACATGAAGCAGTCCTCCTGAAGGCCTCAATTCTATCATTAAAAAGATTTTTTTGTTGTATTTTTGTAACAATTAGCTAATGATTCCCAACCCATATGCTTGTACCAGATGTCTGAACCTTCACTGGCCAAATCATGTTTATTCCTTCAGACGAAGCATTTCATATTACTTAATAATAATAGTCAAGATCATTATTTTAATTCCCATCACTTCAAATCCAAACACAGCAAATATGATGAATAATATGCTTCAAATTTTCCCCTTGATTAATGGGCTATATGTGTGCAGAAAAACGCTTCAGTTTTGAAGATGTGATTTCCCCAGTGAAGCCATCGCTATCCAGATCTCCTTTCCTGGAGCAGTTTCCCTGCTCCGTGAAACAATGATTGTGATTCTAAAGTACAAGCATCCAAAATGAAACTTTCATGTGCTACAGATGCTAATGGTAATAACTGCCGTTTCTCTGCATTTCACTGTGTCTCCCTGTCACTATTAAGAGTTGTTGCTTTTGAAATACTTATTACCTGTAAAGCTCAGAACTTTTATCTGCATCATACTTGGTTTGAACTTCTCATCTCTCTTTTACTAACTCTGCCTGTCACTGTGGGCATTCTCTTTAGTAATCCAAAAATGCCCCGAACCATGCAACAGCAGAGTTTTGTGTTGAAATACTGCTGTAAGGGAGACACCAGAGCCTAAAAAAAAATTAACAGTCCACAGTGTTTTTAAGGTTGTCATTACTCTTTGATAGTAAATATTGTTTTGTCCCAGGTTACCTGATGTGAAAAAGAAAAGCAGCAAGGAGCGGGATGCTGATAATGATCCTACATTCATGCAGTGCCTCTCATCTCAGAAGTTTTAAACTCTGTTGTAAAAGCTGCACAGGACAATGTTATCCTTAACTGAAATGCCAGCTGTGGGCTGAAATGTGATTGTTGTTTAAAACAGAAGTGAACCACACAATAGAGTGAGAACAGACAGTGCAAATATACCTTCTAGCTTTCAATAGGAGTGGATGAGGATCCAAGTTTTAACACTGTTTTTCAAAGCATTTTTACTGCTTTCTATCACCTCAGTCTGTTGGAATCTCAGTTTAGCTCACATCAGCATGTACTTTCAGTGGGATAAAAATGGAGATGCCACCATGATGACTTGGTTTAATATGGATTTAGAAAAATTATCATTTTCTGAATTGTAAACATCATATTTACCTTTACATTAGGGCATGCATTTCCAATCTGATGTGTCTGCAAACTAGTGCCAGTGCATCTGTATATAAGCAGTACTTTTCACTTTCATTAACAATTGCAGTTGTGTAATTGCCTATGCATTTTTTATCAGAAGTCATAACTGCATTTGCCCATAACTGAACTAGACTACTATGTCTTCTTTCAATGGATTTCTAGATAGGTTTTTTCAACTCCTGTCAATATCCTCCTTGTCTGTAAGCATTTATTGATTTTTAGAGTCAAACCAATGAGTTAAAACAGAGGAGCAGGAAAGATAAATTGCACAAAGGAAAAATGGAAGATAATGAACATTAGAAATAGCATGGCTTTAATAAATGTTGCTTCTTTGCTAGTTGCTAGTTGGTTCTATCAAGACAAATCTTGGTAGATCACTATAAACTTTAAATAAAAAAAAGAGAATATACCAGTGCATGACTGTACTGTGATCTAAAGTGTTCCTCAAGATTATTTCCTAATTATACTGCTTCATCAGTTTTATTACCTTATCCAGAACAGCCAGTCTGCAAGATATACTGACACTTCTGTATAAAGAATGCTACACTGCAATAATGGATTTATTTTTACATAGTCGTCTCTCATTTACTAGACTGACTTGTGGACCAGGTTTACCTGCATGCAAGATTCACTAACACGAGCTCAACTTCAGTTAGTTTTAGGATTTCTATTGCAGAAAAAATAACAAAACATGCTCTCCTTGTTCTGTTCTACTGTACAAGTGATATTGACAGTCATTCAGATTGAAAGCAACACAGATGATAGTACATACATAGTCTAGAAATACTATTGAATTTCCAATTTGTTGGTAAAAATCTCAGATAATGCCCCTTTCCTAAGATTATTACAGGTAAAGAGATTGTGGAATGGACCTTAAGGAAGATCCCATGCTTTCTTCAAATACACAATTTCCAATATTTTTGAGGCATCACATGAATTTATCTCAGAGCACAACTGGTCATCTAGACATGTAAATCAAGTTTGATGAATAATCTTGCCTACAGAAAGCAGTAAGATGACCTTCAAGGCGAAATAACATGAAATAAACTTACCTTCAAACTCCTCTGTACTTCTTGGATGTAATTTAGAAACCTTGTTTATTTTTAACTCTACAAAGAATCACAATTCCTGTTTCAAAATGTACTTTTTTAGAGTAAGAAGTTGGCCAACATTTTAACATATCCACCAAATGGTTCTTTTTTTCTGAGAAATCTGTGTTCTTTCTCTGCACCAAAACCAAAAAATGCAAATTCTGTTGTCATTTAGGGAATGAATAGTCATGGCAGTTCATTACCATGTCTGGGGGATGGTAGCTGTGGAGTAGAGAAAGCCATTGGCTTCATAAGAATTAGTGGTGGTCTGATAGACACATACAATTCATTCCGGTATATCTTGAACTGCTACAAAATTATAGTAATTATGTTAGTATTTTATGTAGTGTATTAATTTTGTATGTAATTGTGGCCTTCTCTTAATCATCTTCATGAAACTTTCTTAACAGCATGAAGACAGTAGTCCAAGGTGTGGCTTGCACAGTTAACGTTAACTCAAGCTTGTATGAATGCCTGCTAGGGTTAACCATAGATGCAATTTATTTGCTTCTGCTCTTTCACCATTGTTGTTTGCTTCGTTATGAGAGCAAACACAGACAGTTCCAGGATGGCATTAACATGGCTTAACAGTATGCTATAAGGTTTAATTTTGCTGGTGACATTGTCCTTTTATGTGACAGCTTACCATTTTGGAAGCAAAAATTGAAATATTGTCTATCATTTCCCTTCAAAAGATGGGATATTAATGAGATTTGAAAGAATAAGTTTTATAAGAATTTCAGCAATTCAAATCAAGTATGACATTAGATGGTAAAAGAAAATGAAAGCACTGAGGTGCATCATTTTGTACGCCCTGCAATCAGCAGGCCAGTCCGACATTACACAGAAGAACTAGACAGCTTTGGCTTACATGAAATTTCTGCCTGGACATATGACATGGAAGCTGGAGACCTATCAAAGACATTAATGGGATACTTAAAGTGCCAATTTTAAAAATTGCTGAAACCCAATGCCTTTGAAAAAATGCTAAGGGTCATGTGGAATTAATTAGTTCCAAATGCCAAGATTCCTCATATATCAACATGCTTTTTATTTAAAAAGTTGTTCATAAAAGAAAATGGAAATATACGAAGTATTTTAAGAATAAAGCATGCTATTTTGACACTAGAGGACTTCGTAAAGGAGACCTTATTAATGAAATAACTACAAAACTACCTTTAGATACATAACATTTGTAGAACTTAACAGTGGAGAGAACATGCAAAGAGTAGCCCACAATAAAGAGAGAATAGGAAAGCTTCTTTTTCACACTCTGAGTGATATTGATGGCTTTTGGAATGATTCAGAGATTGAATTAAAACACTTTCATTGATGATCATTTGGTTTCTAGTTAATGTATTTCTTTATTGCTGATATGCAAATAATGATTTCTGCTGCTACCACAAAAGCTATTGATAATTTGTCCTGAGAATTATCAGAGAAACAAGAAATAGCTAATAAGATGCCTCAGTGTATCTGTATCTTTCTTTCAGTGTGTGATGGTTTCCTTAGCACATTTCCTAGTGGTTTTAACTCTACTTTTGAAAGTTTTGAGAAGTGTTTTCCTCCATTTTTCTAAGAAAATTATAATTATTTAAACTTATCCTTTAACTTTATCAGCCTTTTTATTTCCTATGTGAAAATTTCCTGCCTCTCCATTTATTGTTATAATTTCTCTGTTTTATTACTTAGATAATTAGTTGTTGTATTTTTGGTGGATTTTTCACTAGCTCTCTTCATTCTCCAAACTTTATTTCTGGAAAAACAGCATCTCTGAGCTACTGCACTACTGGATCCATTTCTTTTTATATGACATTCAAATAGTGAATATTCTAAACTTCTCTATTAGTTCTGAACGTCTTTTACATTACTCTACCTGTTCCCTCCAACTACACGATTCAAATGCAAATTTCAAAGTGTTTTTTTTTTCTCTGCTTTGATTGTCTTTTACCTCTGTAAACTATAAAGGTGTTTTCTGTATAACTAAGGAAAATTCAGTGTGGCTTGGCAATGAACAATTAAAGTCTCTTGACAATGGGCAATTAAGATCTCTCCTTAGTGTTCTGTAATTGAGGACATTTTCATTATGAGTTCATTGTTCGTGCTGAATGATCAATAACAAATGCCTACATCTGTCTTTCCTAGTTTCAGGAATGTGCCCACTGCAGCACATTCCTACCTAGTATAAGATATGTTCCTATCCATTGCAAAGAATTTCATAAATAGATACCATTGTTGAACTACCTTCCCCCATGTCTTCCAGGGAGCAACATTTCATAGTCTGAAAGAGAAGGTAGAAGCATGTTTGATATTCACGGAAGGTTTTAACGTAGAATCAGTGAAACACCAATGTATGCCCTCTTCCAACTGCACCTTAAAGCTGCCAGAAGTTGTGCTAGGGTGCTTTAGGCAGATGGTTTTCGACTTGCTCAAATTAATCTGAGGCTGTTGAAATGGTAACCCTTTATTTATAAAAGAATATTTTGATGGAATTGCACACATTTGCAACACACGGAAGCACTCCTAGTTTTCCAAGACTGAGGTCAAAACTTGCTGATATATGTCACTTGGTTTCTGTTATCTATAATGCTTAGTATGGACATGTCTGTTATTTTGAAAGGGTAGAAATATTTGCATTTCAGGACAGACAGTGTGGTACAGCAGCTGAGCTTTCTGTTGTTTAACTTACCACCTGACCTCTGTACTACAGCACGGTCAAAACTCTCATGCAGGACTGGTCACCGGTTGGAAAATACTGGGGAGAGGGGAGAAAAGGATTTTATCACCCCCACGTTGTTTCTTCCACTCTTTTCTCCCATTGCTCTCCCTTTGTTACCTTCTCCTGGATTTTGAACGGAGTTCACTTCCAAATCACTGCAACCCGCTCTGAGATATGTAAGGCCAGAGCTAGAATTTTCTAATGTTAAATGAACAAACTACTTCACAATCGGATGCTTACTCTCCATCTGATTATGAAAAAGGCAAGAAACATACTGCTAGAGAATAATATGAATAAACAAGAGGAGAGAGGCAAAAAGAGAACAGGGGAAGCTGGGGGGGGGAGAGAGAGATAACATGCTCTTCATTCAAGTGATAATTGCTATGTCTGAGTTGTCAGGCTGATGACAGTACTGTCTGTCTTAACTCAAACAGAGGTAGTTTTCCATGTAAACTAAAAAGCAGATGTGTCAAATTAATCCTTTCTATATTTGTAGTAGTTTCAGTACAGTTATAGAAGACACAATTTCTGCCTTAAGAACCCCTGAATCTGTAGAGTTTTTCTAGGCTTTGCGTGATGTTTAGAATGAAAAAGGTGGATACATTTGTAGGGAATAAAGCTGAATGTATTTTGTAAAATTACTGTCTGTTACATTTTTATTTTAAACATATCACCTACGTTTGGTAGGTGCACTACTAAATGCATCACAGTCTTTTTATAATTAATTTTTACTGGAAAACAGTTGGTGGAGAATTTGAGTAGGAAAACCCAAATGTTGCATTGGCCTTGAATTCTTCTGAGCGCATCGCTACAGAAGGTCAACAAGGATACTTGTTGGGAACTGTTTGAGTATTAGTTAATCAGAAATAATTTCATTTTGATTTGTCACTAGAGCTCTTCACAAATACAACCTTATAATTTTTTCATCTCTCTGAATCCTATAATGATAACTCATGAAGCTCCCATCTTTCCAACTCCCATCATCGCTACAATAGCTTCAGGGAACAAAGGAAAGTTTCATGTTTAGTAAAAAAACTAAACTACAGAAGTAGCATGTAGAAGGTGCCTACAAAATTATTCTGGGGGAGAGGATGAACATATATTATTGCTTAGCAATATTCTACACTATCTTAGTTTATTAAGTACAATGCTTCATTTAATATTAACAGTGTCAATTTCACTAGCAGAACTACAACCTCGCATTTCTGTCAGCATGGCAGACAGCTGTTCTCAGAAAGAATGGCATTAAAAGGATTAAGTTCTTTCCTTTTTAGCTTTTAAACCTTTGTAGGTGTTAAAACAGTTGTGAAAAGCACCTCAGGACAAATTGTAACATACATTTTACTTTCCTGGCATATGCAAACATTGTAACATTTATTGTGCCTCATGCATTTTTTCCTGCATTGCAAATAGAAATGCAAGACATTAAACCTGTCAGAAACAGATGTATGAAAATTTCATTAGGTAGGAATACTTCTTTATTCAAGCACGTGAAGCGTCCATCTGACCCATAGTGTATGTTTAGGAGGCTACCTTGAGAACAGAACCAGAAAGCATGCAGCTGCCTTCCCACTGGTTTTGAGACATAGCAATTGGAATGGAACTTTGCCTGACACGCCACCATCTAGACAGTGTTTTTCTGGCATACACTAAAATTTTTTTAGCAAAAAGTGACGTGTTTCTAAAACTGCTTTCCAACTAAGGTAGCCAGAAATACTGCAACACTGAGAAGTTCTGCTGTTTTTCTAAGAAATAAACATTTTATAAACTTGTAAAAGTAACTCTGAGGTGTTACGCACAGAGTTCTCAGTGTTATGGTACATGTGTTAGTGTCATTCCTGCCAAAGCAAAAAAAATTTAGAATCAGGAATTAGGAGGGCAAGAAAGTGTTGTCAGGATTATGTCTGGGAAGAAACCATGAAAGGATATTACTGCTCAGCAGGATCCAACATCTTTGCAGTTTCTTGACATACAGTGCCTCATTTAATGTGATCTGAGTGTCTCATCCACAGGATCCAATTTATTCTGAATTTTGCTTCCTAATGTAATACATTGTAAAATAATGGAGATCCGGAGAAGCTTGATCTCTTGTGAATTTGCATTGCCATTCTGTTCTCCCCATAGTGGCCAAAATTTGAAGGTAGGAATTGTGTATAATGTGTCTTAAGAACATATGGTAAGGTAAGAAGACACAGCAATGCATGACAATTGTGTCTGACTGCCTGTATTAAGGTTCAAGACAATAAACTAAATTTCTTTACGTAATGACCTGAAAGATTAGTTACGCTTGATAGATGTGACTTGAGAGACATTCATTCAGCTCAAACTTTTCTCTGCAAGCAGAATTACATTTCTTTAAAAGGTCTGAATGAATCTGCTTTATAGATAGGGAAATTTCAGCATATATTCCTAGATCTGCAGATAATAAATATAGGCCATTAAACTGCTAAATGTTGATGAAATCTCTTCTTGAGACAGTGCTAATCCAGTCAGTTCTTGGAAGATACATAGGCTAGTTTCTAATGGATCCTCAAGAAGGTGCTAGTAAAAATGAGGTAATAGTGATAGAGATGCAGAAATACCTTGGCCAAATAATTACCATAGAATATTACAACTAGACTTGATATATGGAGGTCTTTGTACAATACTCTACTCAGTTTGTAGGTCAGCTACTAAATATGGCTGCGTGGTTACTGGGAAGGCAGGAAATGGAGTAATGGACCTAGCAAAGTGTTTCGCTGTCCATCCAGGCTGCCAGTGGTACGCAGGTTGCATTAAAAGTGGTGGTAGTTAAAGCCTTGAGGGTACTGGGTCTTAGTTCGCCTGCCAGTATTCTGAGCTCTGTATGGTATCTTAACCACTTAGGTTGAAAGCAATGGGACTTTTGCATTCTTAGTAAAAGTGGAATGGGTTTATATTTGCATCTGGTGCTGAAACTCGGATGAATACCATGTATTCTGCATGCAGGAGGATATGCTGTTAGCTTCTTATAAAATACAACATTAAGATTTTTGAACTTTAGACGTTCAGAACAGAGTATTGATTTGATCTTGAATACTTTGTCTCTGACTTGGTTTTGCTAGGCTTTCACTAGAGTTAAATATTTTCCCTGCTATGTCTAAACATTGTACATATACCTTTATTACTTACAATTTGTAGTCAATACTGACTGCATCTCCTTTCATTTTCCATGTGTACAGTAGGTGATAACAAAAACATTATATGCTTGCCAGGTGTTTTGGCCAGTAGCTTTTATAAATAATAATTCTTAGTAATATGCAAATATTTTAGAAGAAAATGAGAATTAAAAATCATTTAAAGAAAATCAAGGCAATGGAAGAAAATTACAAAATTAAAGAGAAAGTAAAAAATTAAAGGAAAGAGAATAAAGAAAAATCCAATGTATCCTCGTATCACATTTACTCATCATGAGAGAGTAACTCACCTGTGCTAAACTTCCTTTCCAAGACACAGTGAGCTGAGACCCTGAACTTTTAGATTACAGTTTGTGTATGATTTTTGCATATCCTCGCCTAAAGAAGTTGTAGTTGCTGCCCTTATCCAATCTTCCCGTTCTCAGAATATTTGAAATTCAGATTCATCCCAAGCATCTACCAATGTCTGCAGCTAGGATAGTCTTCTCACACAGGTGTTCTGGAAAATACAAGCCATGAAATACCCAGAAGGAAGCTAGAGCTATAATCTCTTTGGGACTGTTTCACGTATTTCAAAGATGAGGGTCCTACACGTACACAAAACCATTCCAAGGCCTTGTCTGACCTGACAGAAGCCTTGAGAAGACATTGGGACATTCTGTGGGTACATAAACCGCTCCAGAGGGACGTTTGTCTGAGCTCTTCTTAGTTGTGTTTAGAAGCTCCTACAAAGGAAATGGCCAAACCTGCCCAGAGAGCTTATTCCAACTCTTAACTGTACCTAATACTGGGAACCCGTTTCTTGAAATCCGACTTTAGCTGCTTACATGGCATAGTCAACTTTGAGGTGTGCTCTCCTGATCATTTTAAAACAAATAGTTTGTAACAATCGACAGAGTAGTTGTTGCCAAAAATTATTACTAAAAATTATTACAGTCTGAAACTATTAAGAGGAATCAGAGAGGAATTGCAGACAATTCTGATTCAGTGACTTTATAGCAGCAACTGGAAATGTGGTACTAGAGAAGCACAGTAATCCATGGGGGAGCTGCAAAAGTAAATTGTTTGTTTCAGTTTTGAAATTGGTGAGAGTAGAAGGAAAATGATGAAAGCTTTGCTTTAGAACTCCTTGAAAATTCAAAACTAATTCTGCGGGCATCTATTTGTGCCTCTCAGTTCTCTTCCAAACCTCTTTGTCTTCAGAAAGCACTGAAAAGATGTTATAAAACCTAGTTTTTTTCTAAATAAGATATGACCTGGGTTATCTATTCAACTTTCAAATTGTATCTTGTGAAGTTGAGTTCTTGTATTATGGGATTCTAAGGTCATGAAGGGGGATCAAGACAGCTAAGTATCATCCAGCTCAGTATCTATAAGGCTGCTTTTGCAGTAGATCATAATATTTAGCTGTGTCTCCAGTACACTCTAAGATTTTATATATTACGTTCTGTAAATAGAGGAGAATCCCTAGTTATGACATATTGCTACAGAACAGGTAGTGATCTAATGAAAAGCAAAAGAAGACTGAGAAGGGGTTTGCCGGAGCCCTGCGTGATATGAATGCTAACAAGTCCACTCACGTCATCAGCTTCCCTGCTCTCAGCTCCCCCCTCCCTCCCTTCCTTTCTCTTTTATGAGCCAGCTTGAAATCAGGGAATTACATGCTAAGGAAAACCCTTCAACTAAACATATAATTATTCTGCACAGGATCAGTGCAGCACAGTTAATCAGTTTACCAACTGAATTAGTTTTTATTTTTTCATGTCTGCATCTCCTGTTGAGAGTGGAGAAATTCTAGATTTAAAGGGGGGAAAATGGCTTGCAGTTGTGAAATGGGTATCTAAAGCCGAGCATTCGTTATGAGAGGCTGCAGGCTGTTTTGGCAGACAAACCTTACTGTCAGTCCCCAAGACTTTGAACAACTGACACCATGTGGAGTTATTACTTACAGGTACTTAAGAAATAACTGGTTTCCTATTTTAATTTTCAGCTGTTTAATAACATTCCATTCTCCAAAACTCACAGCTGTATTTCATTGCATTGTATTTCATTTCATTTCATTGGATCGTTTTCAAAAGTTAGTATTTATTTGGGCAGAGGTGTCACTTCTCTGTAAATGAGTTCACATTTTAAATGACCTACTTGTAAACTGCTTCACTTAGGAAGTACAAAATCTTAAATGCTGTTATTTGTAAAAGCACAGAGAACACCTTTTAGATTCTACTTACAGTGAAAACACAAACTATCATGTTTCTATTAATTCTAAGTGCAAATAAGAGTCAGGAGTAAGACATTATACCTCCCCTCTGCACCCCCAAACCCCCAAATTCTGTACAGGATTACCTTCCATAGTGCATGCATCCATACTAAAATAGGACAGCCTTTGGTTTAGGAGAGCTCACTCTGATAACGTGTTTGCAACCGCACAGTGTCACCAAGTTTCACAGTAAGTTCACAGGCCAAAAAGCAATCCAAGTCTCCAGGTAGAAGCATTACAGATGTAAATATTGAAGTGTAGTTTGTCATTTACTCATGTTAATATGTTAAACTTAATGAAAGGAAAAACTGACCAAGTTAGAAAACTACTCTGATTCTTAATGTACTTGCCAGCTTTACGGGTAATATTTGTTTTCCAACAGTGCCACAATGGAATTTGAGCAAGGCAAAGTTCTTTCACTTAAAGTACCTTTTGGGTCCATAGTACACACCCCCAGGAAAATGTTTAAATTATGTAAGAAGTGGGTACATACCAGGAGAAATACTGGCTTGTTTTCTGAAGTGAAAACCATTTAGAGAAATTTAAAATTTTGGAAAATTTGGAAAAAAAAGAATAGTGACTGAAAATTGTTGTTAAAAATATCTTCACAATTAATGTTTTCTGCTCCTTTGAAAACTCTTTTTAACCACAGTGCCTTCTGCTGTGTATTCGCTAAACTTTACGAAATATTTTTGTATAAAGACAATTTCTTTAACACAAAGGTATCTAGAGTCTTGACTTCTAGATCCTCTATAAGCCTCAAGAATCTATTTCTAAAGGCTTGCACGGCCTTTACAGGTTGTCCACGCCATCAGATGCAGTTCTCAAGTTGAATTCCAGTTGAATGCGTTCCCAAGAAAGGAACTGTGGATAAATCCAAGATGCCAACTTGTCATAATAATGTTCCTTAAAGCCTACCGATTTTTACTTCTTTGGCAAGTAACATTTCCTTAAGCAAAAAACAAAAGAGTGTCTCCTCTTCATTGGGGCTTAGGCTTAGGCTGCTTCTGATAATAGCACACTGTAACCTGGACGCATTGTGAGTAGCCAGGTCTCAAACTATTAGCATCATTTTTGTGGCTTTCTTCCACCTTCTCTTCAGTTATTTGATGTTGCTGGTACTTACTGCTAGTTAATTTCAAAACATACTTTGCTAACTGTACTTTTAAAAGTAAGTTGCAATGGCTTAAATGATTATGATAAATTCAAGGTAAAAAGACATATTACTATCATTTCCCTATGAAATACGTTATAATTTACAACATTTACAAATAAAGCTAGTTGACTACACATTTTTAAGCCAAAAAAGGTAAATTACACTTGCAATATTTGTTACATGGTTTATTAACATGTTGCTTTCTATTGCAAAGATAATATTTCACATTCATTGCACAGTAATTTTTCTAAAATGTCTTTACTATATCTTTTAATGCTGTCAAAGTATACCTTTCAGTATAGAAGACATAGGTAAAAGCTACCTTATCACTTGAATATTATTACCCGTGCAGACCTTCAACCTCTCTAATGCATTAATAGCTATTTAGCTGAACGACTATAGCTAATAGAGCTGACATGCAGAATATATGTAAATTACAGGTAAACAGTGGCCACAGCTGGGCAATTTTTGTAAAGTAAGGGATTTACAGGTAGTTTTAAACTAATTCGGGTATGCTTCCATTTGTGTGTGTTAGGTCTTTTCTTTGGCTATGACTGAAGTATGCATTTAGAAAGGTAAATACCGGGATAAAAAGGGGGCTTGTAATATTAGCATCGTAAAAATGGAAAAATGTGCAACTTTACTGTTTGTGGATCTGTAGCACTCATGTTACCAAGGAAAATACCTATCTTGTGAATCCTTCAGTGTTCATTGCATTATACTTATTTATGCTTAAGCCCAGAGGCACACAACTGACAACACTGTCTACTCCAGACGTCCCTACGGATGCAGTATGCAGTCTGTGTATAGAAATTTAACTGTCAGGCAACTTCATACATTTAAAACCCTTTTGTTTGTATGGCCTTCTTGCTTCCCATGGTATGCACTACACATGCTATGGATTAATGTTACCCAAGATGTAATTAGTTTACATCAAAAAGGATAAAAAAGTGGCAGGAAGTATTTTTAAATTTAGCAACAAGTATTATACACACTTAGACATTTAATTTACATTTTAATTCAAATAATGAGTTAAAATAGCATAATGATCTGACCACCTTTTAAATCTTTCATGTACTGGAGATAAAGATGTGGATCAGAAAACTCTCCCCTGCACGTACATTAGGAATTGATTTCAAGTAATGACACTGGAGTATGGGAATCAGTCCTTTATCTAATGGATTTGGGATCCATCCTGATGACATGCTTAAGACCTCCCAATTAACCTGAGTTCACAAGCACCTGAGAAACAAGCTACATACATTCTCTTAGATACCATTAGCTTCATAATACTGTGTGCTTGTAAAAGAATAGTTTGCTCATAACTGTAATGTGTCTGATGAGCACCTAAGCAGCCCAATTTCACTTAAGTGTGGAGGTGTATCTCAGCAAAATGAAATGAAACCCATTCCTTTATTAATGATAATACTTTGAAAGCTTTAAGGATATCATAGTGGGCATCCAATTCAGCCCTCCAGTAAGTTTTGTAATCACGCTACGGAAATTATTTCCATGAGTAACGTACAAACAAAATTTGCACCCCTTCTCCTTATATAATGGAGATCCCTTGTAGCAGAAATTATTTGTCTCTAAGACAGACAGTTCATCGGAAGCAAAGTGTAACAACACTAATGCATCCTACTGTGGAAATACATTTTTCCCCACTCAGGAGAAATTTAAAACACTTATTATCACAAGCGATCCTTCACCCTCCCATCCAACCCAGTCTGTTTGCAGCACAGCCGAGCACTGTAAGACAAAACATGTCACAGCTTACGGCTGTGCTGTGAAACTGCGAATGTGCAGGGAAATCATCATTCCCGTCAAGTTATCGGGAAGAGTTTCCCCAGCGAAGCTGTGCTCAGCCCTGCGTGTCCCCCCCTCGCACACCCCACGCGCGGCACGGGCTGCACTGTCCACGGTACCAGCGGCGGACGGACAGACGGACGGACGGGGACGCGGGCGCGTTAGACACAACGGCGGCAGGAGCAAGAGCAGCAGCTGGGAAGCCTGAACAAATCAGGACATGTCACTAAAGGAGCAGAATTCCTCAGTCCAGCCCCCGGCACCTTATGCTTCTTGTGGTACCCTAAACTACACACAAGTGCTGCACAGCCACTGCATCAGATCACCTGATATGAGCAAAACAGACTAATCAGGGCAAATTTAAAGCAACCAAACGTAATAACGTTACACTGTGCAATGCATAACGGAGCCATGAGACACAAACACTTGATGTCTGCATTTACCAACAAATGCATTTGATCCCTACTCAGTTGTCGGCAGAAATCCCGACAACACGCTGCACAGCTTAAACAGCCTCTCTCTTCAGTCGTGTCTTAAAAACTACTGTGCAAAGCAGCATACGGATTATGAGAACTGAATAAACTCTTCCCAAAACAAAGAATGCAAAAGCAGATATGTAAATTACAAGGATCTAAAGTACAGACAATACATGGTAATAAATGATCATACCTTTCATCCAATCCACTACTTGCTTGGGCGTCCACTTGCTAATAGGTTCCATAACGAGAGCCATCATCGGATCACTTTATCATTCGCACCAAAATCAGAAAAAGGAGAGAAAAAAATGTATCAGAGCATGGCTGGGCTAAGAGAGCTGTAGGATTTTACAGTGCAGTCCAAAGAGAAGATGATGCTTTGTCCCTCCAGGTTTCTCCTGCACTGATTCAGTAATGTATAAAATTACACTGCTTGATCAGCTCTGGCACCTCCCCCACTGCACACAGCCTGCAACACACTGGAGCACAGAGCCAGGAAATGGTGCAGTACGTATAGACTTACTTACAAAAGCCTCTACCCAGTGATCTACTTATTAGACTGGCACAAATATAAAATTATATTACACAGAGAGCAATTCAAGCTGGAGCTATTCCAGACACCGAGTTTTAAGGAGCTTTATTCCAAAAAGCTCTGGGATCTTCATCAGGGAAAATATCACTACTGTAACTTGATAGCAGATTGTCTTGGCTTCATTGTGAATATGCTGACTGTCACTCAGTTTAAAGAGAAGATAGAAATATCAGAATATCACTTGGCATCTGGCAAAATGCTGAGCATCTCCGTCTTCACAATACGAAATGTTGCTCGAGTCTTATACTATATAATCATGTAATTCAGAATGTCACACACAGTATAAAAAGTCTTACCCAAGAAAAAACTATTGGAAGAAAACTCTTTTTTCTGGCCACATTCAGAGCCAATCTATTTCATCCTATGAGCTGTTCATTCTATAGTGAAAGAATGACAGCATCAAAGAGTCAATTTTCACTGCTACAGCACTTTAAGATAGACAAGTATAGCAAGTATTTTGATTCAAAGCACTGGGACCATTAGCCAATCTCTCCCTCTTGTTAGGGAGGAAAAAAAGGTTTTAAATATTCCTAATACTGAAGTTTACTACACTTCCAGAAGATGAAACATTTTAATGAGATGTGCCAAACAGTGCTTTTTGGACCCATCTGTGACTCTGCACCTCATGCAGCACAAGTTCTGCATCATATGGTTGAAGAGGTGCGTGCTCTCTGTTTGATCCATTGTCTGAGATATGCAGCCCCACTATTTTATCTTAGGGGAAGAAACACAGATTCCAGAAAAAAAAACAGAACAAAGCACTTCCACCTTGTTTTTCAGTAATGTTTCATCTGTGCTTTTTGCTCCTGTACTGCTCCAAGTTCCACCAGCACATTAGGGTAAGAAGATGATACTGGTACCATGTCTCCCTCACTCCACTAGAGCTGTGTTAATTTACCCAGGCTGAGATCTGTTCTCTCTTTCTCATATGGGGGAACATAAAATACAAATGGAATATTTATGCTACACTGTTTCAGGGTTCTTCTTTAAGTCTATATAGATAAGGATGCAGACAGGCATCCTTTTTTTTTCCCCCAAAAAATGTCTCCAAAGAGATGTACCATTCTCAGTTCAGTGATGCACTCTATCCTTTTTCATTTTTCTTTTGCTTTGGGAAGTAGTGTGATTAGTATTCTATGATGTATTTTGAGTGCTCAGAGCACAGATCTCCTTTACAAAAGGATTCACATCAATTCTCCTTCAAGAACGCTGTTTCCAGCTCAACAGCATGTCAGCTTCCTCTGTGAGTTTTGGGAGAACACTTTCAGTAGCTTTAGTTCTGTCTAAATAGCTGCTTAAAATGGACATAATAATGACAATAATTTCAAATGCACAATACTTCTCTTTTTAGGCAATAGTGGACTAGAATTGAGATGCATGGAATAAATATTTCCATTAGCTATTGGAAATTGTACAAGCTGTTTGTTTTGGGGCTATGCTTTCTTAAAATTCTTTTCACACAATGATCACCTCTCTTAAATTCTTCTAAGTTCAATACAAGCATGGAAGAATTTCAGATAAGCTATGTTGTGTATAAACTTAGTATTTGGACACAATTACATGAAATAATCTTCATTCATGATTGTTTGGACTGTTTCCCGAATTCCTGTAATTTGACAGACATTCTTTCCATGTCCTTTTGTCTCACATTTCCTACCTGTGCTTGAGTGGGCAGACTTTTTTTTAATATATTTTGACATAATTTTGAAAGAGGATGGAGCCTGAATTCAAAGCCCGTCAATGTCAGTGGGAATACTTCCATTCATTTTAACTGGCCTTGGATGACAAAAGAGGCCCCAAACTCTTATTTTGGAATCAGTACTTCCATTTTCAGAATGAGAACTTTTAAAAACTTTTTCAGGTCCTGTTACTGAGGCTCCTCACCACAAAGATGGTTTGCATTTTCACTTACACATACTGTTATTCACCACTGTGGTGCTAATTCAGGCAG
Source organism: Aviceda cuculoides (assembly GCA_035590195.1). Taxonomy (NCBI): domain Eukaryota; kingdom Metazoa; phylum Chordata; class Aves; order Accipitriformes; family Accipitridae; genus Aviceda; species Aviceda cuculoides. Next base: position 21,652,624 of record JAVJGG010000039.1, read on the forward strand.
TACCTATAATTTCTCTGAAAAATCTTGACTATTAGATAATCTCCTGTGTTTTTAATTTAGTATTACTAGTCACAGTTCGCCTGTATTTTGGGATTCTATGACCTTCTGACCAACTGTCTACTTTTTGTACTACTTCTTGGAATGAAATATTCAAAGTTATTAAAAATGGTAACCCTGTTTCTCTCCTTCTTGAGCAGAGGATTTATTCAGCTTCATTATCCGTTGCACAGATTGGTGCCCATAGCCATAGTTTGTCAAAGAATCATTCTAAACCCAGACAAACCTTCCTTTAACTTATCTCATGGGTATGTTCATCATGGCAGTCCATGGAAGATTTTACCTGGGTAGTTCCTCTGCTTCTTGCTTCGTTATTTCAAGAAAGATTTATTTCTCGCACGCTGTCATATGAGAATATCACAGAAACATGGGAAGCCTTGTGTAGATCAGAAAAGGAACCTGCGACTGACTACAGAAATGGATGCAACTGAGCAATAGCTAAGGCCAAATGGAGTCAAGATGCATTCGGACTATTTCTGTAACCACAGTTCAAGTCAGTTTATAGCACTTTTTAATATAGGTTGTCCAGTATGCCAGCTGAGGTAATGACTCCGAAACGAGTAATCATGCAATAAGCCACCATTGCACTGAATTATTGTCCTTATTATTGACATGGTTCTAAACATAGCTGTGCTAGAGTTAAATCACCTAGCTAACAGTTATTGTCAGCTATAGGTCACTGTAGTAAAAACAAGTTTGAAAAGTCACTAAACAAGGAACTTTTTTAAAAGATAAGCAAAACTGTGTAATCCCTAAAGCTATTCCATGTGTTTTTCTGTCCGTTTATTGCAAGGCTTCTGCCTAGATCTATCCCCCCAATCTACCTTGCATTGCTTCCTAATTTTGACATAAAAGAAACAATGCATTCCCATGATTATGTTTTTCTTCCCGGCTGAATATAGCAAACCAACAGAAAAAAAGATCAAGGAGCATCTTTCTCACTGTTATTCTATCTAGGTCATGTAAATGAGAAATACTTTCTGACTGAAGTCTGCATAGGCACTGGAGCAAAGTAAGGCACTCGAAACAGAGAAAGAGAACAGACCTTTCACTATATGACACAGTGTTGTTGTCAAAGGCCTATATAAAATCATCTAGTAATTTCAGGCCATAATCACTGCTATCATCTTTGACAGCAAAGGCCTAAGACTAAACAGACTGGTTGAAAGGTTTCGAGTCCCTCCTTCTTCACAGCAATAATGCTGGTAGTTCTTTAGCTTTTGAGCATTGCCTGGTATCTCTGGGATTACTAATTAAACCATCATTCTCTGTATTTTCATGGTCACCGTGGGAGGCAGTTAAATGTTCTTGTGTATTTCATGGCCAGTGATAACTTTCCAATTAATATTATGCTCAAACCTGGTAACATAGTTAGTATAGCACTTAGAGCAGTCATATCTTTCTTTCAGTTTTCATTTGGTAACAATTATTCTCATATTCTGTGATGAAGAAATAACCCATATGTTTTGAACTAAGTCCTTAATAAGCAGGTTAGTTTAAGAAAATCTTGACATTGCATTTGATGGTCATTATGGAAAACATAAGCATGCAGTTTCAGGTTAAATAAGTCATGAATCCCCTGAAAAAGTAGTATATAATGCTATAACTTAGGACATTTGTAATTTATATTATTAATTGAAATATAAGCAAAATCTCTATGAAATGACTGTTGAACTCTTGGTTATCACTAAAGTTTTTTATCATGTAACATACACATATTATACAGCTGCTTTTTGCGGAAAAGAACATTTTCAAAAACCAGAATGTAGCTAAATTATTAGTTTTGGTCAGTTCTGTTCTGAGCTGGGTTCTGCCTGATGCTGCTTTCACACAACCTCTTCTTTGCGTTGTAATTCTGGAGACTCTTGTGTTTCAAGGATGGAGGGCAAGAAAACAGCCTTTGGTGAATTTGTCTGACATGGGTAAAGCTTGTGCTATGAGGAACAAAACCTCCAGCTTACATTCGCGATAGAGATCAGCAGACACTCCTATTTAATTATAAGCCTTTGCCTCACTTAACCCTGAGTTTCCAAGCGGAAGGGTTGGATTCTGGCTGTCCTTGCCTAAGTTCAGATGAGCTCGAGGAGGCTTCTTGCGCTTCGCGCAGCCCTTTCAAAGGGCTGTAAAGAAAGTGTGAGACCTCTCCCAACAAGCCTCAACGCGAAAGTGCTACACGACAGATCAGCCCCACCGCTTGTGAAATAGGTCGGCTATACGAAGTGAGCGTACGTTGCGCCCTCTCCACCATACGAGCGAGGCAGGTATTTTTGCCTTTGGAGGCATTAGCCCTTCTTCTCCTTTCTCCAAATCCCCGGACTCCGACCCAACAGCAAGGGGCTGCCGGTGGAGGCCCTGAGGGACCCCCAGGCAGGCTGCAGAGCCCCGAGTGCCGGTGTTCCACATTCTGGAGTGCCATCTACTGGCATCGCGCTCAGCGCTCAGCTCTGCCAGCCGGGAACCCGCCGGCAGCGAGCGACCCAGCTGCGCAACACGGGGAGCACCTTGGCCTTGGTGGGCACCCAGGAGCTCCTCTCACCTGCAAGGTTCTTCTCCACTGAGTCAGCCGTGACGATGGGTGGAAGCGTTCCCGTGGGACTTCACCTGCGTTGGCTCTCAGCAAGGTGAAGTTCATGAGAATTCTGGACGTCGCAAGCAAGAAATGTTTGCCTTATAAAATAGGAAGCAAGCGGTTAATTTCTACTGCCAATTATTGGCACAACATTTGGTTTGTGGGGTTTTTTTCCCGTAGGAACCCCCTGCAGTCTCTGCTACTCAGTCAGAGGTATTGTATTAGTATTCCAACTTTTACATGGAGCTTCATTAGAAATTTATATTTTTCATGCTCCATTGGGTGATATAACTGTTTTATTAATAATGTGTGTTAGTGATAATATATGATACCTTACATTAATTTGGATTTAAAACACCCTTAACGAATGGTTTGGAAATGAGGGCTAACATTGCAAAAATGCAAGAAATATTCCATTTTTCAGGACTATAGAGAAATTATTTCATAATCACTTGCTAAAACATATGCCTGACATTGCTGAGATGTTTTTGTGCAGTGCTTTTTTCTTTGTGCATTTTAGTGTTCACAAAAGCTCCTATTCTGACATCTCTTAGGATTGAAGTCCTCTATTTGGCCACAAAACTTGTATAGTATGGACAGAGGCAGTGCAAATTTCATCCTATCTTGCCATCACCTTTGTCATAATATCATCTATTTTTTTCAGAAACTGCCCCGTAGGTATTTTACAATTCCTCAACATCAACAGTGGTTTATATAAAGTGGATTCTCTAGATTACATATCTCTAGGAAAAAATGATCATTTTCTGCAGCCATACAAGTTTTAAATGTATCCTAAGTGTGTTAATGTCAAAGGTATCTAAAACCATACAAAAAATTAACATAAAGAATACAGTTCTTCTCTAAAGTTCTTCTCTAGTCACCCCAGGCAGCGCTACAGGCTTGGGGAGGAGTGCCTGGAAAGGTGCCCGGCAGAGAAGGCCCTGGGGGTGCTGGCCGACAGCCGGCTGGAGATGGGCCAGCAGTGTGCCCAGGTGGCCACGAAGGCCAATG
>JAVJGG010000039.1:21656360-21692392 GCA_035590195.1 Aviceda cuculoides
CCTTGGCAGTGAATTGTTATTAATCTCAAAGCCGTTTAGCATATCCTCCCCTTAGCAACACTTGGCACTCTCCTCCCGTCAGTCTTCTCCGGTCGGATTCTACCTCCCGCCCCTAGAAGTCACGATGCGTTGAAACGTGCGTGAGCAGTTATTTACCGACTCTGGAATTTGCTGGAGCGAATCTCCCCCGACCCGCAGCCGATTTCCAAGCGCCACGGGCTCTGCCAGGTATTTCTTAGCTTCCACCGTCCTCTAGCGGTGTTCCATGTGGGAACCCTTCGGCCGGCTGCCCTGCCCACGCCACCCGGCCACGGGGTTTCGCCACGAAGCTGGCTCGGAGCCGGGCTTGAGCCTGGAAGTTGGCGCCCTGGTCCCTGGCGCACGGGTGGGTTTCTCCCATGAGAAAGGTTGGCTCAGTTGAGTTGCTTTCCTCCACCTCTTCCCACTGCCCAGCCCCTTCTGTTGAGTCCAGGCTTCGGAGGCCAGCAAACAGAAAGCTCGAACGTGCGTTTCCACCTCTTCTCCAAATCTTCTTGCGCGTAGGGGTGTCTGAGCCGTTGGTTTGAAGCATGGTTTCCTACCCGAGGAGATATGTGTACCCTAGGACAACGGCCGGCACGTTCAGTCTTCCAGGTTGCCGTTCATTTTACTGGGTCCAGTTTGGGTTTTTTTTGACCAGGCTGTAATTTTTCAGTTAGCATGGATGTCAGCAGTAGTATTTAGGTGACATTTAATGGGTTCATTTTGTGCCTCGTGAAGGGGTTGATAGGGCTGCCGCTGATGTGTGGCATGGCATGTAGCTTGCAAAATGGTTTAGGGCATTAGCAGGAAAAGATGCTTGCAAATATAAAATATTAAGCAGCCTTTGTTTTTAATAAACCCGATTGCTCTAAGGGAATGAATAATGTTTGTTACGACGTGACTAAGTTTGTCACACCTCCTGAATTCATTTGACGAGTATCTGTCTTATCCCTTACCTGCATTAGAAGACCAGCTGAATATGTTATAAAATCAGTATTTCTGTAATATTCAAATTACTGTATCAGTATTCCTACAGATGGTGCAATATATAACAAAGTGAATAATTCTCAGAAAGCTATTTATTCAACAAACCTAAGCCCAAATTCCACAGAGACTTAGGTGTACACTTACCATTTTTCAGCAGAGTAATCCTATTGGATTTGATGTCAATATTTGCATGAGTGAATGGTAACACATTTAGGGCTTTCTCCTTTTCTGATATCTTATCTATTTACATAATATTACAACCTTGAATTAATTAGATGGCTGATTCTTTGAAAATGTTCTTTATTTCCTCCTTTGAGCTGACTGTGACTAGCCAAGCTGTGATTTGGGTTGGTTGGCTATGATAGCTTAGCTGTGATCTTGCTGGTTTGTATCAGGATAAACATACAAACACTTCTAACAGAAATGCTTGCGTAAGAGGGGGGGTTTGTTTGTTTCTGGTTGGTTGGGTTTTTTGTAAAAGCTGACATGGAAAGTAAGGTAAGCCATTAATTTGCCTTTTGTTGAACAAAGGATAAGGTGTTCTCCCATCCTTCATCTGGCTTTCCTAGCACACAGGCTCTGCAATGGAGACATTCTCTTCCCATATAGGTTTTGTATCCTACCTTAAACCTTTATTATAAAATTTATCCTATAGTAGTAATGAAATTTTTATATTGGTTGTCTTTCTCTGAAATTATTTTTCCTGAGTGCTGGCAAGAAGTGAGATACAGCAAGATGACTGGTAGAGACTGGTTTAAGGATGCAGTGATCAAAATGATCATGGTAGTAAAAAAGTAGGAGGATATTGGTATCATCTGACTTCCAGTACCTGAGGCTGCAGTTTCATAACTGGTTTAGGGTGATCTAAACACAACCTGCTGCTGAGCCATCGCCTCCCTTGTGCCAGGGCTGGCACCTGGGTGCTTGTATGGGCAATGCAGTCCAGGAGCCATCCCAGACAAAACCGCCTAAATATTTTTTTAAAAAAAGTAGAAATGATGGGCTTGGCTTACAACAGGCATGAAAATACACCCCAGTTCAGGTGTCCTGAATCGCTGTCTGAAATGGCCTGAAGGTCACAGCCTATGTAGGACCTGCACTCCCACCTTTGCGGGCTCTGAATTGTACCCAAGTCACATAACTGAAGTGGATGGTGTGAGGCCCCTGCTCACTGTGGTTTATGTACCTGGGCTCCCTTTATAGTTAATGAAGACAGGATCCCGCACCTCAGAGGCTACTCAGAGCAAAAGCTTAATTTAGCTGCTCAGACTTATCATCTGGGAGGGCCTATCTTTCTTTATTAACTGTAAAAAGGAGCCTAGGGAGTTTAACCTCACCAGGCTGGCAGTAGCCCTTATGAATCCCCACTATCTCTGCATTGCCTCAACTGATGGGGGTTTTTTTGGTTTTTTTGGTTTTTTTTTTCCTGTGTCTTGCTACAGTGTAGTCACTATTTGTAATGGAAATAATGGCCTTGGGAATGGCAACAAGTTCTTGCAAGGCTTAATATCAGAGATGTAATGGAGATACGCAACCACAGCACATGAACAGGTACAAGAAAGGAAAAAAACCTAGCCGTGCTACTATGACCATGTTATTTACTCTCCTCCATTGTTGTTTGGATGTGAATATGGAAGATATTTATTTTGCCCTTCAGCAAATATTGCTCTTGTCAATATTTACGAGTGTATCAGCTATAGATTAGTAGCGTTCATTCTCTCTGGAATAATGTTTTCTGTTCTTACTGGAGAGCCTTCAAATAGAAGATCTTTAACCTTTGCAAGCAGCTTTTTCTACCCTTTTGCCACCCATGAGAGAAAAAGAGCATCTGAGATTTGATTAAACCTGTGTGTGGGAAACTCGGGGGCAGCCAAACACCGTACGGCTGTTAGAACAAATTAATCTTTGGTGTAAATTCACATTTCTGGAAAAGGCCTGTTAGCAGAATCTTGCTGTGGAAGTCGTCTAAATATCCTGTAGAAGCCATGTCTCCTCTATGAAACTATAGGTCTTTAAAATGTACAATGGAATTGCACTGTTGGGTCCTCAGTGGTGTGACCCCCGTGTACAAGGGAATGGTGACTGTCTGAAGTGTTCACGGTAGTCTTAACATCAGCCTCCAAAATTAACGCTGTCTTGAAAACAAGAAGAAAGAAATCTAGAATCTCCAGCGTTAACTGCAGACCACCGTCTTCAGTTTTCTTTCTTATTTGCACTTTCAATGCTGCATTTGAAAGGGAATTAAATATAAAATATATCTTGTTATTTAGCCAGCACTTTAGTATGCCAGTGTTAATGGCAAAATACTGCTCAGGGAAGTGCCTGTCTGGATGTGTGTGTGTGTGAACTTCGGTCCAACCTGTACAGGTGTTGAGATAGTTTAGGAGAAATAGCAGTAATTTCCCTCACGGTTTCATTCCAGTGGTTTATTTCTACAAGTTATGCCATGAGCTTCTTCAGGGGGATCTGAAGAGCCAGATTTATAAAGGGAATGGATAATTTCGCTGCAAAAAGACAAAACTAGCATTATGCATGTTAAGTTAAGGGTAAACAAATCTCATGCTTCAGGGCACAAAATGATTTCCTATTGGGCTCAGGAAAGATGTTTTTCTCCATGTAAAGCGTTGTACGGCTGGATAGACATATTACTAAGGGGTTTATTTATTCTTTTGCTGCCCTCTGAAGCATCAGTTTAGGAAGCTTCGTTTTAGGTTATGCTAGAGGCAGGATGCCAGACGTTGTTATAATTTTACTTAGCATCAAGAGTGTGCACTATAAACTTCCTGCTCCGGTGGAGCTGTGATGCCCGCAGATGCGTAACGGAGTCCCTCAAAAGCGGGCCAGACTCTCCAACCGCGTAACCCAGTATTGGTGGGTCCATACCAGGGTGGAGATGCTACTTCCTTGCACTCGGGAAGAAAGATGTAGGATTCATCTAACCCGTTTTCCTACTATAATACTACTCTTCTTACCTCCAGCTTCTAGCGTGCAAGCAGTTGCTGTAGATACATAAGATTCCCGAGATGTCCTATCAGGGGAGCGATATTCAACCATGCCGCAGTGTCTGCCTGCCAGGTGCACCTAAATACCCCAAACCAGTTCTCATAGATGGAGCATGCAGAGTTTTGGGTCAGTCTTTTCAGCTGAGGGCCAAGACCATCCTGCCTGCTCTCTGCGGGGAAAGTGCCTGTAGCTGCTACCCAAGAACGCCTACATGCTACCTGGATTCACGCTCTGCCCGTCCTTCTGCGCCTGCAGTAATTCAGCCTGCGACTTTAGCACAAAGATGGGTGGACATAAAAGCAACTTTGAAAGTTCCCAGAAGAGCTGCCTTTGTATTTGATGCCTGCAGTCTGTTTCCTTTAAGGAAATGGAAAGAGAGAGAAATAACTCTTAACAGCCTTGGTAGTTTTATGCTTCTAAGTGGGCAGCCTACCTCATTTGGTAGAAACAGAAGGAATCCAAATCTGTGAATGCAGTGAAAGCCACAGGAATTTAGATGTATGCAGTCAGGAAATTCACTGACAAGAAAGGGAAAGCTTTCAGTTAAAACACTCCCATATGCCATCCGAGCTCAAATTCAGTTCATGTGTTTGTCATGCTTGTTTTGTAGAAGACACCTCTTCTCTCCGTGCCTGTATTTTGCATCTCTAAAATGAGGGTGACAATACCACCTTTGCCCAATTTAGGATGCAAGCTGCTATGGCCTGGAGCAGTTGCTTTATACAGAGCTTAACACAATATTTAGTATAAATAGCCACAATGCTTTCCAGACAGAAATGATCTTGTTGAGAATAAGGCTGAAACATTTTTTTCCCCATTTAAAATGTCTGGGTTTTTGTTGTCTCTCATTTCCTCTTCTCTCTAGCCTGACTGCTATGTTTTTGAAACCTCTGACAGTTCCATGAGTTAATCACAAGTATCAGAAGGGGTACAGCTATTTTATAATGATCTGAATTAATCTGCTGGGGGAGGGGAGGTCTGTCTGTAGATCACTAGCGTTTTGTTTCGGTGATGGATGATGAGTTTGACAGCTTCGCATCTCAGGGTCTGGCATGGTGAGGATCAATCGCGTTGAGCTGAAATTGCAGCCTTTAAGATAAAACTGCTTTTCACGAGGGGGCCGGGGACGTCTCCATTACTGCAATCTCGCTGCCACCATTCTGCAACTCAGCGCAGGCTATCTCTTCTCTGCACCGGTTCCTGGAAACGGCATCACTCGGGCTATGGCTGTGTGACGGCTGGAGTAGGGAACACAGCTCCTGTAGGCATGGCTGAGCTACTTTGGGTAAAAAAACAGAGTTTATAGCAATTTAAACTTTACCGTGAGTTTGGTAGGAGCTGGGGTGGTGCTGGGACATCAGTCCATGCTGAAATCTATGCTGACACATCTTTATGCAGACCGGCTAGATTAAAGCAAGATCATGTGCATCTGGGTGTTCACCCCTTATAGCCTGATGTAAATCTTTTTGTTCTCCACCTCTATGACCACTACAGGAGTCTTCCTAGGGCCATGTAGACATATTTGACTTGTGCAGGGATCAGGAGGAGAGTCTGTTTGTTCTGGACTCCTGGTGTAGAAGAAGAGCATGTCCTTTGGCAGGAGGATGTTGCAGGATGATGAGGAAGATGTTTCCTCATGCAGATGATGTCTGGGGGATTTAATACTGTCCATTTCCAAATGTTTGCCTTATAGTTATGCCTACGTTCCACTTGCTGCACAGCAGAACTGGAAAGGATTTGCCTTGAGAATTCAGCTGCATGTAACAGGATTTGCACGCTACAAAGTGGGGTGGCCGTGAGATAAGATCAACAGCTGCTTTACTGGGAGGCTGCTAGTGGCTGGAAAGGATGCCTTGTTTGCAAGTTAAATGGGTTAGGTTTTTTATTTGAAATACCTGTATATTCTGCTTGAGGCACTTTTGCTATCATAAAACTACATATATATTTTTGTAGAGAAAATAGAAAGCTATAATTTCCTGAAATTTAAACTTCTGAAGAGCAGCAGATTGCAATTTCAGGGGCACCTTGTCCTTAATAGGTACAAATATTGCATCTCCATTGAGGATTACTCTTCAAATTAGAAATTCAACCCTTAATCTTTCAATCAAACAGCACTAAATAAAAACAGCATTTAACTTTTGCTGTCACTCTTAAATACAAGGTAAAGAGGAGAAACTGTGTTGCTGGACCCTATTCCAGAAATTCCATGTTACTTTGTCAAAGTCTTTTAATGTTGTAATGTGAGCTTCTGAATTGCAAATAGCTGGGCTTAGAAGTAATTAAAGAATTCCTACCGCACTTCAACCATGGACTTCAACACCCTGCACAAATGTTACTTTAAAATAGGCTGCTGAGGCAAGTAGGAAATCGAGGAATAAGAGACTAAGTCATCCTCGGAGGAGCTGTGTTATCACTCGCAGAGCATCTGAGGCCACAGACCCCACCAAGACTGCAACGTTGTAGAGCACTGCAGCATATAAACACCAACTGAAAAATAGTTCCTGCCTTGAGGACCTTGCAGCCCACGCTGACAGCAGGACACAGGGGAATTCCAGTCGCCAGTTTGTAGGTGGGAAAGTGAGGCACTCAGCAAAATTCGTGCTATGAATCTATAGCAGGAATTGTGCTTTCCTCATGAAATTACTGGCATGTTAATCACAAGATCTTGTTTGTTCCTTCTGCTTGTGGTACAACTCTTCTGTATGAAAGTGGGGAAGTAGGTGTCTATATGTCTACTAGGCAAACTTTATAACCAGTTGTGGGAACTGGGGACTTGTACATTTATCTCATCTTACTCTTTGCTACTAGACTGGACTCCACAGCAGAAACTTCAAAGCAAAGTTCCCTTCACAACTGCTGTAAGCTGACTTAGAAGTCCTGTTTTCCAAGAGCCATTCATTTCTGTGCAAGGCCCCTCTCTTTTTGAGGCCATGCATTTTGCCATTACTAGCAGTGACAGATCCTTGCAGTTCTTGGCACGAACCAGGAGGCTTTCACTCCTTCCCTTAGTAGTTCCTGTTCAGGAATACGAGGTAATGTCTTCTCCACAGTGGTAGAATGAGGCCATAAATGCAGCAGATGTGCCCACCAGGAAATAACTTAAATGCATGGAAATATCAGAAATATAGATGTGGAACACTGGTTGTGGTTAAAGCTCTGCAAATCTTTAGATGTTCCAGCTGCTGTGATAGCTCCTGCAGTTTTGCCACAGCAGAGTAAGTTAAATCAACTCTGACTTGGAGCTTTATGCGCAAATCAGGGAGGAACTTGGAGAGGCCAAGAGTCACTGTGAACTTGTCTGCCTTCAGCATAGCTTGGACAGAGGGGAAAATTGACTGAATACGCTTTATCCTTTATTATGTAATGCTGTGCTGGATTTTTTGCATGGAGTTAGTTCAGTATCTAAAAAAAGTAAGCTCTGAGATGCAAATATCTTCCAACATAAAAATTTACCTGAACGGGGAGGTAAATGATTAGGTCAAAACCAGCTCCTGTCTTTTTCTTCCGCCAAATTTTGATGATAAAGGATTCTTGCAGGAGATATCAAACAAAATTTGTATTTAACTTCATTTTGCAAACATACAGAGAATGCTCAGTGTATGCTACTGGTCGTCTGGAAAATGCTCTTCCAGGATGATTAGGAAGCAATGAGCAGTTGTGCCAGGTGGCACATTCAGGAGACATGTGCTACCTGCTAACGCGGATTGCTTGAGAAGTCCGTCCCGAGCAGGCAGGACGGCTGCTGGGAGGGCAGGCAGGTTTGCAGCGCAGCACGGGCTCTCTGACAGTGTAGAAAGCTTTGTTTCTTGCTTGTTTTTTTCACATATTTCCACCCAGTTAAAATAACAACGAACGAAGCAAGCGGGTTTGAAATACTTATCACAGGAGTAGCATTGTAAGCAGCAGCGCAGGCAACTTTGGATTAATAAAGGAACAGCTGTCACAAGTACAATGTGACTGATATAGGGTAAAGACCCGGTCCCCAGATGTCCAGTCAAGGACAGAGTGAGTTCTCCAAACCTGTATGTGCAGCCACAACAGGGAGTGTTCACATTTTATCTATTTTTTTCAAGACGACTTCACAGGTGAGTTACAAAAGCCGCCGTCAGAAGCCGGGCTGGCCCCTGCAGCGAGAGGCCTGCCGTACGCCAGCCATCGCCAGCAAAGGCCAAGCACAGTCACGCTCTCCGGCTCCCTGCAAACCTCGCTGCGCTTCTGCGGTCTAAGTCCACAGGCCTTCCCTTGCGCCTGTCTTTAAGCTCCCTGGGGCAGGACTGGCCTCAGCAGGGCCATAGCTTCTGACTTCCTCCTCTAACGAGTGCATTTATTGATTTCTCCTTTTCCTTAATGTGATTTTAAAAAGTTAAGACCCTCCAGGGAAGCAGCTGTTGAGTTCTTCCCACTGAAGGAACACTTTCTTCTAGTTTGTAAGGAACACTTTCTTCTAGTTTGTAAGTACCCACAGTAATAGCTGTTCCTTGTTAGCACTGAGACAGCTTTAAATTAGTGTGGTCTGGATCCTTCTGGGGCTCGCACATCATCAGAAGCATTTCTTCTGTGCTCTCATTTTTCCTTCTTCAGTATCAGTACTAAGAAGAGATGGCATAACTGCAGGCTGTGTAATAGGCTCTGTGGGCAGACATATATAGCATCTTTTGTTTTGTTATTGGCAAGGAGAATCACACTGAGATTTGATTTCCGAAATGGAAAAGTTGTTGGCTTGTCTGAAGATCTATGAAACAAAATACCCCCCAAAAAAATTAGATGGCTCCTTTGCTCATTTCTTCCTGACTGCTCATCCAGTTCATTCTTGCTGTTGCTATCTCCCTTTGAAGTGCTCTCTTATCTCCACTAGTGTCTGCAGAAAGTCCCAGTGCTGCTCATGAGAGCCCCGAGGATGTTTGTGGGGAACAGGATAGTTCCCTTCTTCCCCCCCTGTCCCAGCAACTGCCAAACAAACTTCCCACAGAGAGTTTTTACAAAATCGGGAGGAATTCTTCGTCAGTGGCAATGAGTTGAAGAAAAACAGACCCAAAAACCAAGCTTTTATCTCAGCTCTGTCTTACTCTGCTGGTTTGGGGCAGAGAAACCAGAGCTTGGATGTTCTGGCTAGAGGCATGGAAATTTATTACATCTGCTGTGTACTGGGAGTGCAATTTGCTGGGAGTCTGCTGCATGCTGAAAACAGCTCCATCTTGGTTTTGCTCCAAATGTAGTGAGAGAAACCCACTGTGCTTTGTCATTGTACTTACTTCTGCATCTCACCATCTAAAAATAATTTAAGCTGAAAGGATATGTATTTTTTGTGTGTGTGGAAAAAAAACATAATGGTTTCAACTACTGTGATTTGGGGGAAACAAAGATGACAATAGCTTATAAAGTCAGTCTGCCTGTGTAATCTATGTATTCAAGAAATATTCAAAGCAATGAAATTTAGAGCCATTTTTCACACCACTTACACCTAAACAAGTGAAGTCAAAGGCAAGTATAAATAAATGCAGAATTGTACCAAAGCAAGTAGTTTAAGAAAACGGAAGAGACTGGCAATTGTCTCAAAGACAAAATGGTTTTAGATTTAAATTCAGTAACAGAAGTTGGTAGGAGTAATGGTGGAAAGCTTGTAGTTTTGTTTTAAGCCTCTATTCTTTTTTCTTTTTCTTCACCGCTGTAGCAACTCTTTAGGAAGCAACATATACTGTAGATGAAGCTTGCTGAACTGGAGAATGGAGTATTTCCCTGGTGTCTCTGAAAATCTATGGAACAAATTGGACTGGGTATGACAAGCTGCACAGTGTTATTTTAGTTGCTGTAGATAACTGAAATTCTCCTTCTAGGCATTAAGTGTCACTAGGTCATGTATTAAGAGTCAGATCCTGCTGGCAGCCACAGAAGCGCCAGTGTGGAGGATCTCCAGTGGAGACTCAGTGGTGACTGGAGAAACTCGGGATTTATTGCTGTGCCATCCCGAGCAGGGGCTGCCTCTCAGGGCTCTTACACGAGCAAACGTGGCAGTTTATAGCCAAGTAAAAACTTCATTTCTCTTCAAGGCTGTGTGAATTCTCAACTGCTTAATACAGATCTAATTTATTTATACGGGTCCATCACAGTGATAGAGGCAAAGGGTCAGATTTTCCATTGTCCTGGACCAGAACAGTTTGTTGGTTAAGTGGTACTCTCGTGATTTCGTTTTGCATGTGCTGCTTTTTCTCTACGTGTGTTATGAGTTATGTGGCTTCTCCAGTACTTGTCTGTGTACTGGAAAAATAGGGTTATTGTGCTTGGGAAGGGGAGAGCCTAGTGACTTTGAGACGGGGCTGATATTAAAGACATCTGGGCTCTTTTCCTGCTGCTGCCATTGATTTCTGGTGTGACCTTGAACAAGTAATTCTGCACACTGGTGTGAGCAAGCCTATGGGGATGCCGCAACCCAGCTCCAAAACCAGCAGCAAGATAGCCATGGAAGGCTAACGGGGCTAATTAGCCCTGTTTTTTTGGACCTGAGTAGTGCCTTGATGTAGTACTGTGCAGTGGGCAAAAGCGCTTGCGACAGCTATTACACACAAGCACATATTCCCTAAAACCGTTTTCACCATGCTCCGTTGCACAGTGCAGGCATGTCCTTAATCTCTTTGTACCTCAATCCCGGGTTATTCTGCTCATCTTCTGGTTTGTTATGAAGGGGCAGTAAAAGGGTAGTTAAGTGTCTCGCAAACGAGGCTGAGAGGGAGTTAACAGAAATACAGGGTAAGATGTACCAGAGATTAACTCCCCGCCCCACTGTTCAAACTGGGCTCTCTGAAGACAAAAGGCTCAGGGACCCCACTGGAAGCAAGACAGGGCATACATGAGCAGTACTTTGAAAATTAATTAAAATAATTCACAGAAAGCCCCTTGGCCGTATTTATAATCATGCCATTGGTCTGTTACAGCAGTGGCAGTGTTTAAAAGGCAGCACATGTTTACTTGTGTTTAATAGTTGCCTCCAGCAATTTACATCTGCTAATGCAAAAATGGATAAACTTGTCTCGCAAATACTGGTGACAAAACCTGCCATCAACAACTTCTTTAGTACCTAAATGCATGAAGGATTTTATGAATCGAGAACAGTGTACGCCATTTCCAAACATGGACTGCAATAAGAGTGTAGCCAAATTTTTTCTTTATTGCGCCTCGAAGTACTATTTCATTAGTGGACGAAAGAACAAATTTGCTTTTTATCTCTTCCTTTACATTTAATTAAATCAGGTACTTTTAAATTATGGACCTGAAATTACCGACACTTTGGATTCATGCAGTTTCCCATTAAATGTGCTAATACTGAATTATGTAACGTGTATTATTTCAGGTGGATTAATACATCAAATCTGTCTGCATTCATTTAGTATCTCCTTAACAGTGTAAAATGTATTTGATCTGGGAGAAGATTTATATATTTTATGTGTAGTGGTGAGATGGCAAATTTTCTTGAACCTTTCACATACAATTGTATCTAAGGTCAAGTAGAAGTTACTACCACATCTCTCACCAAGTAACAATTGAGTGCAAAATTAAATATTTGCTACCAGAACCTACCACAAAAGTTAGCTAAGGTCAAGTAGAAGTTACTGCCGCATCTCTCACCAAGTAACAATTGAGTGCAAAATTAAATATTTGCTACCAGAACCTACCACAAAAGTTAGTTCCGCGTGCAGTGTGCAGATAGGACTATTTGCTCTGCTCTTGAATTTGTTTTAAGAGTGAGCCGTTTGAAAATATTTTTATCCATTGGACTGTGAGAATTTCAGTTCATAGTTGATAAGAAGACTTGTTTGCTAATTAATTGTAATTTTTGTGATCATATATGTATTAGGATAAAAATAGCTTCTAATTTAAAATTCAAAGAAGGCCTTAATAGTATATTAAGAGCAGTCCTGACTAACTTAATCTCTAACCAACACAAAGCTCCTGTAAGCAAGAGCTTACCTCCTGGATGTACGCTGACTCAAGCACAAGCATAGGTGCATGTCACCCCATTCCCTGTTTGGGTGACCATCTGATTTTCCTGAACTACCTCCAAACGTGAGTGTCCATTTTTTGTCCAAGACCACGAACGTGGCCCACAGTTATTAAAGCACATGCAAGTGCTGGGAGAGCCCTGGGACCTGTGCATTGCATCACATCGGTAAATGCTCACTCAGTGAGGAAGGTGGAGGAGCTTGCATGTTCCCTGAGCTTAGAAAATATCAGTTTTACATGATGGTCGGATGCTAATGCCAGAAATCAGGGGAGTACCAAACAGGAATGAGTTTTGCAAAGGTTTATACGTTGCTTGTCTTTATTAACTGCTGCTGTTGAAACTTTTAACAGCCTCTCTGGAAACTGGGCAGACAACAGGGAAAAGCAGCAAGGATCATAATCTTCTGAAGGACACCATAAAGATGAAACTAAAACTCCCACTGAATTACCTTTCTCATATATGCACACATTATAATAGAATTAGTAATTCTCATGATTCACCAAAATGACAGTTTCTTGCCCAGCATGATTTAATGGGGTGGTTGTTCTCTGCCAAGGGCTGCCACCTGAAATACTGAATTTATGAGCTAGCTCACCAACTGAAACTCTGTAAGCTCCTGTTTCTTAAAACAAAGATCCTTGAATAATCTAGGCTGGTTCTCTCACATTTGGGAGAAGTAGTGGAGAGGTAAATTGAGTTCCATAGTTAGACCTGCAGAAACGTTTCTGACATGAATATCCTTCTAATAACCAGTACAGCCACCACTACAATATCACGGCATCAGGGAACTGTATTATTTTTCATTTCTGTCTATAAGAATTTAATCAAAAAGCCACTGGAACTTATTTCTTTCCTCTGAAGGACTTCCACCAGGTGCTGTTAGCCCAGCTTTATCTCAAGAAGGTCTGTTACAGTGTTATAAAAGACTGATGAGAAGAGGGAATTTTCCTACTAAAATGAGAATAAATCATCATTTTTCATTCCGTAAGACCTGCTCGTACAAATGGGACACTGCTACAATACAAAGAAAAATTGCTTCGTCTTACCGCTTTAGTCACCAAGTCCAAATTGCCTCTGAAAGTTGCAGGCCGAGGCCTGTCCTCCAGGTGCTTTCTCAGGCTGAGTTCGTGAGCTCAGCGTGCCAGCGAGGGAGCAACGTGATTTCCTTCTCGCTGCTGCAGGACTCTAATGGCTGTTAATGGAAGAAGCAGCATAACAGCCGGGGTTGTAAAAGCCAAACATAGCTTCAATTTTAGCAAAGATTGAAGTTGTTAGTGCAAGTGCTTATGCTCTTCACTGTAGCGCAGTAAAACAGGGTAAAGGGTTGGACCGCCGGGAAGGTGAAGGGTCCTGGGCTGGAGCCGGCTTCTTTCCAGGAGCCTGGGGAGGCTCCCCTGGGAACCTGCATCCCTGGGGTTTGCAGGGGCACTCAAAGGTTACTTAAAGGAATTTTGCAGCAGTGTTCCTATAATTGCAGGGAAATGGATTCAGTGACTGGAGAAGCTCCATCTATCTCCTGTCTCTGGGATTGCTAAAGGGACTGTGCTGAAGTCAACGTCTTGCCTTTGGTTCCTGCCCGGCTGCAGACTTGGAGAGATCCTGAATAGGCAATTCCAGCCCAGACTGTCAGAGGTATTTCAGCTACACAACAAGGTGTTGAAATATTCAATATAATGAACTTTGTCACTGTAATGCCCACACCACAAAATGAGAACTGATTCGAACAGCATTTTTTTTCTGGTGGAGATCGGTCTTAGATTCAGCTGAGACAGGAGCTGACAAGGAGCTCCTTTAAAGTAGGTTAATATCTGTTAGATCACTGAAGATTCAGGTACAGAGCTGTGCAGGGAAAATCTGGCAAATTATCTTTTTCAGGAAGCAGAGCCATTTCTTACTTCACGTGAGTTTTTTCTGGCCTGTTCATATTACCTCCATTGCTGGAGCATATCCCCCTGTTGCTGAATATACAAGCACACTATTTATCCAGGAACTGAGAATGAGGCTGTGGTCTTTGTAACAATGATTTAATTTTTATTTTGCAGTAAATATATGTCCTAGAAATTGATTCAATTTTAAAGCAGGTTCTTTTATATTCCACATACGTACAGCCAATGTAAAATCTAATTGTGCTAACACTGCATCTATTATGATACAATAAATCCCTTGCACTACGTATTGCATTCAGAATTGTATGTGGGACTTGACTGAACTCAAGGTTTAGTGAAATCATTAACCATGAAAGAAAGGCAAAAGGAAATGAAAGGCATGGGTTGTCCTTCCGACCTGCCAGATGCTGCTATCTGCTTCTCTGTACCACGGCATCCCCTTCAGGAAAATGGTACAAGCTATCCAACCTCATATGAATGTGTGGTACAAGTACAAAATATTGACAGAAAAGTACTACTTATCAGCAGTGCTGTGTCTAAGAGGGACTGTGGATTCATCATGATTTATGCCTGTATTATGTTTTATAGCTTGCCATGTCATAAGGACACTTTGCTGTCGGTGATGAGTAGGCTGAGAGTGTAATATATGAGAAAGCTGTATCTGAACATCTTTTGTACGTTAAGTGGAAGGCCAAAAGAATGTCTGTCCCAATGCTTGTTTCTTCAAATACCCGCTCTCTGCTTATTCTAGAGTAGCAAAGACGGCTTTGCAGTGTCCTCCAGCTGAATCTAAGACACAGGGCAAGACCCATTCTGTCAGCAGAATGCAGTATATGGAATTGTCCCTTGTCCTCCGAAGAATGACAGGCTACCTTTACATCCCTTGAAAAGTCCCACTGAGAGACTGCAAGGTCCAGGAACCTGGAAGGAAGCTCCTTTGCTGCATTGCTATTGCTGAGCTGTAGCATAAACTTGGACATAGGATGATGTTTCTATAACCATCTTAGCAGCAGGAGATGTTGGGGAAGGTTACATTGATGTGCTGAACTACTATGGAGTCAAGAGACAAATGACATGGGCACCGATTCTTAACACCATTATTTTTAAATAATTGAACTAGGAACATTGCGCTCCCTGTCTTTTATCTGCTTATACAGCAAATGTGTGAGGGAGACAAAGGAATTCCTTGGGTCGTGTGGTAAAACAGACTCTCATGTGTACTCTGCGGTGATGGCTTCAGCGAGCAGATAAGGCTGCCCAGCTGGGTTGCACAGAGATGGATAAACTCCCTCCTCTCAAAGCAAATAGCTAATTTGCTGCAAGTGTGCTAAGAAGCACGCAAGTATAAAGCTTCTGTTGTCAGCTTTATGTTGGCTCACATAAAGTCTTTTGTTCCAGAAATGTTACATAAAAAGGCCAGAGCATAAATTTATAGCTGCCCAAAAGACACTCTGCCCAGTGCATAGCCATACCCAAGAAATTTTATGTTCAATCAAAGAAATGAAAACTACTTACCATAGCAACCTTGGCATCAGTGATAGCTCTCAGGTAGGGAATGCTTCTTCAAAAGAAGAAAAGTGCTTTAAAATATTTTTTATGTACCCACATGTTGGCTTCAGTCCTACAAACTGGTTTGTAGAGACCTTTGAAGTCTGTGAAGGTGAGACTTGGTCTCTTGGCCTCCATCTCATACTTCCAGGAGGCAGAGCTACAGGCACGATGTTTCGGCCTGTCTCACTCTTTAGCACCCTGTGTGTTTTGGGGACAGTTGATCAGCAGCATCTGCCACAAGCCAGGCAGAGAACTGGCACCATGCTGCAGCTGAGCCACGCACACGTCAAGCCATGTGCTGCCTCTTGAAGCGAGGGTCTCTCCTCTTAAGAGCTCAGAAAGTACCAATATGGATTCAGACTGGGATCCAGGACTTCACTGTAGAATTTCTTCTCTCTCTGAAAGTACTGAATTATTTTATAGCATAATATATCCAGATACGGTAATGAAGAAATATATCTTCCAGACTTTTGCCCTTATTCCTGGTTACTGAGTTTTAAGCATTCTGTTCGTACTGCTTCAAGGACGATATTAACATGCAGCTTATTTCACTACAGAGCTATCTGCAAGTGTTTTCAGATGTGCACAGTTATAAGGAGCTTCAGCTCAAAACTGTGTGGATTTCAGGTCTCATTATTTGTTTTGTTTGGGATTTTTTTTTTGTTCCCCCCTGAGGTGAAGTGAGAATATTTTGTATTTGAATTTCTCCCATTCTTTTTATTGAAGATAGAAACTGGGGAAAGACGGCATGAATCCAAGACTGGTCCCTCGTGATACAAAAACTCATTCCTCCCTGCAGTAATCTTCCAGCCAGCTGCTGTCTAAAATGCTCAAAGAAGTGTCTTTAAAATAGGTAACGAGAGCTGCCTGCTGGTTATGCTCCTCAGTGCATGGTGCCTGTTGCTGGGAAGCTACCCCAGATACTCTGGGAGATGGGGAAAGCGGGGGAGAATCATTACCTTGCTGTTTGCTCTCTGTCTGGCTGTACTTGTTCAGTGGTGGCCTGGTGATGTTGGCATCGATGTCCTACACGCAAGTAGCACCAGCAAAAGCAATAGTAGAGAATCCTTAGCATTACAGAAACAAGAAAGGGGTTGGTGGGGGTCTCCCTGACAGAGGTTGAAGTCATTGAGACTGGGACTTGTGCCCACGTGGCCAAGGTGGCCAACAGCATCCTGGCCCGTATCAGAAATAGCATGGCCAGCAGGAGCAGGGAGGTGATTGTTCCGCTGTACTGGGCACTGGTGAGGCCGCACCTCGAGTGCTGGGTTCAGTTTTGGGCCCCTCACTACAGGAAAGACATGGAGGTGCTGGAGCGTGTCCAGAGAAGGGCAACCAAGCTGGTGAGGGGCCTGGAGCACCAGTCTGGTGAGGAGCGGCTGAGGGAGCTGGGGCTGTTCAGTCTGGAGGAGGCCGAGGGGAGACCTCGTCGCTCTGTACAACCACCTGTAAGGGGGGTGTAGTGAGGTGGGGGTCGGTCTCTTCTCCCAAGTTACAACCGATAGGACAAGAGGAAACGGCCTCAAATTGCACCAGGGGAAGTTTAGACTGGATATGAGGAAAAATGTCTTCACCGAAAGGTTTGTCAAGCACTAGAACAGGCTGCCCAGGGAAGTGGCTGAGTCACCGTCCCTGGAGGTATTTAAAAGACGTGTGGATGTGGCGCTTAGGGACATGGTTTAGTGGTGGACTTGGCAGTGCCAGGTTAACGGTTAGTCTCGATGATGATCTTAAAGGTCCTTTCCAACCTAAGTGATTTTATGATTCTATGATTCTAATATAAATCCATTGAACTTTGGTGAAGACACTGTGAAGTTAAAACTGGAATAAATTTTCCCCGTGGAAAATGAACTTTGTGTTGCTTTGACTAGGACTGCAAGTGTTTTTCTAAGCAGAGAATACTGAAATGTTTTCATATTAAGGGAAAACAGGATTGTCTGTTTTTAGTCTGCTTGCTAATATCACCAACACGTTTACAGTCTTCCAAACAGCTCCAAATAAGAGGGCACGCACAAATCTGTGAATCACTGTGACAATCTTCAAAGCATAGAGACGAGAAGAAAGTACCTTGAAGAAGTGCCTGTCAAATACGTTTCTTGCTTGCCAAGGAAAAGGATGCTTTCATACAGAGACTTGTACCACCAGAACTAGTCACAGCTTCCTCCCCACAGAAAAGTAAATTCATGAGGATATAGATATTTGGATAAATCTTAACTCTGAGCTGCTGGAAAACAGAGAAGATTGGTAACACAGGTGCCTCATCTGCATAATTTATCCCTTCAGTTTGCCATCATCAGTTTGGTAAACACGGAAAAAGTGCAGAAAGATCCTTTGTTATCATTTTTCTGCACAGAATTCCTCTGGGAATAACTATAGATTTCTGCTAAATTCAGAATTGACTGGATAGTGGAACTAAATTAAGGAAGTAATTTCCTTAACAGTAAAACACAGTAACAGGAAAACAGTAACAGGAAAATACCTTGCAGCAAGTCTATTTGAGTCTCACGTGCAACTTGTTACCTTCAGAGGGGATCCTGTTGCATTGGACAGACAATTCCACGCTCAGAATGGATTCACTCTCTTAATTCAGTTTTCCAAAACATAGGGCTTATAGTATCAACAGTCACAGGGTCAACACGAGAATGTCTGAAGGCAAAACTGGACAATCTCTTTCCAAAATATGTTTCAGCTTAACAGAAATTGCCAGTGTGATGCCAAAATTATTACACGTGGAACAATGGCCTAGATTATGTAGGTATTACATAGATCAGACTACATTTTCATAACTCCTCTTTTTGACCCTAAAATCTTTGCATTTATGAATTTTAAAATTTAAGCAGCTGTTAACTGTAGCTTCTTTTCTTTTAAGAAAACAAAATATTAGAATATTTATTACTATGATTTGTTTCATTTCCTGTCAATATATCCATACTCACTTGTTTACAATATAATTTATATTTGCCTTTCCCCTTCTCCCAGTAAATAAATGGAAAATATTTATTTGATAAAAACAAAAAAAGTGTTCAATATATTTCTTCTGCAAGAATCATATAACTACTTATAAGCAAGCAATAAACCATCTGCTTCTCACTACATTAGGTAAACCATATTACTTGGGGAAAAAAACAATAATAATGGGAAACTTGACAACAGTAATAAAACTTCCAAACTATTGATAGCAGATTCCCTTGTTATTCATTATTTGCTGGCTGAAAAGTAGGCTTTGAAACAAAATTGCCTGTTGATTTTCCTAATGCGTTCAGGGAACTTGGTCTGTATATTGTGTAACATTTATTGTTTGAAGAAACCAGTCCAGCAACATTGCAAGTGGGACTGACTTTGTCACTGAGGGACACTCGCTCGTGGTAGAGGAGACGAGCTCAAAGTTCAAGTGTACAGGAGAGCACTGGAGTGCAGTCCAGGCAATGATGTGGAGAAATATTCCACTGAGGAAAGACATTTTATTCTTTCGTGCTGCTTCATCATCTTCTCCATCATCCCATGGTAAAATTTGCCTTACAGAAATATTTGAACATGGGCTTAAATATTAAAAGAGTCATTTTGCCTTGCAGAGATATCTGATAGGGCCACTCAGGATGTGCTGGCAAGGGGAATGTCAGATTCATAAAATTGTAACAATTTTTATTATGCCATCTTCATTTTTCTGTGTGATTTTTGGTCCAAGCTTGTCTTTCATGTTGCCAAGTGACTGGTGACAGGAAAAGCTTTTCTTGAAGGCATTCTCAAGACAGCTTTTTCTTTATCTTAGCATCTCTGCAAAGCCCTGCTATTATTAGGTCTTTCTAATGCCTTGGTTAAAACCTCAGAGATTATGTTCCTACTTTATACTCCAATAGCCTCTTCATTCACGATGTTTAGTTAGACTAAATATTTGCTTGGAGGACTGGCTGTGCAGTGACTACGGAGATATTCCCAGCGCGTGACTAGAGCCAAATTTTTTGTTGCCTTAATATTGTGAACAGAAAAAGAGATATAATAATCTGATAGCTAGAAAAAGAAAATTCATGTAGGCCGCTAATACCTGCCAGACTAACCTAACATCAAAACATTCGCTGCAGCCTTCACCATGTTTCCTTCAGAGAATTTAATACATGAAGCTTCCTATACTGCCCTTGATAAGTCTGTGAAGGACTGGTGGAGGAAACATCAGGTTTAAATGCAGAGCTGGAAGTTTTTCATCCTCTTTGTAGTAATAAACTGACACAAGTAAAACACTAATACAAAAGAAGGATGCAGAATAAAAAGGTATCTTCCCTTCAGCCTGTCTCCCCAAATTAACTTGCTCTGACATTTTTAAAGAGACCAAGAAGATGACGGTGATATGTCCTGTCATGTTTTCCACTACATCCCAGCAGCGTGCTGTTTGCTCTTAACCAGGAGCCTTTGCATTAGCAACCAGCTTTTCTCCCGTAATTCACTTGTCAGGAGTCTTCCTTTGCTCTTTCCATTCCACACAGCTCTGCTCTCTCTTACGTGCAATGGTAGCTTTATTTTTAAAGAGCTCGGGAAGCAAACAACATAATGTTTTCCTTTTCTCTTAAAAATGCACTTGGACAACCTGAAGCCATTTTAGATGGTGACAATAAATGCTCTGATCAAGCAGAGGTAGGTATAAACTAATTACCAAGAACGGGAAAGCCCTGTAGCTGTGTTTCAGGGTCAGCTTTCATTTCTCTCTCACTCTCCTATGGTCACAAATTGCATGAGCTCAGCTCCAAAATAAAGACCTGCCGTCCAGAAGCCTTGTTTATAGCGATAGCTGTCGGAAACTCCCTGCCATCTGCAGCTCCTCCTCGCCTTCCTCCTCTCGACCCGCGGCGTCTCCTCCCTTCCGCTGGCTGTCTCGACAGCTCTGCAGCCAGACGTAGGCCTTTTGTTCCCTGTGAGAGGACAGTCTCGGCAGTATGTTCTTCAGCCAGCGAAGACCATCCACAGCCCTGCCATTAAAATCTGGGAATAGTCTTTTCATCTTTCCTTGTCTCAGGGGTCTTCAATAGTTATAGCAATTCATTAAATACTCTCTAATTTCTGATGACAGCCAAACAACGGAGTGTTTCATTAAGATCTGTGTCCTCCGAGTCCTTACAACAGCTATTTTCCTTTCAGGTCTCCATGAGGAGTCTGTCTTCTCTTGCAAAGACTCTTCAGAGTGAGAGAAACCTGCATTTTTAGCTCTTTTCTTAATGGGGCTTGTTTTGCCTATGAGAATGATAAGAAATGCTCCCTAATGGCCGCAAGTATTAAGATACCCAATCCTAAAAAAAGGAGCCAAGACTCTTAACACAGATATGACCATGACTCAGCCTTGCCCTTGAGGTCCCGCTGCACGTCCATCAGCAATTCCCCATGTCATTGAGTTTTACTATTTTTGTTCCTTAAGCTTCTGTTAGTTTCCCAGTCGAATTCAGTCCACCAGCTGCAGGACAAAGGTTTTCTTTGAAGGAAGCATCTCCTGCAGTTCAAGTTGTTGCTTTTTTATTTTTAAGTTCAGTGCAGTAGCAGCAGCAATTTTTGGCTACAAAACCTCTCAGTAGGTGGTTAGCACCGTGAGCCAGTGCTGTGAAAAGGTGAGACAGACAAGAAACCTGTTAAGAACTTGACCTGTGTTTCATGGTCCCTGTAGACAAGGCCCTGTGCCTTCTGTCTGGAAGAGCTCAATGATTTTAGTGACTATTTCACTCTGTTTTCAGACTGGATTCAGGTTCCAGTCCTCATGCCTTCTTGGGTCTACTTTTTATTATTAGGGAGACTAAAATAAAACATCGTAAATATAGCTCAAAAACTTCTGCCTAGGTTTATCTGAGACCGGGGCTCCCACTGCTTGACTCAGCTCGTATTCCACCTCCTCACTCACTTTAAACTCGGTGCCAATTTTGTCTTTTATTTGGGATGGGTGATGTGAGTTCGGAGACGGTGCTGCAGCGCACAAGCAGCCGCAGCAGCAGAGAGGAGTAAAGGTGCTGGCTGAAGGCGTCCTCACTCACACCTGCACCACCAAGCTCAAGTTTAAATAAAAATCTAAGCCATATATTCCAATATTATCTCCTTCTCCATCATAGTTCCTCCAAGGCTAATCTCAGGATAGTAACTTTTCATCACATAAGCTACCCATTTAACATTTTCTTAACTCTTTGGTGAAGGGGAGTAAGTGTGCAGCTGTCTTAAATTAATTTGAAAGAGTCAGAAAAAATACTGATTTCATTCATCTATCTGTAAAACTATTAATACTAGTTCCATCTATTATTTACAAATTCATTTTGCATTCTAAACTAAAACACACACCATTAGTTATGTTTAAAGCTGCCTGCACATTTTACTGATGAAGTGCCACATTTGCCACATTTCTGCATTATATCTATGTCTGCATTTCTACCGTCATGTATCTTTCTAAGAAAGTTCTTACACCTTTTCTATAGATCACCAGTTTTGTTGTATCGCTGCTTTCTCACACTACATCATCATGAAACTTAGCAGAACATTTTTCATGTTAATTGAATGTTCTGCCCATATATACAGATATTTATAATCTCCTAGGGGAAAAGTTGTTTTAGTGGTTTTTCACGGCACAATTCATTTGCATATTTCTACTTATTCACAGAAAATGCTAGGATTAAAAATAGTTTGGGCTGAAAACTTTGATGAAAGCTTTTCCCCCTAAAATCCTAAATTACATGATTTCACACTTAAAAATATGTATCACAGTGAGCTGTGAAAAAGTGACAGAAAAAAAGATTAATTTTGAAATATATTAATTTATTGCAAATAGCCATGTAAACTGGTTGCTAATACATCTTTGGTTCACTTTTCTGGTAGGATATTGTCCTGGTTAGAAGTCTAGTATACATACTAGAATGTAAAAGTTAATTCTTGTGCTGCTAAAATACCACCAGCATCAAAACTTTTCAGGAATTGTGACTCACGTTTTTCCTATCTTTCCAGTTTCAACCTTAAGAAAAAGGGATCCTCTGGTGATTTTACAACTTCCTAGTTTCCCATTTGCTATACTTTTGTCTCCATAGGCTCAGAGTTTCTTTGCAAATCTTGCTTTATTCAAGTTAACTGGAGGATATTTATCTTGGGCTTCTTTCACACTCATTCAAATGCTTAAATACATTTATTAGAGAGAGTTATCAGGGACAGTTTTTAGAAATATAATACCAATCCTTTGTTTCAAGTCCAAATCTCCAAATAAAACACAATTAAAATGTCCCAAAAGAACTCTTCCAATTAAAAATTTAATTTCAAATTAGTATACATGCAAGAGTTAGGTGTTTTTGTGGAGAGGCTCCTTGGCAATACCTCAGTCCATGGTCTCAATAGCTGAAGTCACCTTGTCACAAAAAACCCACCCAAAACGTCTTTCAGAGCTAGTAGTTGGAGTTGCCTAATGAAAAGGAAAACTTTATAAGGCAATTAATTTTGTCAGTGCAATTATTTTTGTGATTGCACTGTATATTATCTATGTATCTTATCTAAATGCTGTCTAAGTATTTTAAATAGATAATTTGGGAGCTGGAAGCATGGTTTTCTATCTGATTTTTTTAAACCTTTGTTTCTTAAACCTTTGTTTAAACCTTGTTTTTTGTAAGCCATGGATACAAGTGTGAGTGGCTACTGAGGACATTTTCAACAAGGACAGCTAGGCAAAGATATTTGAATATTTTGGCTTCGGACATTTACCCAGCCGGTGCATTGCTGTAGGATGTAGTGTCTGCCTTGAAGAATCTGAAAAGGCCACTGGCTGGCCACCCAGCTGGTGCCTGGTTTTCCAGGCACACGATCTGACTTTAATCTAGTGTTTTGCCAGGATTTGTCATAGAAAAGATTTCAAGAATAGAGCACTGTGTCCTGGTTAAATGACATTTTCTAAAAATATCAAACCAAGCTTATTTTCCAAAGACTTGCTCATCTCCACTCTTACTATGCCAGCACAAGCAAGCTACATTCACCTGTTATTTAAATGAGGAAGCCATTTGGCTCAACTCCTTCATTTAAGAATAATTTGAAACTTTTCAACACATGTATTTCAACATGAATACATTTTGTAAGTACAAAATGAGATTGTTAAGTACTTGTATGCACAAATAGCATGGCTTATAAGAACAGTGTTGTGGTATCTTCCCTAAACTGAAGGGGTCTTTTGGCAACCGGCAATGATCCCCTCATATTGTTAACTGAGAGGAGAATTTTGCCTTTTTATACCAAATCCAGATTTGTGCTGTTGATTAGATTTGG
This sequence comes from Aviceda cuculoides, assembly GCA_035590195.1. Lineage (NCBI taxonomy): Eukaryota > Metazoa > Chordata > Aves > Accipitriformes > Accipitridae > Aviceda > Aviceda cuculoides. The sequence goes on from JAVJGG010000039.1 coordinate 21,680,061, forward strand.
ATAGGTCACTGTTTGCTTAGGTTGTGACCCTCTTTGTTGAGACAGCATTTTCAAATTCTTATACTTCCAACGAATGTATGTCTTTGACAGTAAAATGTTCCCATGGCAAATAATGCTGAAAATAAGCATTCCGATTTGTACAGTTTTGGCTGTATCAAGTTAATAGCTCTAAAATATGACTTGATTTTAGTCTCAATTTCCATGCACGGCTTTGCCAGTGTAGCACCTAGAAAGTGATGCAAAATCAGGGCAAGCTTTCATGGCCTCACACCAGGTTACCCAGCACCTGAGTTTAGTTAGTCTGAGAGTTTCCTGCTTTGGTAACTGAGAGAAAGTGTTTTTTAACCAGAGCATAAGGCTCAACATTTAAGGGGGCCACCTCTGCAGCACACAGCTGTGACAGGGTGAGGATTGACATTAGAAAACAATACAGAACTAAATTTCCATTTTCTAGAACTCAGATCTTCACCTTTTATGGGCCTGTTGTGCCAATTTTGTGGTTAAAAACCAATAACTACTGTTTAAGTATTCCTTCCTAGTCAGCTGCATCACTTCTTTTACAGTCATTTCAGCTGGATCATGTTTCCTAGTTGGCCTAGGAAAATAATATAATTCTGTATTAAAAGTTATCATAATAAAGTTACATTTCTGTCCATGAAGAATTTTGTTGCCTGGAGTAAAAAATCCTTTCGGCTCATAACTTCCTCTGTTCTTCCTACAGGAATAAAAATGATGGGCTGTATCAATCAGAATGTATTCATGTATTAATACCACTTAAGCAAAGCATAAGCGCCTGGTTTGACTTGGAAAGTGTTTATTCTAATTAGCTTAAATTTGCAAGAATTTGACTCAATAGGAACAACTTGACATTTAGTTTGAAAGGTCTAAATGTTTCTGTAGAGTTCAGATAACAATATTGCTGGTGAGGTATTCCTCTTTTTCCCTTTCCCAAATGACGCTACAATTACAAAAAGTTCATTTGAAAATGTTTACCTAACATAAAATGACTTACACGAAGGCCTATCAATGCAGTTGACACAGATCCCGATTAAGTCGAATCCCTGGCAATAGAGTCTGCCACAGAAGTTGGGCTATTTGCTTTTCTTGAATCCTCCCTGGCTTTAGATGATTTCAAATCTTTTCTAATCCTTGCTGAAGGGCATAGCTAATTAACCTGGGAACAGTGCTACGCTACTGCTTTTGCAAACTACAATGACATACCTGCACAATATTGAACTGTGTCTGTAGATATATGAAGTAGCTCAGGGAAAAATATGTTTGCAGAATGGCACAAAGCCACCTTTCTCACCCCTTCTTTAGGACATACAAAGGATATCTCTCCTACTGGAAAGCATCAGAGACATGCCGTTCGCTGCGCTGTACCTACAACATCTGATTGATGACAACAATTATTAATTTATTTATTTCCATGCTTTATACTTCCAAAGCACGTTAGTTCTTCAAGCTATTCATCGCCCTGTTTCATTGCCGTGTTTGCCCTTAGCAAACAAAGTGATATTTGGCATCTCCTTTGTAGTCCGGTTTTCCCATTGCTGTTAAAAACCCTGTGCTTTGAAGTACTGCTTCCTCTGAAACCGTAGAAGTATGATATTGTGTTGACCACTGCTTCACTCTCCATTTTTTTAATTCCCAGAGTTAGAAATTGATTAGTTAATGGAGCTTAAGCTCCATGGCTTGCAGCATGCTGCACCCTTTCATTAGCTGTGAACCCAAAATAAACACAGTGATTTAGGTCTGCTAAGCAAATCCATCAGCTACGTAGCATGACAGGTTGCTGCTGCTTTTGCTTTTGGATCTTTATTGAAATAGACTGCTAACAGCTACTATTTTTTTCCCATATTATGTCAAAAAGCTTGATTTACTCTTAATATGATGTGTTAGGGCACAGTGGAGGAGGCTGCTCCCTGGGGGCCAGGAGTCACGGGTGCTCCCCACTGGGCAGGGTCTCACAGCCAGGGCCGAGGTGCCCCAGGGGGGCTGGCAGGGGGTCCTGGCCTACGGGCTTGCGAGAAGAAAGATGTCAGAAAGACAAGATGACAGTATGTAAGTCCGTCTGGTCTTCCCAGATGCCACCGCACCTTTTCTGGTTCAAAGTGTTAATTTAAATGATTTTTGAGTAATTCCAGGTGAGCTAAGACACTCTCATAAATCAGCGCCATCCATCTAACCATATACGTACTCAAATAACCCAAGTTGTTGAGTGCTTAGTTACAAATACACATTTGTTTGAGTTTTCTGTTGGTATTTTTAGAGGAAACCAAGTGACAAGCTGACTAACCAGCAGGAGAGCGTAAGTGTTGGTGGCACAGACCTTACTCTGACTCATAATTGTTGTATTTGAACATATGCTGGAAGGGCAAAATGCTCCAAGCTACAGGTCTCAGTTGCATTTAAAAGAGTGGCCTGACCATAAATGTCACTGTGTATGCCACTAGAGAGGAAGCAGTTTACACATCATTCTCCACAGACTACCATCTGTATGTGCTAGTGCGTTTTTTGCAGTTTTGGATTTATTTCGGAAAAGTCAGTTTTCAGAACAAAGTACATGGTAAGTAAGACTCCCTTTACTGCAATGCAGAGTTGCCCTGGTTTATTCACTGCAGAATAAAAGAGCACAACTCACACCGTTGCTGACACTGACATACCCACTAATGTAATGCCGCTTGCTTTTACTTATAGTCAAAGAATAGAATATATTCCTTATATTTCAAAGAATAGAAAATATTCTCCTAAAGTATATATGATAATAAAAAGGACATATTAATGACATTATTGAAACAGAAAGCCTTAAATAGGGACTTGTTTTAAAGTTTACCAGTGCTTTTCTGATCTTTATTTTATTTACTGTATGGAAAAAACTAAGGTGGAATGAGAATGAGTGATGAAGAATTGTACAGGATGAAGCAACAGGATTCCTAAGACAGAAGACTTTGGGGACAAAATGAATCAAAATGTCCATGTGAGTGTAAAATATACTAGTATTTTATGACAAAATGTATGAAATATATAATGAAATACAGATTTTTCAGTGGAAAATACAGATATCAAAATTAGTTATTGATACTGATGAACACTGATGATTAACATTAGTTAAAGTTTCATAGCTGGAAATTCCCCGGTCAGCGATACATCGATACTGTCAGGAAACTCAGATTCCCACAGGTCATCTTTGATGCATTAAAACATGATAAACACAGTATGTCTATCCTCTAAAATACTGATTGCTTGAATTACAAATGAGCGAATCACTCTGTATGTGAGTTACTCCTGTTCTTTAACGGAAAACATCTATTGTCAGCCATTGTCAGGGACAGGATATTAGGCTAAAAAGGCTTTTGATACGATCCAACACATTTGTCCTGTATTCTTATCTCGCTTTAAAAAGGAGACAACTCTATTTCTGCACCAATGCTGCTTTCAAGTGCATCACCACAGCAGCATTGCCTTATGATAACGAGCATGGGTGACAGCGGCTAGGCCCGTATCTAAACAAGATTTGGCATCCTGTCTTAACTCAAAGGAGATAAAAGGGCATTTTTTAGATATAGTTGTTCAAGAAGAAGCATCTATTAGGAACCCAACAGTACAAACTATATTGCCAGTAGATAGATGCAGTGATTGGGAAAAGTATATAACCTTCCCCTCCTCTTAAAAAAATCTTCCCTTTAATGTTACATCATTCCATTTTATGTGGACTGAGATTAAACAAGATTATATGTATGGAGGAAGTAAAACAGGTTGGAAACAATAATGTAGTCCTACCACAAGTAGGACTTCACTTAAAGGAATTGTTTAAACAAATGGTGATTAATACAAAAGCGCCTGCAAAGCTTTGAAATTACTGTCTTCTTTCATGAAACAAGTCATTTGCATTTAAACAAATTCCTCTGTATGTAGATAAAATAAAATGACAGGGTTAGTACAGTAGGAAAATTATTTGGCATCAAATCATCGATACTTCAATTTTATTGTTATCTCAAAGACAGAGATGGACAATTACTTTGTAAACATATTTCTTAATAGGATAATTTTCTAATGAGCGATAGCAGTTTATGATAAGATTTAATCTTACACAGACTTTTTGCAAAATATATGTGATGCTATGGGATTGAACAAAGGATATTTTAGCCACAACAGACAATGGCTCTATCCCAAGGAGGACACTTCACCTGGTCTCACCAAACCTCAGGAATCATGCTGTGCTTTTAGAAATATTCACAAGATAATAGTTTTTGTGAAATAGTTATGGCTGAAAATGTGTTTTACTATAGACCAGAAAAAAATCCCCAAACCCCAACCCACACCCTTGCTACTCTCACATTAAAAAAAATAGTAAACTGAGGAACTGACAGTTCAGGAATGCAGCTGATTTTCCACTTCCAAAAATGTCAAGAGGCATATCAGTGTGACATACAGCCAGCCTTTTGAAGATGGCAGATGGTGGAGTTAATTGTGATACTGAAAGAAAGGTGAGGAAGAATTTAAACACTTTGATTTTGCAGCCTAAAAATTTTAAGACAGTAGTGCTTTTTCATAGTGTGGAATGCGTGCTTTGTAGGACAGTTGTGGTGCAACTGCATTAGGAATTACAGGATTGTGCAGTAAAGGCTGCAACTCTTTGCCTTCTCTTGAACTCTCACCTGCAAACTGATAGATCAGTCGAGCACGGATGGAAACTGCCTCATGGATTTCCTTAGCTTCTTAGATTTGGTAGTGCCAGAACTGGCATTTTTAGCTGATCTTGTACTTTTGGAAACACATGAAGGTCATGCGAAGGCTATGGGTTTAGCAAGAGGTCCAAAGGCTCATAGTGGGGTTTATATTGTTTCAGTAGTTCCATGCTTTCCTTTCAGGAAGTGCTTGTGGTAAATAGGTTTACCATTTGCTCTTCCTCTTCAAAGAATTTCCTCTGAATCCTTCAGATTTTCACCCTTCTTCTTCAACATGAATGTGGAGCTATTGAGGAATGTGAGATGCTTTGTACTGCTATTTTATTTGTATACTTGATCTCAAAGCTTTTGTCTCCGCATCTTTGGTTTTATGATACTGTATCTTTTAGAATTAAATCTATGCCATATTCTGTCATTTAATTTCTTTCCCTTACTTTGGCTTGTTGTGACTGGGGACAAAAGTTAGCTTGACTAAAGCAAACAAGATAACAGAACCAGGGAGAAACACCTGAAGAAACTGGTGGATGATGGCTATTTCCTTTATTCCCAAGGACTCAGGACAACCATTGTGTTTATGCTATTTTTAGAGGAAAAAACCCCCACTTTTCAGGCCCTTTCAGGTCAGTCAGGGGTACAGAAAAAAGGTGAAGAACCAATAACAAGGGGCATAGGTATGAGCTTTAGTGGACATACAATAAAAGTGTGCACCCACAGTTAAGAGAAGGAGCAGAGGAATACGTGCTTGTGGGAGACATGAGCAAATGGGAATATCTTCTTACCTCTGGAGAAATATAAGTCAACAAACAGAAAGTGCTACCTAACCTAATAAATGCTCTGGAGATTCCAACTCAACGTTTTCTCAGTTGCTTTTCCAAAAAATCATGAGAAATAAGAAGTGCTTGTGCATCACCTTTAGGTGAATCACTTTACCAATTGAATTGGAACTTGTAGTGGATGTTAAATTACTGAAAGAGGAGCCTTATGGATTTGCCAGTCCATTTATACTGATATTTGCTATCACAAATAAATGTCTGCACGAGCAAGATGAGAGCCCTACCCAGCTCATTTTGTTCCATGCATCTTTAGATTGCATTTACAATACTTCAAGTAGTAGAAGGAAAATTGTGAGAATGATAAGGTAGGAAAACTGGAATGGAGCAAGTTTCTATAATGTTTTGAAAGGCAACAAAACTCCGAAGAGTTCACTCAAACTGAAAACATGCAACTGCATCCTGGCCTGTATAGCCAAAAAATGGAGGCCTCCAAAGGAAACCAGATGGCTTCAAAAAGATTTACTGGTTGTGGGGTGTGGTGGTGCAGACCCCCTGGGCCATGTCGCGATGTCAGGACCAGCCAACGTTGTGTTCTTGTTTTGGCTGCAAGTGCAGTGAGTTGGGACAATCTGGTACTTTCTTGTTCTGGCACTGCCTAACCATACCTGAAACTCCTGCTGCCTGGATCGCGGCCCGCCGTGGAAGGTGCCAGAATTACCTGACAAGAACTGTGGCCAGAATGGAAATATACTGACCGAAGTCAATCATCTCACGATCCTATAAATAGCGATCCTAAGTGAGACCCTTTGAGCTCTCCGGGATCGCAGCAGGCTGTGACCCAGTATCTCCTCCCGAGTTGGGTCACCTCTCAGGGTAGATGTCGTGAGGATTTTGAAGAGCAGATTTCACAAGGATTTCAAAGAGTAGATTTTGTGAGGTTTTCAAGAGTAGATTTTGCGAAGATTTCCAAGATCATCTGCTGATAGATGCCGACAAAGAAGGGGTCGAAGATCGTCTGCTGACAAATGCAAATGAAGGAGAATGGTGAGTAATTCAGTACAACCAGATTTCATGAAGTTTCAAAGATCATTTGGTACCAATAATTTACTACAATTAGCAAAGAGGCAAAAATCTTGATCATAGGTTAACCTCTACATCTGTGTGTGTGTGTTTGTGTGTGTGCAATTTGATTTAGGAAACTTTGTAGTGTTGATTATAGCAAAATATATTAAATCAGTCTGATAACTGGCTGATGATTAAGTATTGTTAAAAATCATATAACCTAATCTTGTGATTTACCGTAATAATGTTGATAAATCTTAAATTGCTGCTTCTCCAAAGTCATATAGGATCCATAATCACTCATTCCCTGACAAATTAGCGTAGTAATTCAATGGGAGATTTTCCTTACCCTTTGTATCCCTCCCGTCAGGCATAAACCATTGACCAAGTCTGGGACTAAGTTTGGATCCAGCCGCACCTAGACTGCTCTCTGAGAAGGAGTTTAGAAAGCAAGGGGGGCCGCTCTGAACCTCGTGACTCAACGGGAGGGTCTGCCTCACCTTTTTGCGTCTCCGGTCTCTGTGTGAATCATTCTAACCCGATTCTAACTTGATTTTCCTTTGCATGTTTCTTCCACTGTAATAAGTAATAGAGTGAACCTTGCCATCGAACTTTGTTAAGTCGCACTTTTACAAATTCAAATGAAAATCACCTTTTCCTAATACCTTTGATAGTGATTCTTTAAGTGAACTAAACCTCTCATGCACGACAAATTGGCGCACTCGGCAGGATGCTAAATCAGGATTCGTGACACGGGGTTTAAGTTTTTATTACTTTAGAAAATAAATACCCCTCCTTTCAGGAAGTCTGTAATAATGAAGTCTGAAACAGTAGACTGGTGGATTCTGTACAACAGGCATCGCAATCCAGAAGAATATGGGATTAATTTGTAAAGGCTTCTAAGAGCAGGTCAATTGCATAGGCAGGAAAAAAAATGATGGGTTGCCTCCCAAGTTCTTTGCTTCCTCCTGTCATTACTGGTTTTGTTTTCATTTTTATTTTTAAAATATTTTAACTTCTTATTTGTACTATAAAACTCTCTGTGCTAGGAATATTAATGGGCGGAAGATAAATATTCAATAATTATCTCCCGCTTTTTTTTTTTTTTTTTTCATTTTTGGTATACAGCATTTTTATATGTTCCTCAAGTTCATAATTTTCACAGCTCACTGTATGAAAAATTATCAAAGGTAATAAAAATAAAAGGAAACAGCATTCCTGATTTTCATCAAAATATCCCAAGAAATAAAAAAGTGGAACAAATCCCTAAAATATATACACATCCGAGCTCTTTTGCATTTTTTTTTTCCACAAGCACCAGCTGTTTTTTGCATACTAGCATAAGGGACATATTTGCACATTCAGTTTATGGGAGCTTTGTTTATGCACTGGGTGAGGATTAACAACTAATTTTAATTAATGTGGCAAAACCAAGTTCAAAGAAGATGGAAAATTTGTAAATCTTGTAAGACCATTAATTCTGGCTGTGTTCTTAGATGCAGAAAAGGTGCCGCACGGAATTTTCCATATTAACATTTTTACTAAGGTTTACACACTGTAACCCTTTCTCCATCACTGTTTCACAAGGAACCTTCTGATTTAGCAGATCTTTACTTACACCCTTGTGCCTCCTAATCTTTAGTGTATCTTTCCAATCTTTCTGTAAAACAGACAAACATCACTGCTGTCATTCCAAGTGTTCGTCAAGCAGGAAACCTGTGAAAGAGCAGGCAACTAAACCAAAGGGCTTGCTTTTCGGAGCAACTTATACCCGTGCAAAGTCAATGGCATCGATAAGAAAAGAACGGCATACACATTTTAATGGAAACACGTAAATGAATAACAGGTAAATTGGCTTTTGCAAGGATAATTCATGTCAAACCGATCTAACTTTCCTCCATGACAGAATAATGAGCCTTGTGGAGACATGAGGCAGTAAATGTTATATATCTCGACTTTAGCAAGGCTTTTGGCATGGTCAGACGTGGCATTCTTGTAGCGAAGCTGGGGAAACAAAGCCTCAGAACTGGCTGAGGAACTGCTTAGAAAACTTATTACAGTTTTCTGACAAAATCAAAGGAGCAAGCAGGGATTTGCTGTGGTCACTCTTGAGCCTGAAGTTTAATAAATCTCTTCTAAGGGTTTAACTTATCAAAGATTCAGGATGAATGTTAGGAAAAATTTCCTAATGGGAGGACGGTCACGCACTAGACTGACTGCAGGCTTTTCAATATTTGATTCTCCCATACATTTGCCCAAGCACAAGTTCAACAGTGTTCTTTTTGGGGACAAGGGGACAGATTCAATGGCAAGATGAGGTCCCTTTTTAGCTGATGCAATATAACTACGTGATTTAATGCCTTACAGCAATGTAATAGCCAAACTACTCGTTTGAGATCAGGAAGCATCACGCCAGATTGCAACACAAATTGCTGGTAAAACATTCTTGTGTTAATGTGTAAAACATTCCTTTCCACCCTGCTTTCACCCCTCCCTGAGAGGCCGCTAGCTCTGTCAGGTCAGCCTCGGGTCTTGCTTAGAGATTACGTCCTTCAAGGCATCACCAGAATAACGGCATAATGAATTGAGTAAAGCTGTCCTAAGAAAAGTTTCTGTAAAGCCGGTTGGTTTTGCCTCATTGGCTTCTAGACTCAACAGAAAGCCAAGAAATGGAAGTAGCGGCCGTTGCTCTAAACTGTACGGCCAAAATTGTTCAGGTTCGTCGCCCGGGGGTCACACACCAGCTCCTTTCTCTGGGACGCTTCTGGGGCATCGTTACAGAGACTTCTCTTACCTGCATGATCTGCTAAAAATCTGAAAATGGTATGAACTGCGGGAAATGGGAGGTCTTGGGATGGGGGAAAAGAACTGTGTGATTTTGCAGTTGGGTTCCTGACTGTGGAATACAAAATAGGGCTTTTGACCTATTCCATACCCCACAGGGGAACGATGGGACCGCCGCAGCCGGCAGCTGCCGTTAAGGCAGGGAATACCTACCTATGCACAGCGCTTAGAAACCAGCGCACGTCTTTCTGAGAAATGCTTTCTCTGCCATGTAGAAGCAGTAACACACACTGAGCTGACTAATAGTAAGCTGAGCTAATTAATTTAATGAGCTAATACAAAGTAGCTACATCAGAGAGTCTCGCTTTGATGCTAATTCCCTCATGTAAGAAGTCCTTTTATGTCCCGGGCTACTGTTTAAACCACTGGACCAATTTGCCAGCCCCTGTTAATTTAAATCTTTTATTAATGAATGAGAAAGCATGTGGATCTGGTTGCAGTAGAAGAGTATTTGTTTTATTTCATCCTGCCATAGTTCTTCCCTCAAGGTTTGTCTCATTGAGAGGCAATACCAGGGAAGGAAGTAGATAGTATGAAGTTCTTTCTGGAGCTTGCCACTCCACTGCTGCAAACTGCAGCAGCTTTTTTAATCTATAAGTTCAGTTTACTCTTCTATATTGTAAAGTATGTATCGCTGAGTGTGCCTTTTCTACCCTGATCCTACCACTAGCACGAATGTATTTTTCCACATCCCTTACCTCTTTTTTCTTTTCATATTCTGTCTGCTGGATATAGACTTCTCTGCTTAAGCTCTTAGTCTTAGCTTTTATGCTGAGACAAATTTCTGTTACTGTGATCTATAAATTTTTTATGTGGTCACAAGTCTGCATACTAGTTTCTTCAACAACTTAAATACACAGCTGATGTCTCCTTTAAGAACGATTCTATGACTTTTTGATATAAACTACAGAAAAAGCACCTGTGAGCCCATCGTTAGTCAGGTAAGAGCCCTTGAAATATTACTTTCTATTATTCAACATTTTAAAAGAGTTTAATAAGCTGTACCTTTTTCAAAGGATTTTAGAGAGACTGTCTCACCATTTTTGTTTCCCAAGTCCCAAGATAATGTGAGAAGAAAATGTACCAAGTTTCTCTGGAATCATTCCATAGCAAATTCCAAACCAGTATTTAATATAAAAGTGGTGTAGGGTTTTTATGGTTGCTCTATTTAATTTTTACAAGGTGAGTGTTGATGGCACACAGAGGAAGGGAGTACATCTAGGGGAAGCAGCAGCATAATATGAGATTTAGGGTTTAAAATACATGGACTATCCGTAAAAGCCTGTTATTAGATTCAGGGTGTTTACTGCTGCGTCTAATCCAATACAACTGGGGGCTGCTACCCAAAAGGACACTCCCTACCCCGTTCCCTATCCTCAGCTGCTTCCTCATGCTGGTTTTCTATGGCGAATTGAGCAACAGTGCTGCAGCAGACGAACTCTATCAACGAGCTGAGCCAGTAGGTAACCGATCCCGCCCAGAAAAACACCATCTTTTCAGTTGGCTCACCTCATTCATCCAATTCCCTCTGCACCACACGATTACTGGGTGTGACACAAAGGAAATATCGTATCAATATATCTGGTATATTATCCTAATTTGCTGGAAGTATGCAGAGCTCTCAACATCAGGTACACTAGGAGAGATGTACATTGCCACAGGAAAGCTGGCTTGGTCCATCTTCTGCTTTATAAAGCAGGAAAGCTAAAGATTAGCACTTTACTGAAACAATTCCAGTAATCTAAGACCTTTAGGTCAGATTAAGCTTTATTAATTGATTGATTAACTTTCCAGAGTGGTGAAGGAAATGTAATTACAATGTGGACAGAACATGAACTACTATTCAACTATTAAAGGACGCTCTAGAAGGACGTGTTTTATTTGTGGATGACCAAATACTCAGCACATCTTGCTGCTGCATGGAAAACCATAGACAAAACTTTAGGTGGCCAGAAACAGAATTACATATGTCAGAAGTCAGTGTTAAAATTTTTAAACAATAACTTACTATAGTTTTAAAATAAACATACACATTGACCGCTCTTCTCCTCTCTGCCTACAAATAACCAGTAGCAATGCTTTTATTTTAGTCCCGCAGGAATGTTTGCCGACAGTTCTGATTAAAGCCATTGCACAAAATTTACTGCCTGTTTTAGTATTTTAACATTATGACTTACAGCGTAAACTATTCGGGATAGGGACACGGCATATCTAGAGGCTTTGCAATTAACACAACAAGGCCTCAAGTCTGATTCGGACTTCTTTGTGCTCCTACAGCTGAGCCAATAATGACTTTAAACGATTTCTATCACATAATCCATCAGTAGGGCTGAGTGGAACCGGACTTCCCGCTTGTTTGTCCACTACATTTCCTCTTGGATGGGAAACGAAGGAGGGCTGGCATCGACGCGCCCGGTCGTACCGCGGCCTCCCGGTACAACACAACGTTACGAGCGCGCGTCGCTTGTGTCGCGGTGCTCGTACAACCGCCGGCTCCGACCACGGCCCAGGCCAGGCGTCCGGCCTCCACCGGGGTACCGGCCCTGCGCTGCCCACCTGAAGAGGCTGCCTCTTCCTTTCTTCCCAGACCACACGTATTCACCCCAAGCGATCAAAAGTTTTATTTCTTGACCGCCATTGACATCCACCTCACTGAAATCCTGTTCCTTCCTGCAGCTTTTCAGATTTTACCACACGCACCTATTCGTCCACCCAGCGCAGCGCCAAGAAAAAGGTTGTTAAATTCTATTTAGCCGGCCGTTCCCTACTGATTTCCCTCCGAAAACGCCGGGATGGCTTCACGGGCGTACCGGAGGCACTTCGGCGGCTCCCACCGTTACCTGCCCGCCGGTGGGCCATGCCGGCCGGCCCGACCTGCCCCGGGGGCTGAGGCCGGCGCGGCGGGGCCGCTCCCGTGAGGCGAGGCCGGGTGCCGCCCGCTGAGGGAACGGCGGGCGCGCCC
>JAVJGG010000039.1:21693238-21708578 GCA_035590195.1 Aviceda cuculoides
GAGGGGCGGTTGGGGCGCATGCGCGGAGGGAGTTGGGGCGGGGGGGGTCCCTGGCCAGGCGGCGGGCTGGGAGGGTGGTCGGTGTCTGTCCTTCCCTGCTTTCTCTTTCCCTGAGCTCTGGGCCCCTTCTTACCCCCTCGCGTCAGTGCTGGGGCAGGTCCTTGAGGCTGGGCTGGTGCAGCTGGAGGCTTTCGTGGGGACGGTTGGGGAGGGGTAAGAGGAGAGCTTGAGCGTTGCCTCATGGCGTGAGGCCTGTGGGGCCCACAGAGGGGCAGGTGGGCCCCCACGCGTGAGCGGGGCAGGAGGAGGCCAGCAGTAGGGGATTGTCACGGAACAACTCCAGCCTCGTTCCCCGTAAGGACTTTTACCTGTCAGACCATATCGGCCCTGTTTTGGAGCCAAACGCAGTTGGTCGTGGTGGCAGTTGACCAGGGTGTCCTTTGCTGTTGGATTTTAGCCCTTGAGTATTTGGAAGGGAACGAGGAGGAGGAGGCGCGCTGGTTGCGCAGTCTGTGGCGTTCTGGAGGGGTGATGGCGCAGGGGAGGTCTTGCCTCTGGAAGCGCTTGTGTTGCACGTGGGCTTGCCCCACTCCGGGGAATAACAGGTAGTCCCCAACCCTGTACCCCTGCATTCTGTTAGCCTGGGGCTTCTGGTATTATAGTATCAGAAGTATAATGCTATAGTGTAGTATAGTATGTAACTAACCAAAAGTAGTACAATGTCCTCTGAACTGGAGTCTTGAAGCAGCTCACATCTTTGGAGTAAAACTGCATTATAGTATTCCTTCCCTTGTTTTTGACATAGGTCTTAGAAACGCTTGTGTACGTGCTTAATTTAAAACATGTGTCTAATCTGGTTGCAGTCAGAAGTCCTATTTGCATGAGTGAAGTGGGATGGGATGCATAAACCTGCAGAGTTGTGGTCACAGGTTATTATGTTACTAAGTTACTGAGGGCTGTCTAATTTGTCCCTAATAAAAGGCTGAATTTTATAGGTAGAACTGTAACACAATATTACAAATGCTGTACTTAGTGGGGAGGGAAGCAATTGTGCTGCGAGTCATGGATATTTAAAAGTAGTTTTACGAGCTGGTCTGTATATTACACTAACCCAACCATAACCATGATCTACTGCACTTACCGTTGTGTAGTTGTAACTATTTTGGCCTGAGTAAAAAAGAGGCAGTAACCTACAAATTCAGGTTATTAAACATTGTTGCTTGACATACGTCCAGTTTCTCCACACGTGGTGTGTAACTTGGGGTGTTGGTTGGTCGTTTTCTTTCCATTTGGGGTGTGCAAAAAATTGTGAGCTTTTGGCAGACATGGAAAGTGAATTAGGTGATCGCTGGTACAGTTCAGGTTTCTAAAGCTGTAGTAATAGTGTCACTACTGCACTCCTGTTTTATTTATGTATATGGTAGCTTTCTTATTGTAGTTGCAGTTTTGTCTCAGATTTATATTGGTGCGGAGTCTTGTTATTTTGTATCACTGGAGATCTGTGGAGGGAAAGGAAAAAAAGAAATAAATTGAGGAGTGTGCTGATTTTCTTCTTGTGCCTGTTATGGATGAACCGACTAAAACAGCAATAGTCTTACGGGCTTTTATAAGATGACTTTTTTCCAAACAAATGCTTGTTTGGTGCTGAAAAAAAAAACCCAAACCCAACCTCTCAGAAACTGCTTATTCCATTTTATCACTATGTGTTAATCCCTGACAGTTTTATAGTATTCTATACTATAAAGATTTTTACACTTAATTACTTTGTGGTGACTTGTACTCCAAGTGAATTATTTTTTTTATTAATTATAATTTCACATCCAAGTCTAGTTTCTGTTACTGTTTGAAATGAGAGGATTATTGATAAGTTTTTATTTCCTATTTTTCAAATTAATTGGTATTAATGTAGTATTCTATAAAGACTTACCTTGTAAGTAAGTTTACTTGGTTCAGCAATCTTAATATTTAGAGACTTTTTGACATAAACACGATAATCGATAATGCTATACATTGGAGGCAGACTTTAGACCACAGAAATTTTTTTTTTCTTCTTATGCTGCAGCTTTTTTTTTTTCTCTCCAGATCTTTCAAGTAGTCATTGCAGAACAGCTAAGTAACTCTTGAATTTGTTTTTTTTTTTCTAACCAGGGGATCATTGATACAGGATTATTCCCATTTTCTTATTGTTGTTCTTTCTTTTGTAGTAGTCCTTGACACCAAGTTGTTTTCTTTAGTTTCTAGAAGTACATCTCTGGGCTTCACCAGGTCTCTCAGGAGAGATTCTTAACTTTGGATGTTGAATAAAGTAACTAGAGTGGAAGGACTAGGCATTTGCAGCAAACCGTGTGGGATAATTGTTACGTTAAGTACCTGTTTCATGAAGCAAATGTGCTACACTTCAGAAGCAAACTCGGCTTCAGTTCTTCCGTGTTCTCCCCTCTCCACTTGTGCTCGCTTTTGACACAGAAGGGGAAGGAAGGTGGATACTGTGGAAAAAGTTGCTCAAGCAGCTAAAGAACTCTAAAGAAGTTCAGCCGTAAGAATAACCTTAATCTCGTCTGACAAGGAGCCAATGTGACAGGTCGCAGTGTGTCAGTAGGATTGTCCTTCGTGAGGCTTGTACTCAGCAGTCTTGGAGAAACAGAAGGGCATGCAGTTCCCACCTTCGTTCTTTTCGCTTACTAGCCTTAGATCTCTCAAGTGTCCCCAGTGCCTGACTTAGCACTTGGACTACATTTTTGTCTCCTGAACCACCGCACATAGCAAAGGGATTCTTCTGCTACTGTGATATTTTTTTTTTTTTAAATTAGTATCCAGTTTAGAAAGGGAATGAAGAACAACATCTTTGTTTCGATGGGTTTAGAGAAGGTTGAGGGGTGGGAAACCACCAAAGTGGAAAGCTGAATGATGTTAGTTGGCCTGGAAGACATAGCAGGGGTGAAGGAAGTACTCACAGGAAACCTGCTTTTTCATTTGTTGTAGATTATTCTCTCCACTGTCACACTAACAGCAACATACTTGGCCAAGGCTACCTTATTTTATCAGCAGAGATGGCAGATTTTGAATCCTTAAAAATACTGCTTTGCCACCTCTGTCTTTTACTGAAGTGAAAATACAACTTACGTTCATGGAATCTCAGTTTGCGTAATGCTTTGCCTGAATTATGTTAAATTTCACAGAGTTCTTTTCTGTAACAAACTCTCTTTTCAGTGCCAATGTGTTGCCAACCAACTGGACACCTGGCTTCCCAAAAGCTCAAATGCATGTTTTCTAAGCTTGGCAAGTCAAGATCAAAATGAAATTATGATAAAAATCCATGTGGATTTCTAACTTGGAGTCTGAGGTTCAAGACAAAGGTGAGAAATCCTGAAGAAACTGGAGTGCTTCATAGGTACACAAATTGGGAAAAGGAGTTTATTTCCTTTGAAGTTACTGAGATTGTTTTGAGTAATAATGAGTCCATTATGAAGGCGTACGGCCTGCTGATTCCCTTGATACTAATGTGGCTACCTTAATGCTTAGTAATATCAGCACTTTGTAAGTTATGTCCCATATTAAAGAAAATGTAAGAATATCTTGTTCTGTATAACTGTGAAAACGGATGCTAAACAGGTAATACTTCTCAAAAAAAAAAAAAACCCCAACCCAAACCAAAACCACATTGTAATCCTGTGATGAACATACCTTGTATTAATTTGTCTCAGAGACAGTAACATTATGTTCTTACAGATGTTTGAATGCTCAGTGTACTTAATGTAGATAAATTGCTAGGTCTGACAGGTATGGAAAGTGAGCAAAGCTTGTTGCCTGTGAAGATGGGCTATGCAGAGGCAGCGCTTCATGGATTAATGTGATGGCTTTCACTTTGTGGCTTTCTAATGGAGCTTCCAAACATTCAGTAACTGGTTTTTTTTAATGCTGTTTTAGGTATTCTAAATAAGCACTTAAGAACTGCTGATAGCAAACTGATTTCCATCTGGACTTTACAGATTACATGCTATCAGTAAGTTTTTAACCTGCAAGAGAATGAGTATTGCCAAATGTCCTACACACTAGTATGAGATCAGTGTGCCGGTTATTGTTTTGTCCTACAATATTGAGATTGAATGCTTGGACATTATTACTGCTATTTCTACTACTAATAGTAATCTTGCGTTCTTTTATAACTAGTTAGGGATTATTATGTAGGCAGTTAAAAAGCAAAGAAACTGATTCTTAATTTCCTTTCTCCTGTCCTGCGTAATCCAA
The DNA here is from genome assembly GCA_035590195.1 of Aviceda cuculoides. Classification (NCBI taxonomy): domain Eukaryota; kingdom Metazoa; phylum Chordata; class Aves; order Accipitriformes; family Accipitridae; genus Aviceda; species Aviceda cuculoides. The sequence continues at coordinate 21,697,487 of JAVJGG010000039.1, forward strand.
GATCTTTGTGCAAAGTCGTGTCTCCTGCCCAGCTCTGACCGGAGCACCCGTCTCCTAAGGTTGTGCCACATCTGCGACCCCAACAGCAAAACCCGCCCTGCAGCTTCCTGGGGGCAGGACGGCTTCGCTGGCGCTCCCTTTTAGCCGTTAGTGCTGTATGTTGAGGTTATCTATCGCTTCTGTGCTGCCTGGAGCTTAAGGTCTGCTTGTCAATAACCGTGTTGTACCAAGAAACTGTAGGATAGCTCAAAGTATTATGGGATGTAGTGGAATGGGTTGTTGTAGTGGGTCTGTGGATCCAGTGGTTTGGTTGGTTTGCTCGCTCTGAGTTTAATATTTTGAGTAGAATTGGAACCAAGTTTTCTGTTGGACAGATGCAGCTGCCTGCATAGCCCTGCTGAACAGTATGTGTGCGCTCTGGTTTATTCTGCAATTTGCCCCTAAATTTCTGTTGCCTCTGGTAAAAGGCAGTTTAAAAAAAAAAAAAGGATTAATTAATTGGCAGAGCAGAATGAATAAGATTGATTTACAGAGCAGGATAGCTAATGATACTTTAAGAATATTTTAATGTCCCTTCTGTAGTTTTGGTAAATATGTGTGTGGGTAGGTGGCAGTGGGAAATGGTACAGAACTGCCTACTGACTTAGGATTCGGTATACTTAAAAAAAAAAAAGGCATTAATAAATCCTCACCTGCTTATTTGAAAGTTTAGATTTTGGAATGTAAACTCAAGTTATGAGTCAGCTTCCGTAACTCTGTGTTTGTAAAGTCCGGCAATGTGTTTATTTAAATCAGTTTCTGATGGCCTCTGCACAGATCCTCTGAGCTGTGCTTGACTGGATTCAAGGCAGAATTTACTAAGAATTTACATACCAGTATTTTGGTTGGCAGATGTAGTTTATTAGTGATAAAAATAAACTGCAAAAATAAGTTGCTTATTAAACCAGACCGTGACCTCTCTTGAGCTTAGCTAGGCGAAGTCTGTCATGCAATGCATGTAGGTTTATCTGAAGATCAAGAGATTTCGTCAAAATGCTCCACCTTTTCCTTATCTAAACTACAGATGTCAAACACAACAGTGAAAGTATTCTAACACAGAAGTGACTTTGGATGCAGAAATCCACATAATGAAAAAATGTGTTAAGCACCTGACACACATCAGGTCTGGTTCTAAAAATTTATATTGCAGTTGGAGGAGTCTTCATCGCAGTTGGTGAACTATTTGGAGAGCATGCTTCCTTTTGATGAGCCTATGTATAGCAATGCTGGAGCTATTGGATGACACACTTCATCTGGATCTGGAAAGATAGAAGGTTCATAACTTATTTCTGATGAAGTCATTTGTGGGAACTGATCTCAACTGAATAAAACAGGACCACTGGTACTGAAAGAGTAGTAGACAGAGAAGTGTAAGCTGCCTCCTGCCAATCCTGCAGGAGGAAAAAGAATCACAAAATTAACTCTTGTTTATTCTTTAAAAGTAACATAAATTAGTTGGTGGCTGCATCATCATGCATATCCACATGGGAGATCTGAAGACAATTCTTAACTTTATAAAGTAGGTTTTTATGAACTTTATTGATTTGTTAATGGGCTAATAATTGTCTCCTTTGTTGCTTGCTATAAATTTCTTTAAACAGCGGAGTATTCAGAGCAAGAGTCTCCTTTGCCCAGCTCTGACTGTGACTGAATACACATTCTGGGGGAGGCATAACTTGGGCAAAGCCTGACTTGTAATGCAGCTGGTAGTGCTGCGTTTAATAATGCACTAGATTGAGAGGGTGAATTAAGAATTGGTAACAGAGGTAAAAATGTGATTGAAAAATCATCTTCTGGTTTTTAGTATTATTGAAAAGAAAGTAGTAGGTGTTTTACAAATTGGTAGTTAGTGATTTTTCTCTTGTCCGTTGACATACAGAGCAAAGTCAACTCTGAAGTCAAAGCTCTGGCCTACAAGCATTTTACTCCAAATCCTAGATATTAATCTTTTTCTTTATAGAGGCGTGTTGAACTCTAATATCCGTTACCATAACACAGTATAATCGTCTTGATTAATAGCGTGAAAGGAGTTGGGTGTCTGCTCATGCTTTTTGAGCTCTTAATAATTTTATTTGCTCTAAATTAGAAGCAGTTCTTGCGCAAAGATTAAGTATATTGCCACTCTCCTCTTTTCCATCCAAAATTTCCAAACCTGGTGACTAAAAGCTTGGTAGCTACAAAGGGTTCCCTCACCCCCTTTAGTTTCCTACAAGATGATAGTACGGTTTCTTATTCTTTAGTTTGTTCTGCATTATTTTGATACATGTACTGAAAGTATTAAAAATAACTTGTGGCTGGTGACTTTTTTGCTTTCTGAGACACAACGTCGGATACAATGCAGGTTGTTCCTGGCCAGCACTTGTGGTGTCTCAGCTGGTGGCCTCCTGTTTGGGACAAAATAAAGGCCCCGTTCTGGAAATCCTGTGATGATGGGTCTCTTCTTTTCTTACATATAACCAGAGGATTATATTCTTTGCCTGTACAGACCATATAACGAGCATAAAAATTCAGGTTGCCATTAGGGAGTCCGTTCTGTACTTGCTAATACTCAGCTGTTTGCCTTTTCCAAGGTAGGGCATGAATTTTCGTGCGTTACAAAGCTGTGCCTGGTTTGACGTGTTCATCAAACTGCTGGTGAAGAGGCTGCCTCATCCCTGGCCACCTCCCGCCTCTGCCGTGGCCCAGTATAGCCCTGTGCTGACCAGTGTGACCAGTGGGAGTGCTGCTGGCCTGGATGGCTCAGCAGGCTGAGAACAAGACCCCAGGAGCTGCTGTTAGCCTGGGAGAAGCATGGGTCTCCATTCTGGTTGAGCCTCCTGGAAAACTCAGCCCTGCTTTGGACAAAGCAAAGGGGCAGGAACGCATCCTGAGGTCTTGTAGCCAGCATTGGCTTATACCCCTGTAAAACAACCCTTAAGTGTTCTTAAAAAAGCCTGATTTTATAGCCTCAGGGTATAGTTTCACAGAAGCTTGAACCTTTCTAAACGTGGCCTGTGATTTGGGTGGTCCCTCCCTTGTGTTAATATTAGAGCATTAGGATTGCAGGGGGCTGGACCAGAACTGCCTAAAGCCCTTCACTTTGTTTTTTTTTTTCCCCAGTTAGTCTTCTGTTCTGGTTCTTGATCTTTGTGACTTTGCAGCTGGGAAGTGCTGACGCAGCAGCAGGAGTAGCATGACCAGCCATAACGGAGTGTAGGATTTGCTGAAGTTGTTGGAGATGGTGGAAAATACTCGTGCCAGACAGTCATCTTTATTTTATCTCACATTTTGTCTCTCTTTTTTTTTTTTTTTTTTTTTTTTTGGGTAGGGAAGGGGAAACAGACCTGCCAATATTGTTGGAGCTGCTGGTGTTACTCTGTATTGCCTAATGCCTTTATTTTTTTATTTTTTTTTTAAGAGAGAAACTTTTTCCTTGAAACTAGAGGCTCTTGGACTATAGCAACACAATGTAATATTTATTTCTTTATGAAAAGCTGTCAGTGTTGTTCCAAACATGTAGTTCACCTGTTCAACTCGAGTCTATCACAAAGGAATCACTAATGCTGCCCGTAACAGGTTTTTTTGGAAAGTAAGTAAAAGTGTTGGTAAAGGACTCTGTAAAGAAAACATGTCACACTTAGTGTTATCACAACAAGCATAAATGAGAGGCTGTGCATTCTGCAAGTATTACAGTTTTTATTCCAACTTTCAGAGTATCTTCTTTTATTTTTAGATGAATCTGCGTTCTGTATTTACTGTAGAACAACAAAGGATATTACAGCGTTATTATGAAAATGGAATGACAAATCAAAGTAAAAATTGCTTTCAGCTCATATTACAGTGTGCACAAGAAACTAAACTGGACTTCAGTGTAGTCAGGGTAAGTACTGAGGCCTTCCAAATTTGTATGTTAAAGTTATACACATTCATTTCTTTACATAAAATATCTGTAGAGGGTTGGAGTCTCTAACTTCATACATGTCTTAAATCAGACTTCAGTATGTGTGTGTGACATTCATTTTTATCCAGTGAGTCTGTTTATAGTTTGTTTTCACTGAAATGTCATCACATGATTCCTGTATTTAGCAGGGGCCTGGATTGCACAAGGAGTGATTTTTGTTTGTTTGTTTGGGGTTTTGGGGGGTTGTTGTTTGTCTTTTGTTGATGATATTATGGTTTGGGTTTTGGGGTTGGCTTTTTTTATTCATTAAATTGCAAAGTAGTTTGGCCTATAGAAACCTTGTACAATGTATTGTATCAAAGAAAGGTCCCGTTGTTAGGGAACTATTCTTAAGTTAAACAAATTTCTACAAGCTAATGTATTCGGGGGGAATAACTGTTGAAGTATTTCTTTTAACACACTCTGTCACACTTGTATTCCATGTCACAATCATAAATATTGTGGTCCCTCATAGTTATTTACAGTGAGTACATTCTTTTCTTATAAAAGAAGAATGTCACTAGTGCTAACAGGAGCTCTTCCAAAGTCTCTGAATTCCACAGGAAGGGAAATAATAATCCCTTTGTGAAACACTAGACAACAAAATGGCTGTTGTCTGAGAGCAGAAATAGAAATCATGAAGCATTAGCTGAAAAAATAACAGCAGTATTGGAGCTACCAGGAGTTGCTGCAACACTGGACGCTGAAGAAGAAGAAGTAAGACCAGTCTAGGTTTTTTAAGTGGTGTACCAGTGCTGTATTGACAATAACAACCCCTCCTGCTCCCTAATTCTTACTTGGATTCCCCTCCCTCAAAATACTCTGAAAATACTAAAACTTAGTTTCTCAGCTTTAGGTGGTGGGAATTTCTGAAAGTCAGCCAGAAATTCAGACTCCCTGGAACAGACAAACAGTTGTAACAGAAATCTGGATGCTGATGATACAGTCAGGGCCTGTTTTTCTATTTTTATTCTGATTGAAGGACCTAGAGGAGGCAGCCAGTCTCTCTTGTACTTGCAGTTCTCTTTCACTCTCTGTCTTCATGTTTCCCTGTCCCTCTCTGTTTCCCTTACTACAATAATGTATCACAGCCTTTTTTTCTTTAGTTTTCTGCCCTTACTGAGCCCTTATTTGCAATACTTAAACTTTTTTCCTGCTTGTGAAGTGCAATGGAAACAGACCCAGCATTTGTCCTGCGTTTCTCATATTTTTGCACGATCTTACCTTTCTCTTCTTTACAGCTCTCCTTTCTGCCTCTCCTAATCCTCCCCTTTTTTCTTTTTTTTCTTTTTTTTTTCCTATAAAACTCTTGGACAGAGATTAGTACTTCTTTGCACCATGTCTAGCAAAATGATACTTGGGTTGCAGCTGGCACTTGCAGATATGACTGTAATGACAACATGAATTCCCTAAATGTAACGGTTATAATTCAAATGTCATAAACCTATGAATATATTCTTGCCCTGAATCAGGATTTCTGTAGCCTTGTCCCATAGAAATACATCCAGTCTTTCCAATCTTGAGCTGGGTTGGAAAAAAGAAAAGTCCTATTTATTATTTGATGTAAACCTCTACAGATTTTTTTTACTGCAATACATAAAAATATGTTCTTCCTTTCAAAATTAGGAAATGTGGTAGAGTTACTTCTGGGAGAAAACCCTGTCCCTCTTCAAATTTAATAGAGCTGTATTCTAGCTACATCAGGCTTGAATGACTGAAACCAGGCTATTAATATTAGAATACTTCTACTGGTTGCTTGTTGTCTTTACATAAAATGTGAGCAATGCGACTTGATGAAGTGCAGAATTTCTCCAAGTCTGATTTTCACAGTATTACCGAGTGCTGGGAGCGGTGATCAGGGAGGTGGTGTGGGGTTCTCCCCGTAGTACAACAGCAGATATCAGAAGAGTTACGGCTTCGTTATTCTTTTACACATCTTGAAAGATTTCTTGAGGACACTTTATTTTCAGATTTAGGGTGGACCTTCTGGTCAAAACTGGTGGGCAGGCACCACGAACAGTCTCTCTGTGGTGTGTATCTGGATTGTGGGACAGTCTGAAGTTCCAGCTCTGCCTGAATCAAACTGGGAATGTAAAAAAAGGGTCTTAAATTCCAGGTAATTTTCTTAACAGCTGAACTTTTGAGGTATCATCTCTTCTGGGATCTTCTCCTCCTAAATAATAGTTAAGAACTTCAGTAATGCTTCCAGTGTTAGTGAAAGTGCTCCCAAAACTTACTGGTTGGGGAACTTGATTGAAACAAAGATTTGTGTCCCTTTTCTTAGGATATTTTGTACTTAATGACTCCTCTGTCGCATCCCAAATTAATACCATGACCACCAAGCTAGTAACAATGCGGAGCTTCGCTTTTGGCCTAAGGATATAGTTTTACATAATTCTTCTCGGTGCTGATGTCTCACAGTGCTAAAAATGGGAGGTTTTGTACTCTTTCCCTTCTCCCAGCTGCACAAGTCTTTCTCTCCTTTCTTCTTGTGCTGATCACCTCTTGCATTTATTCAGTTTAAGAATATCCCAGTTAAATTTGCTCACCTTACCAAACCTTACAGTCTTTTTTTTTTTTTTTTTTTTTGCTAATTCAGTTTTATGTCTTTTGGGGGAGTTGCACTCACTGATCCTTCAGGTGGGTGCTTTTGGATAAATGGTGGGAGTAAGAAGCTGGGGACATTGTTAGGAGAATGGGACTCTTGCAGCAGTGGCAAATCTGACTTGTGCTGTCTCATGAAATTGTACTTTAATCCCAAGTGAATAGTAGTGCTAGTAAGTTATTTACATTTCTTTGAATGCATTTATTTTCGGGAAAATTGTGAGGAAAAACTTCAGATTTTAATTCTATACAGTTGGAAAAGTTGGGAATGAAATCTCTTTTCCTGGTCCAAAATCTGCATTGTCTCTATTATAATTATAACTTCTATCTTGAAAGTTTACTAACTGAGCAGAAATTTAAAAAAAAAAAATTGATCTTCTAGATTTGTTTTATGCAATAAAGTAACCTGAGATCTGTGGCTATAATTTCTGTATTTAAACTTAATTTTGAGAAGAAAAGTTTTAGCACTAGTAACAGATTTTTTTCTGCATGCAACAAATCATGCCTTCAATTAGGCATTTTGTAAAATTTGACACCAAAAATGAGTAGAATGGAATGGAGACTTCAACATGCTTCTATATGGCAGGGATGCATATTCTCCTGTAGAAAAATCTGTTTACTTCCTGAGCAGGTATCCGCATGTGAAGAAAGCTTTCCTCCTTTCATGTGATGAGACGGAAACCCCAGATAGCTACTTGGTGCAATTTGCTTGTAATGGGGTGAGGGAGTTTATTGATTAAGTCAACTGGTTTGGGTTGCTGAACATTGAGATCTTGCTTTGGTTTGGTTTTAGGTGTGTAGCAGATGATTTCCAAAGTGGTACAGAAAACTGTTTCACCGTATCTCTATATGCGTATCTGATCCTTTTCATAATCAGCATAAGCAGATGCAAAAGCTTATTTTTCATTCCTTGGCACTTGTATCCTGCTCGCTTATGCCCTCACATTAAGTACAGACATACTGTGGTGAAAGAATTCAGCAAGTCCTGTCTCTCTGATTATGAAAATTGCCAGGAATAGTTATGCTTCCAGTGTTAAAGCTGGTGCTTACACCGGATGAACTCTTTTTATCTTGAAATACTGAAGTTAATGTTTCCCCTTCAGTTCTTTTAGCTGTATCTTAATGTGTTACTTGCAGGACAGGCTTTCCTGTGTGGTTGAAACAGCAGTACGTTTTAACCTGTGCACAACTACCATAGTAACTGCATTTTTCAATTTTTACCTCTACTAGATTTTACACAAAACCATATACTGTCATTGTCACTTTCAGAAATGTCCATAATAGCAAACTTCTGTTGGAATCTAATCCCAGTAGTCTTAATCTCGTCTATCAGTGTCTTTCAAAAGCAGGTTTTGACATCAGATCTTGATTTGTGCAGCTGGTAGTGGAGGAATTAGTCCATACATCTAAATACTTCACAAAATTGTTTTGTAGTTGTCTAATAGAAAGAGTTCTTTTTCTTCCTCTCATCTAAATTCAAGACTTGGCAGTTTCTGTTCAAGGCAGTTTCGAAGGTCGTATCTCTCAGTTATTTGGCTGCGAAAGTTTAGCTATATACCTCAGTGATGGTTCTGCATCCCAAGGCGCTAAATATTAAAAACTTAAAATTGGAGGAGTTATTTGCAACGGTTTCAATGAAATAAATCTTAAGGGTAACTTTGGGACAGGAGGCACGATTACAGTCTTAGGATTTTTGAGAAACTGAGACTTTGGAATTGAGACTGGGGTTCTCATGTGTATTAGTGTATGAATCCCAAGCATGAGAGGCATGGATTTTCACCCTGTATTATTCAGACGCTGCATAATCAGTAGGTGATTTACATATTTGTAAACTTAGGTCTCAACCTGAACGTTTAACATTTCATCAGATCTGCTTGAAAATGGAATTGCCTAATTTTTCTGCTTATTTAATACTTTGTTTTGTTTGTTGTCGTTGTTGTTTGTTGTTTGCAGACGTGGGTTGGCAATAAACGGAGGAAGATGAGCAGCAAGAGTGCTGTAGAATCTGGAGGCACTCCCCCAGGGACTGTCCCTACTACTCCCTCAGTACCTCCAGAAGCAGCAGTTAGAAATGTGGTAAATATTGCTCGATCCCAAAGTCAGCAGTCTTCTTGGACCTCTTCTAATAACGATGTAATAGTTACTGGTATATACAGTCCTGCTAGTTCATCCGGTAGGCAAGGATCCACCAAACAGACAAATGTTTCAGTGGCAGACTTACATAAAACCTCTATTCCACGACTACCAGGAAAAGGTGATACAGAGTTTCAGCAGCAGCACATCCCTATAGGACGACAAGTACCACATTGTAAAAATGCTTCCCTATTAGTAGGGGAAAAGACTATTATTTTATCTAGGCAAACAAGCGTACTGAATTCTGCGAACTCCATATATAGTCACACTAAAAAAAGCTATGGTGGTTCTTCAGTCCAGACTGCGGAGTTGGTGTTACCTCAGAAACCGATGATATGTCACAGACCCTGTAAAGCTGAACCCGTGGGATGTCAAAGGTTACAAAAACCAGAACATGCAGCTCTTGCATCGCATGTGCCCCCTGGACAAAGGGCTAATACCAGGGACCCTTCTTGTAGCACGCAAAACCTGGAAATACGCGAAGTGTTTTCTCTGGCGGTTACAGATCAACCTCAAAGAATTGTGGGAGGAAATGCAGCACAGAAGCATTGCTCGGTGGAAGGCAGCTGTCTGTCCATTGCGATGGAAACGGGAGACGTGGATGACGAATATGCTAGAGAAGAAGAACTAGCATCCATGGGAGCACAAATACAAAGCTATTCAAGATACTGTGAAAGCAGCAGCTCTGTTCGAGTAGAGAACCAAAGTGCAGCCTTGTCCGGGCCAGGAAGAAATGTGAGCTGTAGTTCACAGATGGTGAATGCCAGGGACGTGCCTGACAATATTCTGTACCATAACAGAGACTACCATTTGCCTGCACGGACCTCATTACACACAACATCTAGTACATTATATAACAGTGCTAATCCATCGAGAAGTACCTTTTCTCCTCATTTTACATCTTCAAGTCAACTGAGGCTGTCACAAAACCAAAATAATTACCAGGTAATCCGTCAATTTATCTGTCTTCAAACCTGGAAGACAAGGTTGTAGATAAGCACTGTATTCTTTGAAAATTGGTAGCCGGTAAGCGATAGGTTCACCTTCCTGCAAGCTGCGCTCCTTTTACATCTTTCAGTAGAGATAATTCCTTCTTAAACAAAAGTGCAGGTAAGACTGTAGTATGGTAGCACTCTTAGCTGAGCCCGTGGCTGCAGTGGGTAGCCGTATATTAAAGATCGGTGTGGGCTTCATAGATTCAACGGATCAACTTTGGTTACAAGAGGATCATACCTACGACTGCTGATGCGTGCTGAAGTCTGTGTTGTCCTGGCGTGGCTTGCCAGCACATGTCACAGCGATACCCTTGGTTGTTCCTCTGTAGGCATACTTTGCATGTGGCACAGGGCAGAACGTGGGATCATGCTGTCATCTGTGTGCTGTACAGTTGCTTGCCCTTATTAATGTCAGCTTGGATTAGCTCTTCCACCAGCACTGCCTGTACCCCCTGTGCAGATGCCAATCTCTTGGACCTGTTTTCTCTTAGGGATTAGGATCTCCTGCAGGTTAGTTAAGGTGATGGGAGATGCTGAGTGAGCAAATATTCTTCCTCTCCCACAGCATCTAATTCAAATATTGCTTTTACATTCAATCCCAATATTTCCTCATTCTGTAATAGAGTCCCTTCAGTGATACTGAGAGGGGAAAATTAAATGCAGATAATTGAAGAACTAAAAGATGTTCAGAAGAAGCTATGACACTGACACACTTACATTTTTTTTATTTTTTGGTATAACTTGAGGAGAAATAGTTGTTCAGGAAACATCCAAATTGATTTTTTTTTTTTTTCATGGATTTTTATGCCATCTGGCAGAACATAGTCTAGAGACACTGAGATAAAAGTCTTAAGACTGACAGGATGTGATACTGTGTGTGTTACCTTTGTGCATTTGCCTGTTATTACCTTTTTAATTTATCCTGGAAGTGAACCATGTAAGCAACATACCATCTTTTCTTGTGCATTGCTCACTAGTATAGGGAGCAATACTTTGTGAAGCGTTTTGTGTTTGGTTTTTGTTTGTGGGTTTTTTTTCTGACTTGTTCCTATCTCGTGAGGATTTGAAAGAAAGCTTTTGAGTCCAAGTGCCACTTTTCACCAGAATTATTGCTTTTCTTGGTAAACCTGAGGTTCGGTGAGCATATATACTCTGGAGTAGATTCTATGTAGTAGATGGGATGGATGTCTGCAATTCTTATTTATAGCCTTTTCTAAGCTGAGCACTTTAGACGAGCTGTTCTTTCCCTTTCTTCCTTCTCTCAGATAGTCTGTCAGTATTTGCTATTTATTACTGTTCTTACTTGAGTTATAAAATTCATTAAATGCTGTTTACTTGTGACATCCCAGTTTCATAGAAGAAGAAAAGCTGTAGGTGTGCACATCTGTTCAATAAAGGGCTG
>JAVJGG010000039.1:21712916-21725983 GCA_035590195.1 Aviceda cuculoides
CTGAATTGATGAGGACTGAGAGTTTAGAGCTCAGAATAAGTTGGGGTTTTTTTTTTATATTGAAAGTAAGATGGTTGTTAGTTGAGGGAACTGAATGCTTAAGAGAGTAACTCCCTCTTCAACTGCTCTGCACATCCACAGAATTAGTCCATGCTACCTGTAGTAACTGTATCAAGTCTAATTTTATCCACATATATGTCATTTCGCATTAGGCAGAATCAGCCAAGTTGGTTTCCTCAATTCACAAATGACTCCAAACCATAACATGAAGTATGAAACAGCTTTTGTCAGGAGAATACCTCTACCCAACTCATTTGTTTGATTACTGTTCAGCATTTCCATTCAAGAGTAGTCTGCTAGCTTCTCTTTGAAGAGCGTATCAATTCTGCTTGCTTACCGTGAAAAGACACCCTAAACCAGGAGGTTGGATACTACAACCAAGCTTTGAAGAGGCTGTTAGATATTAGTCCTGCAGAAGCAGTAGCTAGGGAGATGGCTATCATGATAACCAAACTTATCCCATCAAACCCCCCAAACCACTGAATGTGAGTGTCATGTGTGCTGCTTTGGCAATGATGTCTAGGCAATGGAAGAACCTTTCCTTGCCTTCTTCTCCCTTCTCTACCCGGCACTTTTTTCTTTTTTTATTATTTTCAGTTCTTCTGTTTAGTCTTTGAAGGGTGTGAGTTTGGTAGCATTTCCTGTATAAGGAGGAGTCTAAGGACCACCACATTAACTGTGTTTTCTCTCAGACTTTTGCTAGGTGTCAACTATAGAACACTTCTAGTTTCTGTAGACTTTGGTAGTATCACTTATTTCCGTTTATATAGAGAACACTTTATAAGAGCATCTCCCAGAGGAACCAGTACTTTTATACAAATCCTGTTGTTGCTTATTCCATCTCCCCCCACCCCAAGTCCTAGTTCTCTTGAGTAGGCATTTTAAATGTAGCCCTTTTCTGGAAGGCACCTTCCCTCTGTTACTTAATGACCTTTTAAGACACCAAGCAGCTGGTGAGTGTCCCAGAGTACAGTTTCACTGTTCGGCTGAGCTGATTTCACAGCACATCGCTGTTGAAAGGGGGAGGTTTTCCACCCCCCCCTCCCTACTGGTGCCCCATCCATAGCACTGGTGCTGGTATCTAATTGCAAGGTAATCCAGGTCAAGCGTCTGACCTGTCAGATACATACTCTTCTGCCGAGTTTGTCTTTAGTGAGTTGAATGTACTTACTGGGGATCAGACGAGGGCCAGAGCCGCCTCAAAGTTGGCAGCAGGAGCATGTGGCTGGGAGCAGTAGAGGGAGTGGGGCGCGATGCTGTCCCCTACTTTCCAGCACTGGATAGGTTGCTGAGGCACGGTGGTCGTGCTAGATATCTGACACAAGCTGTAGAATAAATTTCTGCAGTAGGTTTACAACCTTCAAGGATGTGCAAGTGCCTGTTTATTAAGGGTGGGTTTTAGGGAATTCTTTTTCCTTAGACCTTTACTCCTGTGTCTTTGTTAATCAATAAAACGCATAAAGCCTGTTGGTTAATACAGTCCCATTTGACAACGTCTGTTTCTAGATTTGTGGATGCACTTGCTCCAATTCGAATGCATAATTAGCCTTCTTAAGGAGACAAGTTTAGGAATTGGCGCTCTAAAACTGCTGTATACACACAGGTGTAAGACAACAAAAAGAGAGAAAAAGCTCCTACTTCCTAGGAAACTTCAGTTTCAAATGTGAAAGTCTTTTGAAGAAAGACTGTGAGGGAACAGAAATAGAATAGATAGTTGTAGAACTGTGATTATGGCAATTACTGCCATTCAAACAGTAAAAAGGCTAATCTGTATTTTGTTTAAAGTGGAGAAGTTGGTCCTTTAGATGCTCTGAATTTTTAATCTTTTGCCTTGATGTTTTGTTTTCCTTGCCCTGTCCTTCAACTGCATGAAGAGAGAAATAAAAACGGTGCAGTTCTGCAGAAACTCTTTCTAGTCTGCTCAGCTATGCTGTAAGATGACGTAACCCTGACTGTTAATGAATATTAGTCTAGAAATATCACCCTCTCAGTTATTCATGAGAATGTCTTTGGAAATTAAGAGTTCTGTGTTCAGTCATGGTGTATGTGCAATGCATTGGCCTTTACAAATGCATTGATTTTTGGCTTTTCACAGGGTGGTGGAAGGGTAACCAGGATTCAAAAATAGCAGTGAAGATGCTGAAGACAATTAAAAGAGGGAAAACATATTTGCTTTTGTCCTCGCATTTAAGTCTTGAGTGTACTAACTGTGCTTAAGTTACATGTCATCTGATGTCGTAGCAGAGTGGTTAGTGTTGATGGTAGATATAACTTGGTATGTTAAGTATGAAAAACATTTGTCACCTAGGTGTTGAGTCTAGGTAAGCTGTGCCTGGCTTAGTTGTGAAGTTTTATTTTGGGGGGAGAGTGGGGGTTTGGTTGTGCTTCCTTTTTTTTTTTTTTTTTTTAATGTCTAATTAGAAACTGTTCTAGTGGTCCTAATATAAAGTCTGAAACACAAAGTCATTAAGAGAGCAGATTAAGGTCTTCTAATTATTTGTGCCCATCACCCTTCAGAAGCAGGCATAGTAAATCACATGGTATGTAGCATGGGTCTTTTGGACGGGATTTTAAATGAAACTGAAGTTGTCTTTCATGTTAACGTCTGGGCTAGTTCATGTGAGGTTTCAGTGGAACACTGCCCTCAGAGAAACTCACAGGGGAGCTGGTCTTGTGTTTTCCCCCTACCTGGAGTAACACTGCATTGCAGTGATGGCTTTGATACCTTCTTGAATAGTGAACTGCTGCGCTTTGGTGGAACATCTGCCGTAGGTAGGCTGGCCAAATCTGCCGAGAGCTTCAGCTTGGGGTCTCTGGCCTCTCTGTCTGGCATGTATTTTGAGGGAGAGCTACCTGAAATGAGCGGAGAGTTCCTGTGCTAAATTTTTATTTTTAAATTGTTTTTTCAATATTGCCTATTTGAATAAAATTGTGGAGATAGTGGCATTAAAGTGCTTCCCTCAGAGTCCTGCCTGTCACAGAAAGAGTACAGTAGATGCACTTCGAATCAGGTAAAGGAGCTGGTCAGTGTGAAACCTGCCACCAGTTGTGCTGGCACATCTGTGGGCATGGGGAAGACAGCCAGATTGTGTGGGGGAGATATATCAATATAACTATTAAAGAAAATACCTCATTGGACTATGGTCTGTAAGTGTCATGAAAATTGTCAGCTGCCACAGTAAGCCCACGTGTGCTGGAAGGAGAATATCTTAGAGTGGCTTTTAAAGTAAAATAAGAACCCATAGGGATTAAAGCTACCTAAAGTCAAAGTGTACCTTAGTTGTACCTTTTGTTTTAAAATTATACCAGTATTAACTCGTGAAGTTCTCTTCACCTGTTTGCATTCCTCTCCTCTAGAAGGGCAAGGGGAAGAAATGTATTTTAGTCAAGTTGGGTAGAGCATGTCTGAGTAAGGTAGTCGGAGTCTTCAGCAGAGAGACAGACAAGCCAACCTGAAGATCTCAACAGGACTGAATTGTGAACACTGTCCTTGTTCATGTCTTCTGTGTCATTTGGATAACCGGTTAATATTTTTCCTCTTTCTGTGAAATATTTCACCACCTATCTCGAGGTATTTCACTTTGTAAATGTTTACCTTAGATGATAATAACATGCATAGCATGTCATGACCTTCTTGCTGTGAACAGCACCTTTTCACTACTCCCAACAGCAATCCTTCAGTTAATGCAAAGAGAAGGCAAGTCTTACCATCATTGCAGACAAAATACATCTTTCTATTATATGTCATGCTGCACCTAAGTTCCACAAATCACCTACGCTGTGATCCTGCAGGCTGGAAATATGTCGTATCTGGCCAGGAATTGGAAAAGCAGACTTTGTAGTCAAATATGAGGAAGACATTAATAGATTAATTAAGAATCATGATAGTTACTGTCTAAATACCAGTGTACTTTGTGGCTGAACGTTCACTACTTAACTAGTTCAAAATCTCAAGAAGAAGGGCGAGTTGTCAGTTTGTGTGGATTGGAGGTTGGTTTTGGAAATTATGGAGCGAGATGACTGGATTTTAGAGTGTAATTTTTTGGCTAGACTATTCGATTACACTGATATCTCTTTCTTTTTTCCTTTTTTTTTTTTTTTTTCCTCCTTCTTAGCTGTGTTTGGTTAAGAAACACATATTAACAGAATATATGTAATTTTGGCTGATTGTTGAAGCAGTTACAGCTCTTTTCAAGCTGTGGTACTATGAAATATTTATCAGTCCTGCTTCCACCGCAGCAAACTTCAAGCTTACCCAACCAGTGGGGAAAGAGGCAAAAGGTCTCTCTTCCAGAAATCTTAACAGTTTGTGCCCTAGTAGTCTGTTAGCAGCAATGGTTTAAGGGTGCCTTCAGATGCTGTCTGGCTTGCAGTCCATTTCCAAACACCTTTTTGCCTGAAGGCTGTGCAGCTCGCTGCTGTGTCTTCTGCTCTGAATGAAGCTGGTAGTAGCAACTCTCTCCTAGTCATCTGCTTTGCTAGGGACCTTCAGGTACATTTCTTTGTCCTCAGAAGATTGAAGGTATCTCGTGATGGGTACTTCTCTGCTCACATGATGAGAGGGGACCTGTCGAGACTCGGGGAAAAGCAGTGTCTGAATACCAGCTGTCTGAATAGCTCTGGTAGTTATGGTCACCAGCTGCCTTTCATTTTTTTCCTTGGGGAGAATCCTGCATGGCCTGGGAGTCTTTAGGGCTTTACTGTGTGGAAATGCATACAGTTTCTGCCTGCCTGCAGAAAGTAGGGTTCTTTCAAAAATGCTTGCGATTGCACTGCTCCTGCATGGGCAACGTACGCTGCGTGTGAGCACGAGTGTGGAGCCAAAGCAGCAGGGCTGCTTCTGTAGCAGGAGACTGGGTGTCACTGAAATGGGGAGCAGCTCTGTGACAGTTGTGAAACCTGAACTTAAAACCTCAAACCGAAGGAATGTGTAATCCGGTGTAGCTTTAATGAGGTTAAATATGCTGGTAGTGTTAAGGGAAATAGAGACCTTCAGAATTTGTGCATGGGAAATGAAATCAAGAAATAATAAGCTGAAGAGTAAGAATAATATTAAATGGTGCAGTTGGGAGGGGGGGAACATATGTGTGATGATTGATTCAGAAATAACTATTATTACATACAAAAAAGATCCTGAGATATGAATTGATAATCCTCTGAAAAAATCAGTTAAACATTAAGTAGTGTCAAAGTTCAGAGAGCTGAATGCTGGCATCATTAGGAACAGCGAACAAAGTGAACTAACACTATGCTTGTATAGAAGAATCTGGGATTTGTTCATACCTTGAATGCTGTGTGCACTTCTGATCTTCCCATTCCTCCCAAAATATAACAGGCAAGCAGTGACAGTGATCAAAGGCACAGAACAGCCATATAGTGAACACCAAATGGGCTGTATCTCTTCAGAGTTGAAAAGAAGTGACTGGGAGGGAGTGGAGAAGTGTGATGGAGAGCTTGAAAAATATGAAGAGTGGGGAGAAGCAGATATGGATGTACTTGTTCCGGTGTAAGAGTAGGTACCAAATCAAGCTCTCCTTAGATTGGCTCAAAAGGAGATTGGACGTGTTTGTTTAGGGTAACTTAAAGTAAGAAGTACCTCCAATTTATAAGATACTGGGATTGCTAGGAAGTAAATGTCACTGTTTGTCTTAGTTTACTTTTTACTAAACTTTAAAGAACCTTTAAAATATACAAAAAAAAGTATTACGCGCTGAGATTTCTTGCTGTTTCTCTGTGATAGTTTCTGAGCTGTAGTGACTAAAATTTGTTGCGAGAGGTTTGTTTGCTAGAAATAACTATTACCTTAGAACATTTCATCACAGAGCATCAGAACTGAACTGTTGATTTAATATGATTTCACTGCAATTTAAATAAACATAACTTTTTGTTAGCAATGTACAGTGCTCAGCTGCAGCATAAATGCAATAGTTATTACATTTATATTAAAGCTCTAATTTTTTTCATTTTTTAATGTCATTTATTAATAATCTGTAGATTGCGTATAGCTTTTGTGCATGTGGTGTGAAACATTTTCAAGTCATGCATAAAAACTGATCTAAAAAAGCAGGCTCTAATAAAAGATAGGATAAGGACACTCCACTGCAATGCAATTATTCATACCAATTATAGACACCAGATTTGCACCACAAATATTGCATGCACAGTGGGTATTATGAGGGGCTCGGCGAAGTGCCAGGAATGTCTATAATAAACTGGATCATGTCTTATAAGAATGTTACTACACTTGAGAGGTCAGGGAATAAGCAGGGTTTAACCCTGCGCTCGGCAGAACTGCTGATTCAATTTGTTCACAAGGATTGCTTTTCATTGGGAGTTGATAGTCTATTTTCTGCTGGAAGAAGCTTCTCTCTGCTTTTCAAACTGTGGACGACAGAACTGGTAAATGTAAAGAATTCAGCAAACGGTTAACACTGCTGAGGATAAAGCTGAGCCTTGAATCAGCAAGCAGGGGATCTGAAGAGAGGAAATGAGAATTGTATTCATAATAGTTGTTATAATGAAGTGAAAACAAGAATTGAATTACTGGCTTGTCTTCAGCTGTGGAAAGTTATGTCCCAAATATGAAGCTTTCAGCATTATCTTTTGATATTTTTTTCCTATGCTAACTGATGCATAACCATGAATGTTATGATGTTTATAGGACTGTAGGTTCTTCCTCTTGTTTCTTCAGTTCCTCTGATGATAACAAAGCATGAGAAGGTTATTAACTAAATTGATGGAAGTATAGTTATACGTTCAATGTAGAAATTCTACCCTTTATCTTCTCACAAAAGTAATTAACTTTTATAAAAGCATTATGTAATTTTGGAGCAATTTATAATGCAGGTGTCAAACTTGGGTATAATCTTTGTCAAGGGGACGATCCTGCAGTTGAACAGAGTTTGTGATTTCCCTAAGAAATTCATGAAAAGGCATATGGCACAGTCAGTTACACAAAGGTAGGCAGTCTGGATCTCCATTTTGGACAAGCTGAAGTGTTACTTACTTCTAGTGAGCATAAGGGTTGAGGCTGGTCCTGTTACAGAGGTGCAGCGAGGGAGAGCAGAGCGAGTAAACGCTCTTCCTTTGTGCTCTCGGAGATGCCGTAAAGCAGCTGACGTTGCGCGCGGGCGTGCAGGCAGTCAGCTCCTGCGGCCCACCTCGTACGCGGTGACCTGCTACCCTTCCAGCAACTTCTTTGGGAATCGGAGCCCTTAAACACCGAGAATCTTTCTTTTGGGGCACTGGTAAAATTTCAAGTCCAGAAACCTGATGGAATCTGTCTTTTATTGCTGCACAGGGTGACCCGCTGTAGTACAGTCATCTCTTAGGCTGCCAAAATGTACCTTCGAGGAGAGCGCTGTCGGCTTCTCGGAGGCTCGATTCCTACCTGCTCGGCTGTGTTCAGTAGGTTACTCGGTGCTGATCTTGGTGGAAAAAAATGGCAAAAATGAGATAGAGACTCCAAAGTAGAAAAATTAAAGCAGGATGAGAAGTACTAATTGGAGAATACACGGAGTTTGCTGGGGTGGATTGAGCCAGGCGTCTCAGTAAGGCTGCTCTTCTCAACCCTGAGGGGGGCCTGACCTGACTTTTCGTGCCATCTTCTACTTACATGCACTTGTTTTTCCCCTCAGTTCTGTTCCTGCTTTCTGGACTCTTTCATGTGGTATGTGTGTGGAGTTTTTTGTTTCATCTTTCATATCAGTTGACTGAAAAGACTTGTTCTCCATTTCCTTCTCTGACCTGTGATCGGTATCAGTGTGATTCATGTGCCGCTGCACAAGCTCTTCAGGAACAAGTGAAAGGATAAAAGTACCTGGTGTGGCAGTAACTGCAACAAAAAGGCAAAAATACACATTGTCGTCTGAAACAGTAGGGATTATTTTTGACAAGGAGGCAAAACAAAAATTTTACGTTCTTTTTTTTTTTCCTGGCCACAGTAAGTGGCTGCAAAAGACTTCTTTGGGAATGTAGCTACAGGAGAGTTCCTGTAACTTTAAAACACCTACTTTGATCTGAACTCTTGAGACTGACTCTACAGCCCTGGTCTTGTTACAAAATTATATAGCAGTCGTGAGGTGACAACCACTGGATAGTGATTTATCTAAGAAGATTTTTATTAAAACATTTGTAGTAGATCATCAGAATTAACATACATCCACCTAAAATGGAAAAGATAGGACTCTGCTTTTTTAAGTAAAATTTTTTGAAGGCCAGGTGGTTTTGCTAAACACTGCTTTCTCTACTTAAAATTCTTGTATTTAGTAAGTAAAAGCTGAGCAGCCTCTGCACCCTTCCCACAGTAGCTTCCCTTTGGTAACTCTATCTGTAGTCAGTTATTGGGTGTCTTTTGTCTAACGTGGGATCCTTTTGCATATCACAAATATAAAGCTTTTCTCTTAGCGAGTATTCTTAGCCCTGTATTCTTTTAGTAGAAGAAGCATTTTCTTAGATAACCGGAAGATAATGTGGCAGGCAGAAATCTGAACTTACTCCAGCATCAGCTGTGCAGTCTTTGGTTTCGTTGTAATTTGGCCGTTGCAACTAGGTGAGAGAAGACAACGCTAACTGGAGTTTGCTCCCTCACATCTGCAGCAATATTTGCTTCTCTGCCTTTTGCTTCTCTCATTTCACCCCTCTGCTGGGGAGGGGAAATTTCCACAGCATGTTCCAAGTGGATTATTTAAGCTGTGCGTATTAAATATGAAGAAATTGTCTCTTTTATTTTCCTGATAATTGCAGATAGCAGGAAGCTGTGTGAGTGGTGGATTGTTACAGCAGTGTTGTCAGCGTGAACTCTCCAGAACCAACAGCGAATGTTACTTATTTATGTCTAAAAAACGCTCAGTGTACTTGAGAAGGCGAAGTTGCCCTGAGCGTTCAGGAAAGCAGGATAGGCCAGAGCGACTTGTTTCTCCTAGTTTGAGCGTTGCTGTCACGCTCCTTTCTGCCTTCCCTTCCCTCGGCGCTTGGCTGCCGCTCCCCGACTGCCGAGCAAGAGCTCTTCCCATCACTTCCAGAAGTTACAATCTCTTTTCCCAACAGCTATAAGAGGAGATGTTGCTGCAGCGGTTCAGGACATGACTATACTTTTGTTCTTTGAAAATGGCTTGGAGCTCAGGTCAGGCATACGGGGAGAACGGGCATCTGCTAAGGGTGGATGGGCATCAGGGGTTTCGCTTTGCTGGGCGGAGTGCTCTCGAGGCGAAGTCCACTTACTGCACTCCGCTGCTCATCCTAGAGCAGCCTCGAAATGTGCCAGCTGGGTTCCTTTGAGATTCAGATAGACCGTGGCGTGCCGTCTGGGAGCGCGTCTCGTGTGCCGTGGCTCGAACGGGCTCGGCGCGCAGGAGCGGAGAGCTGCTCCCGGGCAGTGTCCGTGCTGCGCCCACCCGCTCCCCGCGGAAGACGTCGGATGGGCCGCTTCTCTGATTCTGTACCTGAATGTATGAAATGACAGCCAGGAAAAAAACCAGAGCGCCTGGTAGCAGTTAATAATGGACCATATTTGAATATAACTGGTACTTTTTTTTTTACTGGACCACCTGGGATTGTTTCAGGGAGACAAGGGTTTGATACCCCTATTTTACGTTCATACATTAAGGAGACTCAAGTGCTTCTAACATTTTGAGAAATATTAATTTTTAAAAGAAGAAAATTGCAAGGATTACCATATTCTGAAGATTAACAAAAATTAAAATCAGTAACTGTGGAAGATTGTCAAATGATTCTAGTTCGGCAAAATTTATTTTTATTCCATTTTAAAGTTATTTTGTTCTAACTTTTAACAGTTTTTAAATGAGCAAAACCAGATTTCAACTACTCATGAAATCATGATTATGTCTTACAAAATTCAGCTGTTGAAATAATGACACATTTGGCAAGTGTGGCTACAGCTTACTAGTGCAGACTTTATTGTTGCATTTATATACTACTAATAGCAGGAGAGATGACAAACATGGGTTGGTGTAAAGAAACTGTAGATTTTGGTTAAAATTCTGGGCTAAAAGCTTTAGATATAGCTTGTAAGTTCTACTAGCGAATGATACTGTGTGCCCACAACAGTTCAAGGAGTGGTAGGATGTCTAGGATTTGTTTTTCAGTGTTACTCCTTTTATCAGTAATCCACTATCACATATCTTGATAAATGTACACAAAGAGTTAGGGAACTTGCAAATAAACAGTGGAACCAATTTAAACTCTGAAGCTTACCAAATAAACATTAAAGTATTCCCTTTAGGAACTCAGAATCCTTTGAATTATGCATGTATTGTAGTTTGCAGTAAGATAAAAGAACTCTAGGTGGGGGAGGGTGAGAAACTTGAAAAGCCTTAAGGAATAATTTGCATAAATTGGGTGGAGAGAGTAAACAGCACAAGGGGAAAAAAGTTATTTTCAGTAAGGCCTTATAGAAAGAGATAAAACAAATTAAAAAAAATCAGGTGGAGTTGAAACAAAGCTGAAGTGCTTTAAACTTGTGTTAGCACTGCCATTGCCTTTAAAGCAAATCCCAGGGAACTCTATACTGCCCTGGATAAAAAAAAAAAAAAAACAAACTTAAAAAAAAAAATTCTTAAGGGAAAGTTAAAAGAGAAGAAAAGCCGTGGAGACAGTATAACATGTGTGTCTTACTGTATGCAAGACCTCTGGAAATAAAGTGAATAGCATAAGCAGAATTTTTTTTAAATCTAACAGTATTTTTTTTATCTTACAGTTACAGGACCGCACACAATTTAGTGACCGAGACTTAGCTACCCTAAAGAAATACTGGGACAATGGCATGACCAGCCTGGGCTCAGTCTGCAGAGAGAAAATTGAAGCTGTGGCTGCAGAATTAAATGTTGACTGTGAAATAGTGCGGGTAAGAAATCTAGAGTCTTCCCTTATCTTGTTGCAGAAGCAAAAATAGGACAGATGAAAGCCTTTAAAAATTTCATGAGGAAGCTTGAAATAGATTTCACGTATTACATAATGAATGACCATGTTGGGAAGTGCTCTCTTGCTCTTTCTGCAGTCTATATATAGAAAAAAGCCCTCAGGTAAGAGCCATTGATCAGCAGCAGCAGGAGCACTACAAGCTGTCTGAGGTTCTCTTTAGACTTGAGTAAGATTTTAAGTAAAAGTGTTACATTTTTAGGGATATCCTAGAAGACTGAAAAGTGCTACTAAGATTGCTAGTAAGATACAAAAAAGCGTTTCTAAAAATACAGGGGAAATATTTCTCATTACTGCTTATAGGAAAAAATCATTGTAAACATATGAAAGAAAATGCTCAAAAATAAGAAAAAAATATTTTACAAGACTGTCTTGAAGCTAGGTTGAGAGGTGATAGAGGGCAAAGGGTACTGCGAAGAATTCTGGGTCACTTTAATTTGGTAGTCTGCATAGGTGTCGTTGAGGAAGGATTGCTTTAGGAACTACAGGTTTGGTGTAGATAACACGATTCCTGAGAACCATTCCACATTATCTCTTCCAGAGGTTAGGAAGTTTGGTATGGCATCAGTTGTTGCCAGTGTATTCCCAATTACCAGACACATCATCACTTTCAAACTGTGGGTGTCTCATTCGCTCGGAGCGTTTCCATTCTTCAGAAAATAGTCTGACTGTCTTTGCAGTCAGTACAAAAACATGAATCTTCCTTTCACTCATAACAGGCGTGACAATTGTGACTAGTCCTTTCAGCCTTCGCCTTCTTTCTCCACCTCTTTCTTAAAATTCTGACACTGCTACAAAAGCAGAACTAGGAACCCTTATTTGAAACTCTTCTTTTATGGAGGTCTCTCTTGGGTTGGTGTATCAAAATGGTACCAAAGCTACTTTCAGTATTGAACACTAATCTGGTTATTTACTTGCTTGTTTTCCTAAGCACATGTAAATTGCTTAATTATAAAAAATTAAGTTGTACTTTTGGAGGCTGAAAAGAATTACTCTTTTCTCTGTAGAGAACAAAGCTTCTCTGTATTTCTCAAGCTCTTCAGTTTGCTTTCTGAAAGGTGAAGCTGTTTCCACTGACAGCATCTCAAATTGGGCCTCCTGGATATGAAATACCTTATTGACAGGACAGTAAGACCGATACCCGTGCTTCGCCTCCCTTACTTTGTTCCCTTAAGAACATCCTTACTGGCACACACGCGATGATGGGATGGAGTTCTGTACACATCTTTAAGTTGCATCTGCTTGAAATGCTTTTGTCTTCAGGGCAGGTGTACTAGGCTCTAATCAACTCCGTAAGACTCTCTGGCATAACCTGTATTAGAACATATACGAATGTTATTAGAACATATACACACGAATGAACAAAAAGATTTCTTTTGTTCTTAGTAACTGGTGGTGGTGCCAGTATCTGTCCTACCTCGGCCTCTGGTTCCTCTATATGACAGACTTGAGAATTGTAGTAAGAATTAGGTGGAGGTTGGTCCTGCGCTGTGCTGTACTATTTTTTTGGTTTGTAAAGGCTGAATTAATGCTGCAGGACATATGTGAACTTCAGGGGTTCCTGTTGTCCTTTCTCTGGGGCACGTTCTGTGTGTACCAGCTGTAGGACAGGTACTTTCCATCATGTGCTCCAGAGGATCTGTCCTAAATTTCTTCTGGCATCTATAGAGGCACATCGCGTTGTGCTTCTCTCCTCAGCTGCCAACCTGCATTTTCTTCAGGGGAAGCACTGAAGTACGGAGGTTGGGGTGCAGCAGCAGGGCCGTCTCCTCCGGCGGAGGAGGAGCGGGGACACAGCAGCGATGCAGCCAGCCGTGAGGCGTGAGTGACCCGCAGCATCTCCACCCTTCGCTGGGTGTTCAGCCAAGAGCAGTCGGACTGAGGGACGCTGCTGGGAAAAGCTCTCCACCTTCAGTGCTTGTACTCTGTCGCCTTTGGATTTCACCCTCCTTTGAATTCTAGGTAGTGCGCAACTAGCAACTGTTTCTCCATTGGTGCTTTAAAAAAAAAAAAAAAAAAAAAAGTAGTAGGGTAAGTTAAATAGTACTAAGTACATATATAAGACCGAG
>JAVJGG010000039.1:21728090-21741707 GCA_035590195.1 Aviceda cuculoides
TGCCGGTCACCCTTCCCGGGGCTGGGGCCGGCCGGCACCACCGACTGCTCGCTGCTCCCACGCTGAAGCGATGTGTTGATTCACTCTGTAATTGATTTGGGCAACTCGAGGCAATCGGTTTCCAAGATACCACATCCTTCAGATATTTAAAAATCATAACTCCGGCAGTATATTATATTTAAATGTCGATGTATAATATGCGTGTGTATATATATACATTCATAGGTCTCTGTGTGAACTGAAAATGTATAGATGGGCAGGGAAGCGTGTGTAGCTGTTGCATCTCACCCGAAGAGGCTGCTGGCGGTGGGTGCAGTGGGTGGCCCCTCTCTGAGTCACCGCGCAATCAATATCTCAGCATGGCCTTAGAGGTTCCCGTTGGCTCTGCTGCGCCGGGGTTTTCAGTATAGCTCCAATTAACATCCTGACCATGTGCAGTTATTAAAGAGCGATTTCAGATTTTTCTTTAAAATACAGGGGCAGTAACCAGTTCCAGCTCAGCAAGGTACATTTCGTCGGCTGTTTCTGTCGTTCCTCATTGTCACCTCCCCACCTCCATGCTACTGAGCAGCTGCCACGTTTCACGTAGGGATCGCTGCCTTTCAGTGGTGAATGCTCGGCTTCCTATAGAAAGGAAATTTCTAAAGAAGAGAGAAGAAACTCTGCTGTGATCCCCCTCTGGCTTTCCAACAAAAAATTGTTTAAATATAGGTTAAATTGGTTGAATGTTATGAGTCCCTGGAGCTGCACACACATCTTTGTGAGCTCTGTTTTTCAATGCGTGAAAAGAAAACGCATGTACGTAAGAGGAAGGGGGGAAGGCTCTGAAGCAGGCAGGAAGGGAGGGCGTAACCTGGAGGGCGAATGGGGATGGGGACACACGGGTCACGCCGTCTTGGACTGGCGCTGCAGGTGCAGCGCAGCGCTGAGCACGAACAAGGGGAAGTGCCCAGAAAGGCAGCGTTCCCAAACTCCCTGCTTTGGGCTTCTAGAGCAAGAGCAATGCTTATTTAAATCCTGAGGTCTGGCATGAGCCAAACTCAGGCAATGCAGTTTTGCCTTGCTTTGAGGCCAAGACAAGGTGTAAAATATGTTAAGAGTGGAGATAAAACAAAGGCTTGGATTTGTGTCCTCCCGGGTTTGTCACCATCACAGTTTGGATTTGAATTTAAAGTCGGGATCCAAGATCACCCAAATCCTTGTTTCATCTGTCTCCTGGGTGTAGGTAGGAGCAGGAGACCACAGAGGAACCGTAAGGGAACAGAACCGCAACAGCTTGGAACTACAGGTAATAAAGACAAATTAAACTGATAGACAAAATGTCTGTGCAAGTACCTAATGAAGAAAGATAAGCCTGTAAAGCAAGGACAGCCCTGTGGGATAGGGTCGCAAACGCACCAGATGCCAGGGACGGACATACAGGTCTGGGGGGAGAAAGGAAGAGTGGCAGGGAATCGGGACCAAACCACAACAGCCTCCTTGTTGGAGTGTAAGGGGGGCTGATCTTGGTTGCTCAAATCAGAAATAGGGTTGGTGAAGTCACCTGAAGACGAGCATGTCACCCGGGACCGCACCGATTCGGTTTGGCCCGGGTTCCGAAGGACCAGACTTCTCGCTACGAGCCCTGGTGCGGTGTGTGTGCTGCACGCCACGTTGACGATGCTGCCTGTAGGTGTATCAGTGGGATGAAATGACGGTTGATTTTTGGCTCAATAAGGAAAAAATAAAACCCAACCTTTTTTTGTTTGGTTATATCCTCACTATAAGCTACATATTGTGGAATTTTCATTGAAACATTTTAGGACTGTATTACATGCAAAGCCTAAAACCTGTGCACAAAATGATAATTTGTATTAAAAGCAGTACAGTAGTTGTAAGCAGAAATTCAAACACGATCCATTAGAAAATCTCCTGCTCAAGAGGTTTTAAAGGCTGGTTTTACCATTATCTAGTAATAACGTTGAGTTACCTAATATTTTTCATATCCTAAAAATTTTACGATGACGAGTATTTTTTCTAAAAGTATCTCCTAGTACAAGGAAAGAGATCTTGAACTGATTCAACTCATGCTCTGAAATAAACTGAGTCACTCCAGCTTTCTCTAGATCTGACCTGATAACTTTAATTTACATTTTTTTGGTGACTCCTTCAACTGGTTAGTCCTTTAAAATACAACTATAGGCTTATAAATGTGTATTTCTTATTTGTAGTAAAAGGAGGGGATTGTACCCCTAAGGGGCTCTCGCACGAACTGTCTGGCACCAGTGGAGCCAGCATTGTGCTGTGCTGGTGGGAAGCAATGCCAACCATTTCCAGCTCAGACCCTGGCTGAAGCAGACCTTTCTTCAGATGCTGTTTCTGAGAGATTTCTCAATGTGCTGCACCAGGATTATAATAACCCACGTGTACGACTGGTGCTCCCCGAGGAGTTTGAATCTCTCCGGAAATCTGAAGGATGACGCAAAAAGGTTTTCGCAGTTCTCTATGAAATGGATGCCAGCTGAAAGATGGACAGTCTGGAGGCAAAACAGTCGGTTCTGTAACACTCGATGTGCTTTATAATTTTCAGCAGACTCGAGAAGAAATTAAAATACAAATTGAGAAGCACTGCACTCCTATGGAGATAAAACAGAAGGAAGATGTTTTTACATAGAGAGTGGGATGAGGATAAAAACAAAAAAGGGCTTGAGGCTGTGTTAGGGCTGATCAATCTGCTTGTTGTTTGGAGGGTTAAGGACCCCTGTAAAAGCTCAAACCATGATTTCCTGCTCAAAAACATTTTGAGGGAGGAGGCACTGAGGTCCTTGGGGTGTGTGTCGATAGAAAATAACTCAGTACATGTGAATATTCCAGTAATGTTGAAATGAAATGCATTAGCAGTTGTTTTGGCAGGTGCTTTTCAAAATGAACCACCAACCTGTGCGGATTAATCACCTGCTTTCGAGGCCGTGCTTTGGTAAGGAGCTGTTTGGTTGTGCTCAGCAGCCAAGGTGTTTCGTAGGTGAGCTCTCTTTTTTTTCCAACTGTATAGAGTATAATGAAATGTAGGTGTCGCTTTGACATGCCGATAGCATTAAAAAAGCACTCCCAGAGTCTCAAAACAACTTTGGAAGAAGCCAGAACTGCAGGGTTGAAGTTAAACAAACAAGCAGACAAACAAGGAATGACAATTTTCATTTCCCCTTAGCTTTCTGCAGCTATCGGTGGGTTAAGCAGATCTATCGGTGTGACACAAGGGGCCTCGGAAGGAAATAATGAGCACTCAATGCAACATTTTATGGAGGAAAAATCTTTTATGAAGAAAATATTTATGGCAAAATGTTCTCCTGTATAGAAAAACAATACAAGATGTTTACCCCACTGAAATCGTATCTAACTTTGTAACGGGACTTGGGCACTGCAGGAGTCTTGTGCTGGTTCTGTGTTCAGATAAGCATTATTCTTGCTCAAAAAAAAATGCCATCTCTCTGTTAAATGGGTACATAGTTTTATCTGTAGCTATTAATATAGATAGAATCGTCTCTGAGTGAAAACATCTTCCATCTAGTAAGCTAAGTAAGCAATATTAATAGCTGGATGTAAAATGTCTGTAAAAACATAAAATACTTTATAACTGTCTTATAAAAATGCATTAAGCAATGAGGACTTTGTCATAACAGAAGAAATATGTTACTTCTGTTGCCGCAAGCTTAATAATTATGCTTAATCACCCATTGTTTGGTGATTCAAAATTTAGAAGGGTGTTTTGATTTAAATTTTTAAGAGTTCTCAGAGTTCATGTGCTTTAGAAAAGCATCATTGCAAGGCAGTCGTGGTAGTCTAAAATACACAATTTAGCACTAAATCTGAAGTTGCAGAGCTGCTCACCCAGCCACATGCTGCCTAAAGCCCTCACTGCTGAGCTCAGTGACAATTTTAGCTTTCATTTAACAAGGCTGACTTCTTTCCCTGAGTTGATTTGAACTTCAGCCCTTTATCATCTGCCTCTGTTTATGTGCATTTATACATACTTTAAAATTTTTAAATTAATATTTCAATGTGAATATTTAAAGTATTTTAATACTATCTCTTTCAACGGTTCCTGTAATTACAAGGTATGTCATTCATTTTAGATTTAAATATGCTTCCTTCCCACACAAACCCAGCATTATTTCTTTTTTTCTTTATGTTACTGTTAGCATATTTTAAAAGTGAGTCTTACTATTTTTTTTTGTATTAAGAAATCAGATCCTCCTCTTTTTTTAAGAGTCTTACCCTAGTGCTTTTTGCTGTCCTTCCAAAGATGGTACTAGATCCTGTTATTTGCATGAAAAAATATCAAGGGCTCCTCCTCTTCCTTTTATTAGATAAAGATTGATGCTCAGAATTACAAGTTTTAAAAAAACCCTAGCGTTTAATGAAAGTAGCACTTTATTTCCCCAGCTATAAGATACACTGGTAGTTCTAAACTCTAGGGGATTGAGCACCATTTATGTCGGGGTCGGGATCAGCTGAGCTACATTTGTAGCTCAGAAGAGGGAAGGTACAAAACCAGCCCTAGAGCACTTTCCTGGGAGCAGCACAGAATCTTAGGCTGAGGGGTTTATTGTTGCAAGAAAGTAATTCCATGACATACTGCCTACACTCCTAGAATAGGAGCAAGCCTGTTCATGAAGTTACCCAAACTTGAAAGAGAAACAGCACTGCCGGGTCATTGCTACAGACTCTCATTTTGATGCAGCTTTTGCCTTTTCCCCTTTGCCATGAAGACTGTCTGGGTAACAGCATAGTTTCAGCAGCGAGGCTCTAGATCTAGCTCCTTTCTGCTGTATTTTTTAAAGACGTGCCATATCAGCTGTAGGGCTCAGTTCTAATTTGCTTAAACTCAGTGAAACACCACTAACTGGTGAAACGTTGTAAACTTATACCAGGCTGGAGCTGACCTTTTGTAGCTTCATTGGGGTTTTCAAGGTAGCCCCTACCAGCGTTACTCTTGCTGTTAACAGAAGATTATTTATCGTTTACTCTGTAGCGGCCTGCTGATGTTCTGGTTTGCTGGGTAATAGCCATTCTTTAAAAGTCTGACCTCATTCTATTACATGCTTTCTCCGTTGAGTGCTCTCATTTCTCACTAAAGCCAATACACAGCATTTACTAAAAAAACCTCCCATTAAAGGCGGTGAGAATCTGCCTCTCAGATGGTGTGGACTGTATTTTTTCCTTATCATTAAGAAGTCTGTTCGTCTGTCATTTTTTACTGCTTTCATCTGTTCTGCCATGGCTACTGATCGATGCCTGTGACAGCTCATCATTAAAAGGAGAAGCAGCTCTTTTGGTGTCAAAGTCAACTTGTTGAAAACTCTTCATAACTGCTTGTCCTCATAGATTTACGGCAAATGAGAAAATATTACAAAGAACTGGGAACAGTTGCAAGTAATGTCCTTTCTTAACTTAGCATTCAGCTGCCCCGTGACCACTGTCATTTATTAAAGCATTAAAAGAAACAAGATAATGAAATGAACTGCAAAGCACTTTGTGGCATTTCCCTGTATGAAAGATACTGTTTAAAGATAAATTGCCATTGTAATTGCTGCTTCAGATTTGTCCTGGGAAAGCACAATGTGACTGGGATAAATAGTTTTGACTTTGCTGGTAATGCTCTGTTATCAGATAGCATTGGCAGGACTGAGCAGTTAACTCTTGCAGAGCAGCACGTTAAATAATGAGCAGGTCAGAGCTATAGTACTCTGCGTAATGCCAACTGAGAGTAACGTGAGTTAGAGGCATGCTTCAGAGACAAACTTGCATCTTTCCTTACTCTTTCAAACAAACCAATGTGTGACTGTAGAGGCTTCTCAGCCTGACATCCATCCTAGTATAGAGTTTCAAGTAAGTTCTAGTCACTTACATCTGCATACAATACTGTTATTTCTCTAATTGTTTCTATTCTTGTATGTTTGGTATGTAAAAATGCAGTAAAGCCATTATGCAGGAAAAGGAAAGTAGTTGAGATGATTATTCTGTTATCACTCATGACTAAGATGAAGAGAGATATACTAGCAAGACATTGTTCCTAAAATAGATATCTTGCAAACAAGAAATGTCAGTCAAATGAGGTTTAAATTAAATTCCTGATAGCAATTACTTACAGAATGATCGTGTTCCCATTGAAATTATTATGAACATTGTCACCATTTTAAATGGAAAAAGAAGTTGGGCTTCAGGTACCGCTTCTGAAATGTATTTCAGAATGTCCTCAGCTTTTACCATGTGCTTATATCCTGCTGAACCCAAAGTCACACTGCTACAAAATGCATACTTGGCTGAACAGTGGCTTTAAGCAAGACTCCTTGGACAGGATAGTATGAAAATGAGTTAAACTGAGAAATGGGCACTTGGAGGAAGTATTGAATGGCCACCAACAAGTGACCGCACTGGGAGGAGAACTGATGAAGTGAAGAAATGCGATGTGCATTCCAAATAAAGAACTGATGAGTCGACTTGTGTCCCAACTGGAACAGAAGCAAAGTCAAGACGGATTGAAAATAACCTTGATAACAGTGGAGAAGAAATAGCAATCAATTCAAGCTATGTTGACCCCCAGAAGCTATGAGAATCGCAGTGGCTTGGGAAGGTACACTGATTTCTCTTCTTCCAGGAGTGGGGATTCTTTAAGTACTGCTGCTATAGCAATTATCTGAAGACCTAAACTAATATTATTGAAGTGGTATTCAGCGACCTACTCTCTATTCCCAGTAATATATCTCTTACTCATGCAGTCAAGTCCTTTTGTTCCACAATAAGGAAAAAACAACTTCTAAATATAATATTTTAAATCAGTATCTTTATACTGCAAGACACAAACAGCTACTGCTGAACTATTTCTGACAGATACTAAGTCCCTATTTAATCTTCCAGGTTGAGATATTTTTCTAAGCATGGCTCAGTAGGAAGTTAATTATAGTCTTCCAAAATGGGAAGAATTTTCACCTGAGATGATTAGGATACTGGTTTGAGGCATGATATGTGGGCTCCTAGCTAAAGTTAGGAACTGGCAACATCTTTGGCTCTGTATCATTTCAGAAGTAACACCCTCTGCTGTCACAAAAACTTCCTTGAAAATTGAGATCATGATGATTTTGGATGCAATCAATTCCTTAAGTATTCATCATTGTTGATACATTTGCATATTGGAACATCATGATGGTTTATTCTGTGCTCTGAGGCAAAATTCACTGTGAATTCAAGTTGAAATTTTCAGGCTTGGTTTCAGCTTCAAGGATTAAACAGGTTTGAAGAAACATAATGAAGCAAGTTTTGGAAAAATACAGAAGTATGTGAGATTCAGTTTAAAAAAAAGGATCAATTGCTTGTGGTAGATTTGCCATCTGTTAGTGTATGCACACTGCTGCAGTAACTTATTTCAGTATTTAATTACTTTTTCTGACCTGCATTTGGCTCAGCTAACCTTAGGAATTTATATAAGAAATATAGTTGCTTAAGTTTTCTTAGGTAGTCTTTGGAAAGAGCTGAATTACCAAAGAAATTCTTGTTGATGAGTACTTAGAATGAGGTTCAATAAAGCTGGGCCTTTGGGTTTTTCACTGTAAGTCATTACATAGAGGCTGGAGTATCTCTGTGGTTCTCTGCTGGGCTTTTCTACGCACAGACTCCAAAACTGTATGCAAAGCCTGAGTATCCATCCCTGCAGTGTTGCTTGTGGAGGTAAAACAAACTCCCTCCTTACTCGATCACTGCTTGTGTATCCAGTCCTCACGGTAGGCCCGTGTCGTGGTTTAACCCCAGGCAGCAACTAAGCACCACCCAGCCGCTCACTCACTTCCCCTCCACCCAAAGGGATGGGGGAGGAAATCAGAAGAAAGAAGGTAAAACTCGTGGGTTGAGATAAGAACAGTTTAATAGACCAGGAAGGAAGAAACTAATAATGATAATAATAGCACTAATAAAATGACAATACCAATGAAAGGATTAGAATATACATAACACGTGATGCACAAAGCAAATGCTCATCACTTGCTGACTGATGCTGGTTACATCCCGAGCAGCAATCCCCCTAAGGCCAACTCCCCCCAGTTTATATACTGGGAATACCCCTTTGGCCAGTGTGTGTCAGCTGCCCTGGCCGTGTCCCCTCCCAGTCTCTTGTGCCCCTCCAGCCTTCTTGCTGGCTGGGCACAAGAAGCTGAAAAATCCTTGACTTAGTGTAAACACTACTCAGCAACAACTGAAAACATCAGTGTATTATCAACATTCTTCTCATACTGAACCCAAAACACAGCACCATACCAGCTACTAGAAAGAAAATTAACTCTGTCCCAGCCAAAACCAGGACAGCCTGTAACTTACTTTGAGTCGTTTGTCACTTCCCAAAGGACTTTGATAGCTAATGACTGCTCACTACTTTCCTTTCTGTTTGTAATTTGTGCATGTGATTGGTAGTTATTTTATATTTAGTCCCAAATCACTAGTGAAAGTGTGTACATTCATTTACAAGTGACTAAACAGCCCAGGAATCTTCAACCTGGGAAACAGAGCAGAGCACAGTAGGATCATGGAGGTGGGATATATACCATGCATAAAATCAGAACAATGCGGAGAGGGTGATTAATCACTCTCCCTTACAATAAAAGGCTAGGGAGCATCAGATGAAACTAAGCAGGAGGCTCAGAGTGAGATACTTTTGTAATAAGGTTTACTTGTGGAACTTGTTGTGAGATGTTATGGTTGCTGAGAATGTAGATATTCAAGAAGGCTTGGGCAAATTGATGTAAGAAATATCCATCAAGATTACTCCGTGCAAGATACCACCCTTGGTATGAATTCATGAAACCTGAATTTCTGGAGGCTGAAAACAAATTCTGGAGAAGTACTCTTAGCTACTACTTACTCTGTTTGTATTTTCTGTCTGGCATCTGCTTTCTTGGCCAGTGTTGGCGATAGGATACTGGATCTTTAATTTGGCTGTATGTAGCTTTTCGTTTGACGATACAGAACTTTTGAGATGTGTCATTTGGCTGGTTTGTAGCATTCACTCTATTTTGGGGGGGGGAAAAATACATATTTTAGGACATTTGAATTCAAAATGCATTTTGAAATGCACTAAAAAGCTTTAAGTGAAAAAAGGTTAGATAAGCATCAAAAAATCTAGTAGGATCTTCATTCAGTGTGCCTATCTGCAGTTTTCATCCCCTACTGTCAAAGCAATGTGATCAGCAGAGATAAATTAATTGTATTTTCCATATGGCTGAGATACTTCTTTAGCTCATTTTGGACAAACGTGGCAAAATTTGCTGCTAAGTTTGTCCTGTGGTTCTAAAATAGCCTGACAGAAGAGTGCTTGCTTTGACGGTGAGAATGAAATAGTGAGTATCAAGGATCTTTCTGAAGGTGTTGATCTAGGAGCATCATCTCAAATTGGCTTCCTTTTTTATCCATAAGTGAGCTTTTAAAAACTTGCTACAAAAGTATGAAAGATGTAGATGGAAAAATATAATCATAAAGCTGAAGCAGGGATTCAGCAAGGGCCTTTTCACTCGCGCTTCATACATTCAGGATAACCATAACTGAGTATAAAAGTGATTCTTGCTGTTTCCTCACATAAGTGACTTCTCTAGCCTTTGTAGTGCGGGGCAAACTATACAATAAACTGTTTAACAACATCAAACTGTTTATAAGAGATCTTATACCACACTTCTGTAAATACGCACGCATACATGAGCTTGGCTCTAGTTGCATTTTTTTAAATATCAGTATATACAGGATAGGATATAGACTCTCAGGTTTCTATTTCATATTCAGACTAACAGAGTACTGACTAAAGATTTTGTCATGGTACTCTTCTGTAACTTAATCCAAATACATACAGATATTTGGTATTGTGATATTAATTTTTAAACCCATGAAAATCTTGCTGTAATATTTATCTCATTAGAACCAGAGCAATTTAGGCTGTGTGTAAAGGATCTCCACAGCTTAAGAGCCACAACTGTGCCACTGAACTGGGCTTACATCTGTGTGACGGCACGCTCTCCAGAGCACCTCACCCTCTGCATAAATCAGTTCCTCCTCTGCAACATTTCTGGCATAGGCACAGAAATACAACTATACATTTTCGATGCATCAGGATGGTTCTTTTTCCTTCTCGTATGAGAACAAGTCACGCTAACAGAAGCATGCTTTGTACCCACGTAAATTCATCCACACAATAGGAAAGAGTTGTACTACTGTGACTGTGCAAGTGTTGTTAAATCGTATTGTACAAAAGATTAAAGGTGAAATGATGATGAACTTGAATAATCTTGCCCTGAGAAATTGACTGTATGCCCCCTAAAACCACCTTCACAACCAATACTAGAGATCTCAGTCTGCTTTGAACTGAATCTACAAAAGATAAATTTGTACCTATTCCTTTTCAGGGTCTTTACCATCGTAATAAAAACAGAATAAAAACGTCAATCTCGGCTTGGGCAGTTTCCTCAAACTTTGCTTTTTGTATAGTTTCCTTCCTGAGATCTCGCTGAACTAGATACTATTCACATATTCCCATATTCACACTGTTTTTTCTGCTTTGCTTTCCAGGGTGGAGCTGTGCTGTACTTGCCATGGTTAGCCTGGTTCGGATTCCAGTATCATTAACTGGGGGGAGGAGGGGAACAGAAGACACTGGCCTGATGATAATATTCTTATTTTTCCTTTCTTGAAAAACATTCTGGGTGAATGAACACAAAGTTTGCAGGATTCTTCTAAAATAATCTTGTTTAGGGACAAAGTTGATAGAGATCAACAGAAAACTTAACAGGGAACGCAGTTCTGTAATACGCCTCTCTGAGGAATGTCCTGCTAGGAATGATAGGCAGGAAATTTGCAGGGATTTTTTTTTACCTCATAAATAATCTGTTGTTCATATTTTCAAGTGTATGACTGATACTTTCAGGGAAACTGAATAAGCAAACTAAGCATGGATGTTGTCAGTTGGCCGCAGCCCTGAAGTCTATAAAAGGGACAACTGAGTGGTTGGAGTTCATGTTACTGACACCGAACAAGCTGAATTTTGGCTGCAGATCCCATTTATCATTATAATTATAATTCCTTTCCTAATAGGCTCAGTAAAAGAGCATTCTCAGCAACTTCGTCATGTCATAGAATTAATTTTAAAGTGAATAAATATTTAGAAACTGGTTACTTTGAAACCTTCATCTAATAAAAGCACCTGACAGAGGAAAAAGTGGTTATAATGTCATGCTGATCATACAACAACCTGCTGAGGAACATAATGGGCAGAACCTGCTGAACAAATTAAGGTGCTGGGATGTAAAAAATATTCAGCTGAAAACTGCGCAGCAAATGAGATCTGATATCCTCATTTGAAAACTGCACACCAAATGAGATCTGATATCCATACAGTCATGGACACGGGCTAGATTAGATGCTCTAGAAAAAGGTACAAAAAATATCCATATATATAAAATTTAAATATTAATTTGAAACCCAAGACATGAGGCCTTGGTCCTCCTAAGTTAATGAGTTGCTATTATATTTTTGATGTTTTATTTCTCTATAAAAGACCATGGGGGGGGGGTGGTGGAATCTTGCTAAGTTTTAAATTACAGGGACATATTGTTGCCTTTTTATTGAATACCTTTTGCTTCTTTGGTTGTCAGAGCTAGAGTAAAAGAAATTCTGAATTTACTTTTTCTTATTCAGTCATTATTATATCTACATATATCATAATTACCCTTTTATAGTCTTTGACATGAATAATAATCCTAACTTCTTTGATTATTGCTTTTCTCTGAACTTCTCAAATACCGTAGTGTTAAGAATTTGAGGATCCAGAACACTTGTTTGCAATCTCTTATTGTTTGAGGTAATAGGAAAAGTCAGAAGTAGGGAAACGGCATCTGCAACCCAAGTTTTAGACACAAGTTCTTGCCGAGCACTCAGGCACATTCAAAAAGTCACTTCTCACTTGATTTCCTTTATATTTAAATTAAGATCTGCCTCATGGCACTGCTCAAGTACATACATATTTAATCTCACAGAAAAGGTTTGGCCATTTGGCTTCTTGTGGCTGCACGTCAGTGATATGAACAGAGGCACTGCGGTAGGTAGCTGTGTGCGAACCAAAGGCCCATGAAGCTGGGGCTTGTCCCTTCGTCTCCTGTCACTTAATTGCTCTAAATCTCCATGTTCGCACAATCCTACTATAACAAAAATAACGTTTACTAGTGACCTAGCCCAAACAGTTCTATATTTAAAATGCAAATTCTCTCTCGATATTAAGTACTGGTAACGTTGGTCCTGCATTTTCTTGCATGCCTTTTATTTTCTGAACGATGAACATTCCTGGTGCACACGCCCCGTTGCAGTCCAAAACATTTGTCTTCCATGGTTGAGTTACAGACCTTTAAAAATAGGTTTGCAATGGAAATGCTGACATGCCAGCTGGCTGTTGCTGCAATGACACATTCACAATAGGCAACTCTCTTCAGCAGGCTCAGCAACGGGGAACTGGTAATGGTTAGCTTTGTGAAACAGGTCGCTCTAATTTAATCAAGGACTACACCAGCACAGCATCTTATACTTGTTTGTACGACGATTGACTTCTGAGTAAAAAAAAAATAAAAATCAGCCCAGGAAAGTATTCTGGACTATGGGGTGTATATACCAGCTTGTTTCCTCAGTCGTGCTAATTTCATGAAAATTGTTGGGCAATTAAGAAGGGTTTGAGACTTCCTTTGCTAGCTTTATCTAAAGGGCAGGGCTTACCAGTAAGTCATGCAGAGTGTTTAAATAAAAACTCCGTGCCATTGAGGCAGTTTTCTAGCCTTAAAAAAAAAATATGTATTTTTGACAGTATCATCTAGTGATTTCCAGCCTCTGAGATCAAACGGTGATGGAGAAATACAATTTTTTCACGCATGGTCTTTTTTCTACCCCCTCAGGTTTGGAAATACGGTAGTGCTTCTCTCTAAACACATGCTTGGAAACAAAGGAGTCCATCCCCTTGGTGTTTGTAACCACGGTGAAGCAGGCTGCTCCACTCTCCCGTAGACGCGCACACAGCTTATTCACGCTTTTCATCTCCCCAAGAACCCTCAGGAACCAGGCTATGCTTTTCCACTTCCCGGCCGCCTGCGCTTCCTATTCTGCCACCTCGAAATTTTGAGAAACAGAGCGAAACTTTTTGGGTTTTGGGGGTTGGCTTTGTTTTGGTTTTTTGTTTTTTTTTCCTCCCCCTTCCGTCAGTCCATCGGGAAGGAGAGGCGCCCTCCTCACAGCCGGCTTGCCCGCGCTGTCGCCTTCCTCGGCGGGAGCTGCTCCCCAGGTGGGCCCGCCGGCGCTGATGAGGGGAATTCAAGGCACCGAAGGTAGGACCGGGCATTCCTCTGGGGGCTGAGGGGACGAGGCTCTCTCAGACGCCGCGTACCTCACTCATTCCACAGAATCGCTCTTTTTACCCTCTTTGTTTTGTTTCAAACACCACCACCCCCCCCTCTCCCGCCTCGCCGACACCCTCCCTCACCCTCCCCTCAGCCTCAGGCGCGACGTCCAGGTGCCGCCGCGCAGCCACGGGCGATTGAACCGCGGTCCCTCAGGCGGGAGGGCGGGCGGGAG
>JAVJGG010000039.1:21742711-21765109 GCA_035590195.1 Aviceda cuculoides
GTCGCCGCCGCCGCGGGAGGGCCCGTTCTCCCCCGGCCCCGGGCCTCCCTCGGCGGCCGCCGCCACTGCCGCGCCCGGCGGCGGCTCCGGGGCTGGGAAGGCGATGGCAAAGGGCGCTGCCCCGCGGGGGGCAGAAACACGCGTGGAGTTAGAGGAGAGCCAGGTCGGCTGGTGAGGAGAAAACGGCTGTCGAGGGGGGCTGGAGGCCGGCGTGGTTCGCCTCACCTCCCTGGCGGTGTGCCTGTCACCGCTGTCGCTTCCCCCTTAATGTACGGCTCCGGAGGATTTTATTTTATTTTTTGTGAACGAGGTTTTAGGGCCGTAGCTCCTGGGGAAAGTTACTTTAACTTCTTCTGAAAAATTTGACTGTACTAATCTGGGTGCGCATCCAGGTAGGTTGTCACTAGGAGGGGTCCCTTTGCGTTTTCACCGAAGAGCTACACAATATTTACCGTGCACGCAACTAACAGAAAGAACCAGGAGCGCGTGGCTGAGAGTTGCGTGCCGAAACATAAGGAGCGACGTCGAGAGTGTCTTCAAGGTATTGCTTAGCACTCCAGGTGCATCCATAAGCAAGTACCAAATGCTATTTGAAAGAAAATAGATGGTAGGACTGGTTATGCTGTAATAATATCTCAGCAGAATGTGACACTCGAGTCTTAAAACTTTTGCACTTCTAAATCAGAAGCGTAGGATTGCATATCAAGTATCATCAAGTATGACAAATAAAAGATTACACCTAGGTGTATTAGACGCACAAAAGATGTTATCTAAATAAAGCTTCTTAAAACTGGTTGGACTTGCTTTCCATGATGCAGTAGGCTTTTCTTATCGTAAGTAAAAAGGTCTGTAGCAAATTCGTATGTAAGTACAAAGTGCGCAAAACAGGCGTAGGTTGAAGTTTTGGGATGAGTGAAAGGGTATCCTTTAAAGGATCTTGTTGAAATTTTATTCTCTGATAAAAATTTATACATATAAAGAAAAAAAAACCCCAGTAATTCATGATAGGAATAAAGCCATGAGGTTTTAAATTTCTTAGAGTTGTGGGGTTTTTTTGTTTGGGTTTTTTTTTTAGTTTTCTGTTGCTGTGTCTACAGAGTGCTACTTCCAAGTACTGTAATTACTGGACATGCATTTCTACACCGTGGCTGCTCCACTTTAAGACTTTAAAATATTGTAATGATCTAATAATACTTGACGCAGTCCCTGTACCTTAATATTAGAGAAATCCTAATTATGCTAATGAAGCTACAGGTAAGGATTAAAAAGTCAGCAGAAGTGTTAAGGCTTATTTGTTAATCTTATGGTTCATAAAAATAGTATGCTGTAGTTAAGGCATGAAGCTTATTGAAGGTGTGAGAAGTTTCTGGGCCCCGTTGATTTGTTCTTTAAGAATATTGCGATACATCAGCGTTAAAACAATAGGAGTATTGCAGCTGAAATGTGAACATTTGTGGTTATTGCGCATATCTCAGTATTTTTTGGCTGGACAAAATACCCCTCCATCGAGGCTGGTGCTACTTTCAGAGTATTGTGTTTAGTGCTGCTTTTGTGTACAGATTTTGCCATAAATATTTTATTGGCAGTTAGCAAGCGTGGCTGGAGAACCGGCTCTAGCTCCAGTGCAGCAAAGCTCACACAGGTATTTCTGCTGACGGTGGTGACATTTAAGTTATCTTCGAATACTCGGCTGGGCTCGGGCGGATAACGAGACTTGAGCTTGGCAGTGCACTGCTGTAGGAGCCTGGTTCTGGAGTCACGCTCGTCTAGCCCACAGAGCGTTGGGTGGTGGATGTCCAACTGAACCAGCTCTGTGTTCGCAACATCTGAAGGCAACCATTTGCAACAGTCGTTCTTTAAATTATATCTTCCTCAAGCCCGTACATGAACTACTTACTTAACAGGGTCTGTGTAAAACTATTTCAGTTGCGCTCTGATTAAAATGAGGCATCGCGTTTGTGACGTCCGTGTTGCATTTGGCTAGCAGCGTTTGAGACTTCGTTTATATCCAAACCAGTTCCTTCAAGTTGCATACGAAGTTCCCAAATTACATTAACAAATACTCGTTATTGTCATAACACTTTATTTTAGGTGCATCTCAGGAATCTGTAGTACTTTTCACTTGCTGGAATTCTACATTCAAGTGGTTTGGGGATTTAACAAAGATTTGATGTTGAAATTAATTTTGGTTTCGTTTGGATTCTTCACTTAAATTTTATAGAATTAAGTATACCCTGTAGTACTTACTACATCCTTATATTGGCAGTCTGATAGATCTCGGTGACCTTGGCCTCACTGGAACTACAGTCAACAGTATTACTGTGAAGTCGTCGTATATTTTGAGGACTAACTTACTTGGGCTCTTGTCCGTCAGTTGTAGCATAGGACGAAAAATGAGAGAAACAGGTCTCTCCAGGGAATCTGCTTGTTGACTAAATTCAGGATTACATTATTAGAAATAAGTGCATTTCCAGTGAAGTAACGCTTGTGTTGACTGGACAAAGTAAAAACAGTTGGCAAGGGAAGGATGTGATCTTGAAGGTAGGAAATAAATTTTCATGTTTCAAGGCATAAAACAAGCGTGAAGTTTTGGAAGAAATTTAGGATTGAATTATTTTGCCCTTTTTCATGTTGGTGGTCTTTGAAGTGCTAAGGATTACATTTCGGACTGTGCGCTGTGCTGTTCCTGCCTGTCTGTTCTTGTATTCCTATATGACAGTGTCACTTGTGAAGCAATTTTGTAACTGTGGGAGTTCCTTAAGAATAGGTAGGAAGGGTCCGTGTCATGCAGCCTAAGCTTCAAATATTGAGTGAACTTCTTTCCTCCTAAATATAGGATTAATAAGTATTTTCATGGTAATAAAAATAGGTATGAGAGTGTTGATTATAATCAACTGTTGTAGATTATTAAAGTATGATTGCAGTCTACAAAGAAAAAGTAGATGTTAACATTTTATTGACCAAGCTGAACGAAATGCAAAAGTACTTAGAATGGGGCAGAATACAGTAGTTTTGGAATTTTCTGCCTGTTCAGTAAAAGTAGTCTTGGTTGTATTTAATAAAAAGAAGTGTAATTGACTTAAGTGCATGCATGAATGCAACCTCAGTCAAATATTTATTTTTGCAATAAATACGTCAGAAACCAGTTGCTTAGTTGGCTGACAGTGACAAGGAAGACAAGGCTGAAACAACAAAGTGACTGGAAACTAAAGTATTTTGCTAGAAAACGGCTACATTGAAAGTTGCTGCCTTCCAAAAAGCATGTTCATGAGTTGAGCTTTGCTGCTGTTGTGCATAATCTGTTGCCCATGCCAATTTAAATAAATATATCTTTGATTTTGGCCAACATTTTCCGTCCATCCTCTTAAGCGTGTTCTGAGCCTGGTCTGTCAAAGGCCACTGAATTTTGTCAGTGTTAGGAGTTGCATAACTCCTTTGTGAGTAATTACTGGCAGTGACGTGGATGACTCAGCTACCTAGTTTTGTGCATCTCTGAAAGCCTCCACAATTAGGTGGTGTTATGTTAAGAAAAGAGAGTAATAGTATGGCCCATAACTTGAATTAAGTGCCCTCAGCCATTGCAACAATGTACAGTTTTTTATAAAGACTTATGAAAACAAGCTGCCCTTAAAAAAAAAAAAAAAAAAAAAAGTAAGCACATTAATACTCTTAAATGGAAAACAATGAGTGTCTTTATGCATTGAAAAGTGCTGCAATATAATAATAATAATTCTGTTTTGGTATACCACTTTTGAAGATTATTTTGGACATCTGCTATGGTATCCTGAGTCTCTAAAAAGAGCAGGGGAAGTCTGTTTGAGATAGCTGACCTTGGTTCCCACAGGATGGCTTTGGGGAGACTTCACAATAACCTTAAATCAGAAGAAGGGTATTTTGTGAACTCATCATTTATAGAATTTTAATATTTATGTAGGTCCACTTTACTACATCAAGAATCAAGTTAGAAATATTTTGTTTTTATCAAGTTTAAATCTTAACCCTTTTCCAGTATTCTCTTATCTGCTATTAAACATGGTTTCAAGACTGGCTGCTTTTTGCCCTTTGATGATAGAGTTGCAGTTGTCTACTAGACAGGCAGTAGTGAAAAGATCTCAAGTCCTTTACTAGTTCAGTGATCCCTGTGCTGACGGTTGGGTTTGTGTCTTTGCATAACTATAACTAGTCTGAGATGCACAGAATTCTCTCGTGATGTCTGATAATGGGAAGGATCAAAATGTTCTCTTAAAATCAGTAATTATATGTTGCTGAAGGTTTGTTATCTTGTCTGAATGTATGATTTATTTGTCACAGGAAAAGAACTTTATAACTTTCCCTGGTAACTGATTATGGGTTTAAGGTTTTTGTTTTGTGTTTCTTTTTTTTTTTTTTTTTTTTTAAGGTAGATGGCTTTATCTTCTTTTACTTGGTATGTTTAAAGAGAGCACGAGTGAGTTACCTGGCCTCTTCCTTTACGTGAGAGGATTTGAGGGACTGAGACTAGCACAGGGTTTGTGCAGGCGGTGAGCGGATGAGAAGAAAATTCAGCGTAGACCTGCAGAGTCTCACGTGGGCACTGCCATCAGCAGGACGTCCTTCCTCTGGTCACACTGTGGTAGGGTGGGACTCGGCTTTGGTTGGTGTAACTCCGTGTCGGGTAACCCTAATAACACTGCTTCGTCTTCCACTTCGTGGGGTTGGCTGCTGGACTGGGCGAAATTGTTCCTTCCCAAAAACATGTGAGCCCAGGCTGTAAAGAGCGCTGAATCTACCCTGGGCACCTGCACCCAGTAACAATATCTACATTTTTTTAGAAAAAAAAAAAAAAAGACTGTTGCATGGAAAAAAGTTGTGGATGTTTTCTAGGAAGAATAGGTGCCTTTAAACTACAGTTTTGTTCACAGTGACTTTTAGACATTAAGAAAAAAAATAATCATAAAACCCTTCACCTGCTTGGCTGTGCACAGAACCCCCAGATTTCTCAAACTTATCTCAGGAAATCAGATTCAGTAGGCCAATGTGTTGCTAATTAAATTAATGATGCAAACTCTCTGCAGATGTAATTCAGAATAAATGAGGAACAAATGTGGCTGTCTTAACAGGAATTTTTTTTCAAAGGATTTTTTCAAAGTCTTTTCAAAATAATTGGTGTTTCTAATGTAAGCTTCCACTCTAACATTTTGAAATTAAGTATTTGAAGTAATACTTTTGTATGTGGGGAAGCAAACTGGTTGGTCTTGTGTTCATTTGGAAGAATTGAGAGGTGTAGCTCTGGTGCCCGACTGTAGTTGCAGTAACTTAGCAAATTAAGCACAGCGAAGGAGGAACTGGGGAGGATGCAGAAGCTTTTGTTGATCCTGATGTAGAATTTTCCCTGTTTGAAGCCAGACTGGATTATAAGTGAGTGGTGATGAATAATGCGTTCTACTTCTAATAAGATTATAAAATTCCCAGTTCTGTTTTTTCTATAAAATTTTTAATTCTGTTGGAATGCCTAAATGGAGATGTGTTAAAACAGGGCAGAATGAACCAGCTTTACATCTTCTGCTGTTTTTCCTTGCAGCGAGGTGTTTTTGCTGACCATTCGTCTAGGTTCTTTCGGCCAAAACCTGTAGACCCACCAAACCATGACGCATTTACCATGTAAACAGTTAAAACATCCTTAA
This sequence comes from Aviceda cuculoides, assembly GCA_035590195.1. Taxonomy (NCBI): domain Eukaryota; kingdom Metazoa; phylum Chordata; class Aves; order Accipitriformes; family Accipitridae; genus Aviceda; species Aviceda cuculoides. The sequence continues at coordinate 21,748,375 of JAVJGG010000039.1, forward strand.
TGTGGAGGGGAAGATGGTTCAAATCTTTGGTAATACTGGGATTCCTCTGCTCTGCTGTAATTATCAGAGGAGGAACATGTGCAATAGTAGTTAAGCCTTTTGCCAGCCCACAGAAGCCCTTTGGATATTCTCCCAAGGTAATAGGGTCCCAGGGAGTCATGGGATCCATCGCAGCTATTTAAATCAGGAGGCAGATTGCGCTGTGTTACCTCAGAGGCAGTTTGGCGTCGGAGGATTGGGTCTCTTAGCCTGCACCTCTGGAAAAGTAAGTTTCTTACCTGCCGGGTCGTCTGACCTTAACTTTGTTCTCATCTTTTTATAGAGTTGTTTTGGTTATTTTTATACTAATAATGTGGAGCGCTTTCTGTAATTTTCAAAATTTGTATTTGGAGAGTATTGACACTGTTTGTCTAAATGTCTGAGTTTAGTTTGTGTTTTAATGAAAATTAATGTTTAAAATGTTCTGTTAGTTGTAGGACTTTAGCAGTACTGAACAGCAAAATGATAGAAGGGTGAAAGAATCTTCTTCTGAATAATGGTACTCGCTTCCTTTCACCTGTTCTCTTTATAGAGATATGTGCTTTCTAATTCTCAATAATAAATTAAATTTATATGTTCATAGGTACTTAGTAAGTAATGACTTAGAACAGAACTATTTTAGCCTCTATATATGTTTGTATGTAAATATTCATGATTAAATCACTAAAAGGGGTCCCACTTGGCTGAGGAAGCAGAATTTTGGTTTTGGTTTCCACAGAGGTGTGAATTTTTGCCTAATATGGGGGACAGTGGAAACTTCTAGTTGCTGAAACTTGGCCAGTATAAGTAACTGCACAGAACAGTAATGATTTAATTTTTGTCAATGAATTTTTTAACTGAATAACTAACAAACTACTAGACTTTGGGTTACAATCCAACAGGTCTATTGTTGCTTGGGGGTTTTTTTGTTTGTTTTTTTTTAATGGACAGTGACCAGAGTTCACAAACAAATAAGGCAAAAATGTAGTTGTGTATATCAGGCAATAAAAGTAGATTCATGCACTTGAAGGTAAAATTCTTTGGACTAAAAATTGGCAGGCATCCCAGTCTTTGTAGTTGTAGAGAGACTGGGTGGGGAAAAAAAGACCATGAGCAACAATGAAAGGGACGAGTGTACGGTAGGAAATTGTTAATTAACATGACGTTTGATTACCTGCCATAAAAATCCTATAACTTACTATAGTTGATTTGCTATCAAGCTGAAAGTATGCTTACATGGCGTGCTCAGGAACTATGTAGATCAAATAACATGCTAATTTTTGATTCAAAACCCCGTTCTAGCAGTGACAGCTTTCTGTGTCTGATTGCCTGGAGTTAAGCTATTGTTTTCAGTATGTCTGCAGTTCTTCTGTCTGGTAGTGTTGTATCCGGAGCTTAAATTTAAGTAACAAAACTTGGAAAATGTTGACCGTATTTAAAGAAAGAAAAGGTAAAATGCACACTAAATTCACTTCAAGTTAAAGTCTATGACTGAAGAATTGTATCTCATTTCTGAGCACCTGGAGTGGAAACCCATTTTATAACTTGGTCCAAATAAGATTTTTGGACAACTTTGGTGGGCCTCACATAGTTTCGTGCTTGAATGTAATTGAGTGATATTGTGAGAAGAAATTATGTGGCAGTGAATTGTCTGAAATGAGGTTGGAGTTCGTATCTGGTCAGTGATACTGAACTTCGGTATCATTTCTTGATGTATTCAATTAGTTCATACAATAACAACTATGGTGAGTGTGTCTCATCCGTCCCGGTATCTAATTTGGAAAAGATACGCAAAAACAAGTTAGTTATGCATCAAATTAGTTAGTAGCATTGGTTTCTGTAGCGTATGTGAGGTTTCAGTGTCCAGGTTAGTGTTTTTGGCCTTGAGAAATTAGGGTGGCAATGCATGATGGATATGAATGATGAACATGTGAATATGCCAGTGCTTGGTTAAACCGACAGATCATGGTTAATGTGAAGAGTATGTGTGTAAAACTGGTTAAAATAAACAGTAACTTAGAGAAGAGTGAAAGTAATCAAAGCCTCATGCTACTTTCCTTGATATTTTTTTCAGTATATAGTCCAAAAATAAGTGCCAGTGTCTTGATACAAAAATTGGAGATTTAATTTTATCAAAATCATTAATTTAGGAGTTAACTCTTAAAAGCTGCACTTGAAATCAAGGGTCCTAGAAGAAGCAGTGGAAGTGGTTGAGGGTTTGCTTAGATGATGCAATTGTGGTGGTATAAACCTGTCCCTTCAGCCTTACCTGTTTGTCAAGTTTTCTGTTTTGTTTTTAAGTAGGGGCATGGTCTATATGGCATTTCAGGATTGTAGTTCTGCGTTTTACCAATTCACATACTGATAATCATACCATATTTCAGTATCTTAGGCATGTATTTTAGATAGATAAATTCAGAAGTACAAGAAAAAAGTCATTACCCAGTCTAAGAACTTAATTGGTTCAACTTCTATTTTCAGGGGAAAAGTAGTTTGAGTTTCCTTCTGTTATTTCTAGGTAGTATTTTGTTGTGAGATCTATGCCACATGAAGGTAGTGATGCTGAACAATTAACATATAAATAAATTAGCAATTGTCACTAGTAAAATCCATAATTGGCTTCACCCATTTTGTCAGGTATTACCAGTTTTTAATTAATGCTTTGCATGTTGAAACAGAGCATGTCCTTTTTATTTCTGTTTTCTTGGGGTTTTTTGTTTTGTTTTGGTTTTTTTTCACAGTGTCAGTTGTTAAGCAGCATTGAATTTTTTGTTACTTAAGGGGAGCTTAAACTGAGTAACTTAATTTTTTTTTTTTTTTTTTTTTAATGTGACCGTGGACTTGGTATCTTCTTTTTACTGTTTTTTGGTGGCAGGTGGGGGTAGGCAACTGCTAGCAAGTATTGTGCTCATTTAAGAGCATGTCATTTATTTGCTTCTGTCCAGATTCATATCATACTTTTTTGCCTCTTAAAAGTGTTTGAAATTAATCCACAAATAATATACAGATCTACAGTTTCTAAAATGCTTCATTAAAGTTTGAGTATTCTACTCGCTAGATATTTAAATAACCGTTGATGCAAGTGAATTTTTAGGGGAGTCTAATTTTTATAAGGAAATAGGTAATTGGTTTTGTGCATAAGAAATCTGTGGTATGTATTCTCTGTTCTACCTGCTCTTCCACTTCTCCCTCCTGCCCCAAAAAGACTTGAAATCACTTTTGAATCTGTTCTCCTTGAACTGCAGATTAATTTTCAGCAGCAGATTTTATGTTTCTGAAAAACATCCTCAACATAATTTTTGTGTATAACGGAAGAATTTTATGTTAGTGTCATCTTGTTTGGATGGTATCTGTAGGTTTTAAAGAAGGAATTTGAAATTAATTCCAATTAAAGAACACTGGAATGGCATTTACAAAGGGATATGCTAAATGACACATAAGGGAGATGCTAAATATAACTACTAAGTAGTAGTATTTGTTTGAAACTACAGTTTTAAATTAGAGCAACACCACCACCAGTTTTCATTTGTGTGCTCTGAAATGTAAATTGGTCAAATGATGAACTCTGCTTATTTGAAATTGTTAGGTCTTAACGTTGTTTTTGTTGTGTTTTTTTTCTTTCTCTTCTGCATTGCCCGCCCTTCCCCTCTCCAGCTAAATGGCCTTAAAATGGCAGATGAGCCCATGGAAGAAGGTGAACCATATTCCTACCACGTAAGTGTATCTGATAGATGTTCAGTTTAGACACTCATTAGCATGACTTCCTTTTGAAGCAGAATTTATGCATTCCCTGCTCTTTAATAACTTTTTAGCCTATCATTTTATTTGACCAGATCTGAAGAGGCTCTAAGTCTCAAAGGTGATTTTGAAAATTAATACCTGGGTAGGGGCTGTGAGTGCCTTATGTGGGAAAAGTTGCTGCATGAGCCAGTGCTTTATGGAAAACAGTTTCTGCGTGCTGGAGAGAGCATTTGCAGATCTCTCAACCTCAGCAAATGCTCAGTCCAGCCTTGAAGTTTTTATACACAAAGTGCTTAATGTCACTCTTATTACACTGTCATCTGTTCTTCCTTTGTATTTTTTAATGTAGTTGCTGTACATTCATCTAGAAGGTGCTTAATTCCTGCTATTTTAGAACAGAATTAATTTTTGTGCCAGTATGTTAAATTGACTTTTATGTAGAAATATCCCAGATAAACCCTGTTGAGCACAATTTTTGTCCAGTGCCTTGGTGGTGTGCATATTTAGGAGGCACTGAAGATCAGTGTTCTGTATGCTGGCTAAATCTTGGACTAAACTTCAGGCTAATTCTGTATGTGGTGAAATGCCTGACTTTGCAGGGAAAAATGGGCCATTTTTGAACATACTCGTATATTTTTGAACAGGATCGTGGAAGAAGGTATGAAGTAGATCTTATTGCCAGCTGTAACCACTGCTTTGTATTGCAATAATAACTTTTTAAGTAAGTGATTTGGAGAATAAACTCTTGAGGGTAGAAACATGTGGTGCTTGGACTTTTCCTGGTGTGGAGTAAGTAAATAAACAATCAGTGTCATAGTCATCTTACATGTAGCAAAGAAAGGCGAGCGATGGGTTGTCTCAATCTTTGACTGTACTTGAACCAGAAGGATGTTGCTGAGCTTGTTTGTTAGGTGCTTGGAGCTACATACCAGTCAAGCTGTAACGAAGTAAGATGGCACAAAGCCATAACCGATTGCGGCGTTTCTTTCAGTACTTTGTCTTCTGTTGAACCTGCTGGGAATACTTGTGCAACGCGACTCAGCGGGAGCTGGTACCTGAGCCATGAAATAGATCTGCTGCTCAAGTGGCAGAGCACAAAACCAGATAACCAAATTTGCAGTTCATGGAGGCCAAACTAGAAATGAAAAGGAAACTGGCTTGTATATCTGTTCAGCTCTTTACCTGCTCACTTCTTGTTGATGATGCAGAGGTCTTTTTATACTTCAGTCATGTGAGTTTTTAGTACTTTAACGATAGTTAAGTAGGTGAAATTGTATAGACATCTTTTGTGAAGGTAAAACACTTTTTAAGAAATATCTTGCACATCTCAAGTTGTTCTTTATTTGCATGGAAAACATTTTTTCTCCTCAGTTCACTTTTAGAAATACTCTCTTAGTCTCCTCAGCAACCACATGTGATGTCACAGGCTAATGACTCAAGGTGGGTGATAAACAGAAGAGCAGGTGAACTCTTAAAGATCTTTTCTCAAATGAAGGTTCACAGTGTTAAGGAATACAAATTAGGATGGCGAAGTAAAAAGGCTTCTAAATAGAGTATTTACATATTTCATAGAAAGAACCAGCCATTAAGTCTGTTGTACAACTTGGTATATAACTAGACGACTTGCTGCTTTCATCTTTCATCAGATGACTTGAAAGGCTAGTGTTCTTACCTGCCTTAAATTCCAGGCATGTGTTTAAAAAAAAAAAAAAAATTAAAAGATATGTGCGTCTCTCCTATGAATACATATATGCATAGTCAACAAGATGGATGGATGAAATTAAGTTGAGATGTATGCACTGTATCATCAGTGAATGTCAGCTGTTATTTTGCAAACAGGGGGAAATAAGGTAGTTTAGAGTGTGAATTAAAGAATTAACTTTGTTATCCAGCAGTGTCTTGTGTTAATACCTACCTTTGCATGGGAAGCAGGTGGAACAAACAGGCCTTTTCCAGGAAGAATATGAAATAAGAGATGTAGGGGAGGGAAAAAGACTCATGTGTAGTAACAGCTGAACTACAGTTTGTGAATATACTAAGATGTTAGTTTGAGCTCTTTGTTTCCCCCTCAGGACAAGCAAAGCAATTAAGGCATAGACAGTTAAAATGCAGTGTGATGATTGCCCCCTTTTTTCAGATGATCGGATTTCTATCCTGAATTTCTGTGTAAACCCACCTAGAGAGTTTAATTTAGATACTTCTGTATCAAGTCTGATAATGCTGATTATAATTTTTAATGCATGGTCTTGGGTAGCAAGACTTCCTGTAGTCAACCTAACTATAGAATGATGTTCTTTTCTAAAACCAGCTGTTTCATCAAGCGGTCAGGTTTTTTTCCAGTGGTGTTTGTACTTGTCATTGAGGGACAGTAACACACCATAGGTTGGTAGTGTGGTTTTCTGGTCTTCACTAGGAGAAGCTTTCAAGATGAAGGTCTAAAGAGGATGGGAGGACAGTTAATAATCATTTGGATACCCTAAAGACATCAAAGTCCTGCAAGTTGGGTGGGATTTTCTGTTGTGATTGGGTTGTATTTGCAGTGTGCAAGAAATTAGTTGGTATTCTTGATAGGGCTGAGGGGTGCTGCTCCTGTTGTACGAGCAAGCTCAGGTTGCTGTTCTAGGCCTTAGCACGTAGTTTGTAGTTTCAAGGGTGCTTATTTTGACATCTCTCTTGTTTTGGCTCACAGAAACTTCTCTTACACCATAAGAGCTGCAATACATCATCTGATTTGTTTTCATCATGAATGTTTGTCTTTTCACAATTGTAGTTGCTGTGCCCTGCTTTACTAAAGATGAGAGTAACAGGAAAAAGTCAACAGGACACTAAATCTTTTACGTAGTACCTCAGAATTACCCTCAGCTTCCTGAAGTAGGTCTCTACACAGGATAGTCTCTCCATGAGCTCTGCATCCCAGAGCTGTTTCTTTTGTTGGATGCAAGAATTCTCAGAGTTCTTAAGATGACTCATATCTTATTTATGCTCTTCAAACAATGCATGTTCGTCTACCTACAAATGGATGACCATATTTATTATTTGCTGCTGTGAAAAGCAGTAATTACCTAAAATGATGAAATTCAATTTCGCTTTCATTAAGACTATTTCAGGAAAGGGAAAGATGAGAAGAGTAATCACTGGGAAAACTAAAGGCCACTAAAACAGAGGTGAAGCACAGAAGAATCATCTTAGACTTGGTTTAAAAATCTATACGTTTATTCCTTTTATGTAAGAAAATCCTTCTTTGTTGTAGTTATTTATGACAAAAGGAAGTGCACATTCTTTGAGAATTTTACTTTAGTTTAGAAATTTTAGATGCATCTATTTAACAAAGGATGGATGGGAAGACTCTTCATTTGAACAGCTTTCTGTTGTGCCTTATTAGAATTTCTAACATTTTATTAGGAAAAAAAACAACCCACAAAAAAACCAAGAAAAGAGCAAGCTTTTACATGCGCTTCTGACAAGAGTTGATTAATTCAGGCCTGTTCATTGTTGTATTTTGTTTGCCTTGAAATAATAGGATGAAGGAAGTGTGAAAGAAATCCCTATTACACACCATGTGAAAGAAGGATGTGAGAAAGCAGATCCAGCACAGTTTGAACTACTTAAGGTTCTTGGACAGGGATCATTTGGAAAGGTAAGAAAACTTTGTTCTCATCTGATGTCCACTTTGAACCTGCTTTATCTTGCTTCCCTTATTTCTGTAATACTACAAGGTTAGGTATAAACATAACAAATCTGAGTACAGGTGGATACTTCTGTGGGAATTGCCTTGCTTTGGAGGAAGTTATCCACCCTGTTTTGCAGCTGGGTGGGAGGGGACTATGTGTTTTCATTTTTACTGTGATAGCATGTCTGACTTAATGTTTTTTAGAGGAAAAGCGATGTCTTTCTCCACAGACCTGTCCAGACATTCCGGAAAGTTAGAAGTTAGTGCTGTAGCAGAGTTGCTGGGAATGTTTGAAAAGATAGTGACAAATTTCTCTTTTTTTTTTTTTTTTTTTTTCCCAAACCTTGTTCTGGTGCCAAGGGAGCACTGTTTATAGCAGGACATCAAATCATATCAGACACAGAGGCAACAGACTCAGTCTCTAGGCAGATCGGTCAGTCAGTAGCAAACTTTAGGAGGTCTGCCATGGGGAGTTACCATTTGCTTTAACTGGACAGAGAGGCATGTTTGTGGTTCATCTGGACTGGCATCCCCAGCTTCATGGGAACAATAACACCAGCATCAAGGGATTTTACCAGTTGGGTTAGAGAGTTAGGGGTGGTTTTTATGCAACAGCTCTGGTGTTGACAAGCTCTGTTTGCCTAATGCCATGGCTATTTGAAATAAAATAATAGGCTTTTCAACTGCCTCAAGTCTTTCTTTATTGCAGCATCTAGTGAGGAATCAGAATGAACAATATCTCTGTTCCATGTAGGTTGCCTTATATCTTCTGTAGCTTAGGTTGATGCTTGGGAGGCACCAGTGGTGTAATAGACTTCGATAGACACTTCTGAAGGAGTTGATGATTTGTCTTTTAATGATGGTACTTGACATGCTGTGAATGTTTGACTTTTTTCAATATATGAAATCTGTATTGATACAGAAGAATGATAGTGGTAATTTGGAACTTGAACCAAAGTAACAATAAAGTAAATAATTGGGGAAAGGTATTTCAGTTTTTTTATTTTCCTGTGTTTAAGTGATCTATAGCTAAAAGACACTAAGTGAACAATTATTCAAATAGCATATAGAAGAAATATGGCAATTTTTGTTACAATAATTTATTTTTGCAATGTGCCACTTGGTGTCACATTGCAGAAATGAAATTAAAAATCAAATGTCTCAGTCACTAGTTTGAAACACAGTAGTTGAAATATTAATCCTAGTGTATAAGAAGCTAATTTATTTTTTAAAACCAGACTGTTAAACTACATCTTTTGCAACACATAAAAAGTAGACAATCAGCTTTACATGTGTTTCCATTTTCTGTTCTTCTGACGGTTTTGTCTATCTCATGGCAGGAACAAATCTCTGCGTACTGCTGTATGAGAGGCAGGGGAGGAAAGCGCTGGACGTTAGGAAGGCATTCTGTGAATAAGTGATAGTTTAGAAAATAGACTTTAAAATATTTGTTAATGTTTTACAGCTTAAGAAACGTTTCTTTATCTGGTAACGTTGGTTGCCGATTCCCTCGTACACTTCTCATCTTCAGAGCCTAAAAGGCTCCATGCATTTATTACTCTTGACTTGAGACGTCTTAAGCTATCTTAGAGTTCGGCACATCTGGTGTGGACACCTTAGCCCTGACTCGGACGGATTCTTACTTCACAGAGTTCAGACTTCCGACAGCCTACGGAACGCTCTTGCGCAGAATCCCACCGGCTTGGCGCGGTGTCTGTGTTAGAGCTTCTGAAACCTGGCAGTACGTGGTTCAGACACCAGCTTTAAGAATTGCATGGCGACTGTTGCACACCTGAGTGGAGCTCTTTTTATCTAATATTTGTTGCTTTCTATTGAAAAGAGAAAACAAACAATGAAGATCAATGGCTGTTACCTTCTTGGTGTTTGTTTTCTCTCTCCAGTTCATACTTCCCAGAGATCTCCCTTTGGGTTTAGCAAACACAAGGTTTGTTTGCTCTAGCCTAGTATAGTGCTACAGCCCATCCTCTACGTGTTGGGTTTGTTTGGTTTTTTTTGTTTTTTTTTTTTTTTTTTTTTTAATCTGTGCAGGATTTAACACAGCTTCACAGAAATGAAGGGTTAAACCTCGTGTCCATTACCGAGTTTCTCTCTTCAGCCTGTGACAGCATTCTGAGGTTTCAGCAGCCGGTCTGGTGAAAATGGCCTTCAATTCACTTAGGTGAATCGCTTTGCGCAGTATGTGTCCATCTCGGTTGTGCTTTACAGCTGAACAATCGACCATTGCATCTCTGCAAATGTGGGATTAGGGAGACTTTGTCTGCAAATTAAATAGATGGTGCTTGAGTAGCTTCCAGCAGCAGCTATTTTGGTCCTTGTTAGCTAGAATTTGTAACTTGTACATGAATTCCTTACATTCTTACAAGCTCCTAGTTATTCAGCACTAAAATATTTGTACGTGCTTATTAATATTTTACTTTTGTAACCGAGTGTATTAATCTAGAGATGTTTTTTTATTTGCTGGTGTTTGAATTACTCCCTTTACTATTTGAGCATCAACATTGAGAGTAGTGCTGTTGGTCAATCATTGGGCAAGACTTAAACAAAACGCCCAATAACCTTGAAACATGATGACTTTTTTCATCGAAACAGAGCTTAAATGAAAACAGTCCCCATCCTGTACAATTTGGTCAGTGACAGCGTATAAATTTCTGATTCTAGAATGGAAAAGTTGATGAGTATTTGATCTTTTTTTAATAATTTCTAAATAATTTCTAACAAAGTATATATGTAAATAAATCTAGTGTTAATGAAAATCTGAATAAAGTAAGATCAGAGAGGCAATTTCAGGTAGCTCTTGGCATTCTCTTGTGACTTGTACTTTTTTTTTTTCAGTACAAACATTCCTCATAACTAATAATTGCTATTATAAGAACAACAACTTGGAAACATGAGCACATACCAAACTTTTGTAAATTGAAAGACCTAATAGTTAGAATATTAGTCAGTAGAGGTACATGTATTTGTACTGCTTTATTCTATCTAATATTATGCTTTTCTTAGTATCAAGTTATTTATCATCTGTCTTTAAAACTCCTCTGGAAAGGAGAGAGTAGAAAAACCTGTTGGAGTTGCTATTCCAGAGGAAAGGGGTGCTTTGATCTTAAATGGTGAGGTTTCCTTGCTTTCGTCTCGCCACTCTTACAGAATTCATTAATATAGCCTCTTACGTATTTGAGACTTGGGTCTTAAACCTCAAAAAACTCTTAGGAGGTGGCAGACCAGGCAGAATTGTCATTCTCCAAGAAAATAATATAAAGAAACACACTTATGTACTTGGTAAGTACTTATTTAAACGTCTTGCTATAGGAAAGAATGTATAGTTTATGACCAATCTGAATACTTCAGAGAGCTTGGTGGTGCATGTACCTCTAATCTGATTAAGGGAATGCAATTTTGTCCTTCCTTTAAAGATGTGTGCTTAGGAAAGAACACTGAAAGCTGTCTGAAATTAATAGGAGGTTTGTGATAGTTGCTTATTCGATTACTAAGCTTGCTTATGCAAAAAGACTTACTATGAATATTTAGCATCTTTTCATTCCTCGGAGTTTTTGAGGAATGGCATGGGATTAGGGATGTGCCCTTCATGGTGTTTGTTTTTTCTCTCTCCAGTTCATAATTCCTAGGGATCTCCCTTTGGGTTCTGTAGAATGCAGACTCCTAGTCTGTATTAATGAAGTTAAAAGTAAAGACGTAGTAATGTTTTTTGCGGGATTTACATAAAATATTTTTAGCAGTAATTTTAAAAGCGGTGGTTATATTGCCAGGTCTTCCTCGTGCGGAAAATAATCGGTCCTGATGCTGGGCAGCTTTATGCAATGAAAGTGTTGAAAAAAGCTTCTTTAAAAGGTACGTATGTCTTTTGAATTGGAACTTTAGAAAATGCTTTTCAGTGCACCTGCATCTCTTAAATGACTTTTGTAAATAATTATTTTAAAAATTTTTTTTAATCTTAAAATTTTTTCAGTGAGTTCATAACTCTTCTCTGAAAGTAGCTTTTTTGTAGAGTAACTTAGAAGTTCATGTTTAAGAATTATTTTAAATCTGGACAGATAGCTGTCAAAGTTTAAAATTGCGTTATTCAATTCTGTTTAGCCTTTTCATTACATTAAAACAAATTAATTTCATAAACAATTTTCCTTTTGTCAAGTTAGAACTCTACTGTGGTTAGAATTGTTAAGTTATTCTCTTGTTATAGGTGCCATAGCAAGCTAACTTAATGTTTTGGCTTTCAGAAGGCACTTTAATGGATGCAACTCCACTGTGTGTAAATAGGGTCTGTTACTAGTTGAAGAGGAAAAAGTAATCTTAAAAGACAGAAAATATATATTCAGTACAGTTAGTTAATTCGGAGGTTGAAGTTAGCTGTCTGGAAGTGTGGATGTGAGCTTTTTTCTTGAAAGGAATATGGTTTATCCCAAAATATTGGGATGTGTTGGAAAAAAAAAAAATAGACATTAAGGAAGCTGGGGCAGGTAAGAAACAAAATAGAGTTTTGCTGTCTGAAAATACACATTTTGTGGGAGACTTAAAAGTTAAATAAGGTATCAAGGAAAAGTACTTCTTTAGAAAGCAATGACTTTCCATATGCTAATTCCTGCTTCATTTGTATTATACCAGATACATTTGTTTCATACTAGGATTTTTTCTTTTTTTTTCCTCAGTTCGCGATAGAGTTCGTACAAAAATGGAGAGAGATATATTAGTAGAAGTAAATCATCCATTTATCGTCAAACTGCACTATGGTTGGTATATTTTTTTGATACAGTTTCTTTCAATACTTGAAGGCATAGCTGATCTTGTTCTTTCTCTGTTTTGTAGTGTCCATTTTAGTGCCCAAATTAGGTTCTTGCTAGTTTAAATACCAAGACTGAAAATGGAACGTAACTACACATGTATATAGAAGTTTTTGGTTAAGTCCTTTTGAAATGTAAGAATCTTCCAGGAAGCCTTTAAAGATCTTTCTTTTCATTGAGTAAAACCAAAACCACAGTAATTCACATACTTGGTGTTTTCCTGTTTGACAAAGCAGACATGAAAGAACAGTATTTTAATGATTATGACTAAGGTTATCTGCTGTGAAGAAGCAAGTAATCATTCAATAAGTTACCTCATGTGCTGCTGAATTATTTCAGTTCCGTTAGAAAAGTGTTGCCTTTCACTTGAAACTTCCAAGATGTAAAAGCATTCAGATCTGTTTTGTAGATCATATTTGTCACACAACTATTGATTTTTTTTTTTTTTTTTCTTTTTTAAAGCCTTTCAGACTGAAGGGAAGCTATATTTAATATTGGATTTTCTCAGGGGAGGAGATGTATTCACGCGATTATCCAAAGAGGTAAGTTCCTAAAATTTTATCTCCACTCAGTGTTAGGTGTTTTTTTTCTCAGTATAGGATTGTCTTCTGTAGCTGTTTCCCCCATATTTCCTGTCATAGTCAAGTTTTTAGTAACTTAGTTGGGCTTCCCTTACGTACTCTAGAATATATTCTCTAACCTTAAGAAACATGAGTGTGTATTGATTAGTGGCCTAAGTCTTAATTTGGTATTTGCAAAGTACAGTTCTTCTGTCTAAAAATGTTTTGTTGCTTGGAAACCGAACTGAAGTAAATCAACATTTAGCAATAATGGGGATGTATAGTTCTCATGCTCCTAGTCAGCTTAGGTGCTCCTGGAATTCTGCATCTGTAAAGACATTTCTGCTGCATTGTAAAATTTCATAATGCTGTAATACAAATCCTAATTCTTAATCTCACAAAGTGTGAATGTTGAGTATTTTTGAGACCACTCCCCTTCATCTAACGTTGGCATGCAACTGGAACTTTAATTTTTCATTTCTATTTTTGTTTTCTGGAGAGAGAGCTTTAGAGGAGAGAATATGATGCAGCCTGTTACTATTTTTTTTTTTAAACATTTGTCATGCAATATTTATTATATGTTACCTTAAGTATTATGAACATGTTTTTAAGACTTTTATTTTCTTTCTGCAAGCCTTTCATAAAGGGCTAAATTTTTAATTTCCCAACAACTTCACAGTAAGAGAGCTTTTCAGCATTTTCACCAGTGTAAATACACTTACATTGCTAATGCATCGGAAAAGACACTTTCTTAAATGAGATAACTGTGTATGTGACTGATTTTTTTTTCATGACATGAAGGAAGTTGTTGTATCCTCATTACATAAGGCCATGAGCTAGTTTTTTCCCCATATGCTTTTTGTAAAAATAAAGCTTTACTTTAGGAACAGGCAAGAGAGAAGGAAAAACTTAAAGGGGGTTTTGTTTCCCTTTTTAATAAAAAGCTGACCTTGGTTAAAACAGTGATCATGTCTAAGAATTGAGCTCAAAATTAATTAACCTTGAGGCTAAAATGGAGGTTAAAAGCTTAAACCGACCAACTTGTAAAGGGTTATTGGAACAGTAGGTAGGAAAGAGGTCAATCTCTGCTTTGAATATAGGATGTCTAATTATAGAGGAAATTCAGGTATAGCAGGAAGAACTATTCTCTTGCACTAACACAGCTGGGATTACTGAGTATGTAATATTCTTAAATAAGGGATGCAAGTCTATCCATAGTAACACTAGCTAGGTGGTTGAAAGATGTATGTATTCCCTTGGGGAATAAAGAAGTAATAATTGTCAAGTTTTCTTACTGTTAAGTCTCTACATGTTTTTTTGGAAGACTTCAGTTACCTTCTATGATGGCTTTTAAACACTTACTATGTACATAGAAAAGAAAAAACCATCAGCCCTTTTTATTTTCCGGTCAGAAGACAAGATATTTTCAAAAGTACATGGTAAAACAAAGATGGTGGACAATACACATGATGGTAAATTCCCCATGGCATTTCATACTTTCCGCACAAGGATTATTTTAAATGGATTTGGTTTAGTATGAGGTTATTAAAACACTTTTGTTGGTGTCTTAAGTTCTAACATGGGCCTGAGTTCCAGCTGTGGAAGTGAAATGAGTATATAACGAAGTTTTCATTGGTAACATTTAATGAAGTTGACTTGCATTGTGTTCATTGACACAGAAAGCAGTTTTAAATGAAATTATTACTGGGAGATTGTAGATTACCATTTAGCGTCACGGCATTCTGAGATTTGTGTTTTGGCTGCTCCAAGGAGTAATGATATCCAAGGTTTCCTCTTGCTCTTTTGCATATAGATGAAAAACAGTATCCACACTGCTCTTTAAAAAATCAAGGTGAAACTTTGTGTAGTGTAACAGCTTTATTATTCATACAACATTAATACCTATCATTATGGAAATTAGGAGTATTTCTGTTGCCAGTAGAGCAGATTATATATGTGCAATTCAAAGTACAGATCAGTGTACTACTAAATCACTAAGCCCAGTTACCTTAATTTGAGTCTTGTTAGCTATCTACTGTGCAGTTGAGATGGCTGTTCTTGTTTCTGTTGTTTTCAACAAATAAGGGAACAGTTCACTGAAACCTCAAATTCAGTTCCAATAATTTAAAGATTACTAGCTTCTCCAGTAATTTGTAGAACATGACAAGAGCCAAAGCGGGTATGATTCTTGTATATGAAATTAGAAGCAACCTGTTGAGTATTTAGGATAGAAATGCATCTCTCAAATGCTTTATATGCAATGTCAGTTTTTCAGTATCTCACTGGGGTTCTTCAAATTTCTTTTCCTAAGAAGAGCAGAGTAGGTTCTTCAACTCCCACTGCAGATTTTCATGTCATTGTTATTTTAACCAAAGTGTTTTATTTTGCATGCTTTTTCCTAAATTATTTCTCTTTTTTTTTTTTTTTTTCTTTTTAAATATTGTTAATGTGAATTCACAGAGACAGTCACCCAATACAGCAGTCATATACTAAATTTTATGATGCAGTGGAAACAGTCTGTATAGGATAGTGGCAGAAAGACTGCTGGTGGTCAGTAACACCAAATAAAACAAATGTATTACATTGAAAGTTAGCTCAGGCTCTGCAGTAACTGCTGATGTTTTTGTTTAAATATTGCAGGTAGTTCTTTTGTATACTTGATGATTTAGCCTATATTAGTATATAATTTCTGTTAGGTGAATTAATGAATTACGAGTTCGTAAGGTACTTCTAAAACTTACTTTGGAACTTAGGCAGACAGGAGTATTTTTTTTAGATTGCAGTTTTAAAAACTGAAGACAAGATCAGAAGGTAAATCTATACAGTTCTTATTAGGTTATGTTTACAGAGGAAGATGTGAAATTCTACCTCGCAGAACTGGCCCTTGCTTTGGATCACCTTCACAGCTTGGGAATTGTATACAGGGACCTGAAGCCAGAAAAGTAAAGTAAAATGTATTTTACCACTATTACGTGTATTTTGCTTGTTGCTCTGCATTTTCCATTATAGTGATGTAACAAAGTAAAAATATTTTTGTTAGACTATGTAAACAAACATAAAATGTTAAAAATATATCTGTGATTTAAATTATATTGGTTTGTTAAATTAGTAACAGAAGTTGGAGATCAAAATTGTTAACTGTTATATTTTAAATGTTATATGCAAACATTCCTCTTTATGTGTATTGGTGAATGTGAATTTTAATTTTCAGCATTTTGCTTGATGAAGCAGGACATATCAAGTTAACAGGTAGGTAACACTTATTAGTATAGCACTTTCTGGACATATTTCTGTATAAGCTTTTAGTTATAAGCCTAATATATGATGGCTGGAGTATGTGTGAGGCAGTATTTAGCTGTTTAGAAAATTTCTTATTAGACAGACTTTTTATAATAAACCTGTATCCCTTCCCTACACAGTGATTCTTTATATAGTATTAAGTACTTTTATTGAAGTATTTTAGATAGTCAGAGACTTGTATCTGATGGTTTTGGTCATTTATCCGATCCTGATGTCCATGCAGGTTCCACTGAAGTTAGCTTTCATTTTGGCCAATATGTGCATAGGTCAAGCTGCAGTGTTAGCAGCAATATTGCTGTAAAGTGCAGATACTAATTGCTGAGGTTAAAATAGAAGAAATGTAGTTAAAAATACAAACCAATACATTGAATTTTTTGTTTGTTTGTTTGTTTTTTTAAGGAGCTTTAGTTCAGGTGGTGGTATGTTAATGACTAAAACTATCCACTATTCAGATTAGACAGTGAGCTGTATTGAGATTTACTATGAAATGCCTTTTAACTGAAGATCAAGAGCTTACAGACCCAGGGTAAAGTTGCTGACTGTGAGACTTATAAAAGGGAGCAGACGTGCTTTTGGTGTAAAAAGATTTTAGTGCACAATAAGACTTCTGAACCCCTCGTGGGGGGGGGGGG
>JAVJGG010000039.1:21765119-21819643 GCA_035590195.1 Aviceda cuculoides
TCTGAAACACTAAAACCCCCCCCCCCCCCGTGTGTTTCTGAATTAACACTTTTAAATGCATACAAAATTGCAGAAAAGTGCTTTGAGGAACAATTAAAATACATTCTAGGAAATGATATATACAAAAGACTGATTATTTGAAAACCAAATTACTAGGAATTTCTGAAAGCTTAAAATTGCATTTAAGGTGATACTTTTGTATTAAAAATTTCATTATGTATTTTGATCTATAGATACTGCTATTAGATTTCAAGAGAAAATGAAGGGGTTTTTTTAACTCTGAAGGACTTGATGGAAACCATGTTTGTAAAATGCATAATTTCTAAAATTCTGCATTATGTGTTTAAATACAGTTCAATCCTAAAATTCTCACTTCCTTCTGAAACTGGAAAGAATAATTGATGGGATTATTGATTAGCAATCGTTTCCCCTTTTTAAAAAGGGACGCTTGAGAGCCTCGTATTCAGAGTCAGGCTAATATCAAGGACTTGTATATTCAATGGCACTGTTCAAACTGGAAGGAAAAAAGTATTCTGGGAATAAAGTGAGCAGACATGTAAGACTACTGAACTTGAGTCAGGTTGCAGAACCACGTTAGCTTATATAACAACTATATTTTTAGTCTGATTTTATTTATTCATCATTCAGTAATACTAGACCATGCAGACTGCGTTCTCTTTGAAACTCATTTTTACTTTTATCCAATTTTTTATGTGAATAAATCAGGCAGTAAACAGAGAAAATGAGAACTTTTGATTATCTTAAGGCTCCAAATGTGTAATACTTCAAATACTGAGTTATTTTGTATAGCAGTATGGATGGCTAATCATCAGTTTAATATGACTAATAGAATGGTTTCGGTGGTATGTAGTATACTAAATGTCTGCGGTATCTCTAGATACCTGCAGCTTCTTGTTTCATGAAGAGCTAGGATAATTGCATAATATTCCTGAAAGCAAACAAACAAAAGCTGTCAACACGTTGATTACGAAATACCATATACAGTACTGTAATTTTTTTCTGAAGTTCTTTACTGGCTGTATTCTTGTAATGCTGTTGTTGTAGACTTTGGACTCAGCAAAGAATCAGTAGACCAAGAGAAGAAGGCCTATTCTTTCTGTGGTACTGTAGAGTACATGGCACCCGAAGTGGTAAACAGGCGAGGGCACAACCAGAGTGCCGACTGGTGGTCCTTTGGGGTTCTCATGGTACTGTATGCTTCGCTGCTTACCTTGCTTAAGGGCACAAATACGCTGCCGATGTCGAAGGGGATGTCAGATGATGTAGTTAGAATAAGCCTGTCCAGATCTGATTATGAATGCTTGGGTAAGGGGAAGAGAGAATTCAACGGCTGAACTTGCTACTGAAATAGCAACCACTCTGAATAAAATTTGCTGTTCACTTGCTTAGCCCTGTGAGAGTACTTATCAGGAACCATAAAAATCATAGGTGTAGTCCGCTAGTAGTTTAGAACAGTTGTAGTCAGTCTGAAACTTCAGTTTCTATATTTATTTCGCATGTTACTTGATAGTTAAAGGAAAGCTGAAGACTGTTTGGTGGAATATTAATTACTTTTTTTGTAAGAGTAAGCCTATTGAATGAATACTGGAGTGGAGTAGTGAAATAAGCCAGTAACTGCTAGTACTTATGCCTTTGCTATGATGTGTTAGAGCATCAGGCTGAAATAATGCATTTTGGCATAAAAAGTGAAGTACTGGGTTAGAATTTATTTTTCTTGCTGTTTTCAGAGTATGGCAATATCTAAAACTTGGTTATGGAGGGGATTTTATTACTTTAATGAAGTAGCTTATGGATGTAAAATATTCCTGCATCATCATTACATTACACTTGCCACTGTTGTTATGTAAACTGCCAGTGAAAACAAAATTTTAGATTTGTGAACTTTTATGATAAGCTTTTAAAAGCTCAAGCCAGTATGTCTAATATAGTGATAGGGAAGAGTATAGTGCTTAACACTTTTGTTTGAGCAATTGGGGGAAGAAGTGTTGATTTAGATTAACATTTGTTCTTTTCAGTTTGAAATGCTTACTGGTACACTACCATTTCAAGGTAAAGATCGAAATGAAACTATGAATATGATACTGAAGTAAGTATATCTTCTTACTTTTTGGAAAGTCAGCAAATGTAATTTTTAAACATGTTTTAACAGCTTGTTATAACTCCTTGTGCTTGAAGAGCATTAAGCTAGAGCAAGAACAAAAAAAAAAAAGGCAGTGCTGTGCCCCCTCCTCCCTGCCCCAGTAAGGTTTAGATCCCAGAGTATGCAGATACTATTAAGTATCTACAGGAATTAAAATCTTAGTGATGACTTTGTATTTTCATTGTAGGTGTATAACAAAGATAAAAACAGTACAGTGAATTAGACCAGCATTATTTACCACTCGTGTTGTTGTTACATGCTCTTGCTACTGTTACAACATACCTTATTTTGTAAGCAACAGTGAATCAGATGTTGCTTTGTGTATGTATGTATGGAGAGTGCGCTTATGTGCTCACATTTTTCATATTAAAGTACCTTGGTTACAACAGAAGCTGTCTAACAAGACAGACGGGGTAAACTGGTGATTAGTAAGTGAAATTGCTGGGCAAATATGTTCTCATTTTTATTTGTGCTTAGCTAACAAAGAATTTCCTTTAGACCACATGCGGAGCCTTGGGCCTTTCCAGGGGGTGATATTCAGGGAAGGGGGTGAGAGGGAAGCTCTGATTTTAGCGACGCACGGCAGTTTGAACTTACCCTGAGTATGAGTTCATAGTGGTATTACCTGTGAAAGCGGATGGGTTAGAGCTCTACCCTCACTTGGAGCTCTTAAGTGATGCTATAGTTCTGCAGAAAAATTTCTTGCCTTAGCATAATGGTTTTCATAAAGTAAGCTTGGTAAAGTCAGTAAGCTTTTATACGATGTCTTCGTGAGTCTCTTCTGGCCTTGATTCTGGTAGAGGTATTTTGGCGATATCTTCATTTCACCAGGAAGTTATCTTTGAAAATACTTACATATTCCTGAGATAATTGTTTTACTCTATTTTAGCATAAAGCTGGTTTGTGGGGGCTTGGGTGGGGTTTGAGGTTTTTGATCTGGTGTGGTTTTTGTTTGTGGGGCGTTTTTTTGTTTCAAGTTTTGTTTGTTTGGGTTGAGTTTTTTTGTTGTTGTTTTAAATCACTCATGTGAAACTTAAATGCTGATGAGTTAAATGTGTACACTCTGCAAGACTTTGGAGTAGATCTTTGATACAACAAATTGTGCAACAAAGTGTATGTAGACAATTTTTAGTAGGATATGTTTCTTCCTCTTACTTGTTCTCTGTTTTCCTTTAGAGCAAAACTTGGAATGCCTCAGTTCCTCAGCCCTGAAGCACAAAGTCTTCTGAGGATGTTGTTTAAAAGGAATCCATCAAATAGATTAGGTTGGTTCATTTATTTGCATCTTCGAAATAAAAGTAGTTGAGCTGAGTTGATTATTTACAGAAAGTAGTTGCTAGAGACTCTCAAGCTCCAGATGGTCAGTAAGATTTGGGTTTGGATACCATTTCTTGTTAGCTTGGATCATGACTGCCTGGGTTTGGCTAATGAATGATTACCTTCTTGGACCAGTGACTCTTAGCAGTGAGCCAAAGCTTTGACAGTGTCAGAGCAAAGAGTGTCAATAATTTATGGGCTTCTTATACTCTGTTTGCCTCCCTGATGAGGTATACACTACTTAATTGAGTATTTTATATTCTTGGAATATTCCTGTATTTACAATTCCCTCAAATAACCATGTCTGTACAAAATTTTTAGTGCAATCTTCTTCAAAGACTTTACCTAAGTGTTTTAAATACAGTATTTTCTTTGTCCAGGAGCTGGTTCAGATGGAGTTGAAGAAATCAAGAGGCATCCTTTTTTTTCTACTGTTGACTGGAATGTAAGTACAAAATGATCTGAATGATAAGGCTGGTTTTAATTTTTTTGTGTGTTGTAGCATTATAAGTATTTGCATCTGAATAGGGCACAATAAACATTGCAGTACTGCTGACTGTTAGTTCTGGCTTCTACTATAATCTTAGTTGGCGTCTGGTGCTGTAGTGTTTGTGGTATAGAGAGTATTAATTATAAATTAATTATTTAAAAAGTAAATGTACAAGAGTAACAGTATTCTAAAGCCTAAATTGTTTGTTAGAGCATTTGTAGTTGGGAGAGGATGCTGGTTTTCCCTATGTGCAAGAATCCTTTTCTTTAGTAAGTGTCCATCTAGTGCTTCCATTCAGGGCATAAAAACTCACCGTGACTATAATTCAGTTTGACTCTCTCTAGTTAGCCACAGCATGTTGCTATTTTGTCAGTCATATTCCATTCACAGTTGGAAGTATTGACTCTGGTGCTCTGACATGATCAGAAGTTGTACAAGTTCATGATTGCCTGCTTAAATTTTTAACAAGCACCTTGATGCTTTTCCTCTGCGGTTCTCTATAATCTTTTGAGATGTGTTTCCCGGAAACATTCTCAAAACCAAGATGCTCTATATCAAATAAATCCGCTTTGAAAACACTCCTTTGCTATAATGCCTACAAAAGGATAGACACAATAAATAAGATGTTGCTGTGCTGACAGGGCTATCGGCAATGCCAGCCAGTACTGTGCTTAACTGTGTCTTTAAAGCTGTGGTCATTATCCTTCCCTGTCTCTCATATTTACTTCTGAGAAGGTGGTTTTCTAGTTGTCTTTATGCAGCATCTGCCGTAGAGTCCTGACTAGCAAGTAGAGTTTTTAGTAACAGCAAAACTTCACTGTTTATGTGAGTACAGTTTGTAAGAGAAGGCTGTGTTATTATGGCTTGATTATCTACTATTTTGATTTTTTAAGGGACTGATGTTGAAATAAATACCAGCAAGGATGTGTGAAAGATCTGCAGTTCTAACTTTTTTTTTTTTTTTGTCACAGTGCTTTGTACTTCTTTCAATATGGTAGTGTTGATGACCATTTCTGTATTGTATCCCATTATTTCTTTGGGACGAATCCAGGTCCCACTTCCTGCCCCCCCCCACCCGCCCTTTTTTTTTTTTTTTTAATTGAAATACATTACATGTTCTTGTGCAGGAAGATTAAATGAAAAGAACTGCAAAAAGTAGGTCTGAAAGGATGAGAGAAAGCCCAAGAAAATGTTCTCAGAAATTCCTGAACTTTGTATGGGGCTTTGACATCATTTGACATGAAATTTTCTTGTAAATGGGACTTACTGCTGATTCGAGATCACTTGGGCAATGGATTTTTCTAAAGTACGTTGAGTAAGGAGGAAAAAATGGAGGAGCCGTTGTTCTGCTTTCCTTTCTTCCCTCCTCCCCGACTTAGTTTAGTAGATTAGGAAAAAACTGGAATAGAACTTTGAGAATTGGCAGTTCCTTGCCAAGAGGGACATGCTTGTCACTCGTGACAGGTCTTTGTCTGGCACCCAGAATCGAAAGGTAAAGACCGTATTCCATATCTTCCCTTCGAGGTGGGTTTTTCAGGGTGGTGGCAAAACAGCAGTGAACCAGGTCTGAGATGATGATAGAAGGTAAGACGTGCTATAGCTGTTCCATGTTCTTTGGAATAAGCCAAAGATGAACAGGTGATAAGTAGCAGCCTGCTGTTTTATTTTTAAAAGTATGGATCTGGTAGGTTAGGCAGATTCAGAAGCATAAGGAAAAAGAGCTGTGTGTTGTTTGACTTGTAACATTTCCCGTAGCATTTCAAATCAAAGGTATGTGAAAGTAACTCAGTGTTTCTGTATATATTTGTTTTCTACTTGCTCTGTATTACTCACTTTTTGAGAAAACTGTTTTAATAAAACAATAATGTTTGAGTAGCTTTCCCTTTAGCTTGGCAAGATTACAGCACCCATGGAAGTTTTGTTCAGTCTTATTTACAAGACTTTGTCCTTCTACTTCAGAAACTGTTCAGAAGAGAAATTCAACCTCCATTTAAACCTGCTTCTGGAAAGCCAGAAGATACCTTTTGTTTTGATCCAGAATTCACAGCAAAAACACCAAAAGGTAATTGTGCATGGTTATAAATTGGTGAGATTTCTGGGACAAGAGGGGTCAAATTAATGTTACAACAAGAAGCTTTCTAAGAGAAAAAGCCAGTGATGAAATTAAAAGGAAAGGGCGCAATGTGGTTCCAGTACTCTGAAGAAGTATGTTCTCCTCGGTGCGTTCCTATTCTTTGAACTTTTCTGCTAAACTCTGATTCACCAACCAACCAAAAAAAAAAAAAAGGAATATTAACTGCTGAATTATGTATGGTTTCTAGTTACAGTTTAAAGTCAGACCTGCAGTGGTTCAGGGGGGAAGTACTTACCACTAAAAGTAAACTAAATTTGATTGCAGCAGTGATTATTTTTAGGATCAGTATTCCACTGAAAATGACTTGCTTTAAGTAACTTTCTTAAGCCTTTTAATTATTATAATTATTAAAATTAAATCTTAAAACTAGTATTATAATACAATTTTTTCATTGAGCTGTTCCCCTCGCTACCCATGTTGAATTTGACTTCACTCTTGAAAACGCTGATTCAAAGGTAGAGAAGGGTGTGAAAAATGTACAGTGGACTGGGTGCCTGTGCTGCTAGGTCAGTTGCAAAGATTCTCAAATAGTTTCAAGAAGCTTATGAAATTTTATCTTTAAAATATCCCTTAGATTATTGCACTGTGAAAATTTCCAAGTAACTGACCTTGGAAACAAAGACAGTAACTGCAAACACTTGTTGCTTAGTATGCTTCAAGTTTCATTTAAGGTTTCCTTTTGTGGATTTTTTTCTTTACTGCTGCATCCAGCTTCTAAAACAACTTCTCATGTTTGTTTGGAGTATGTCTATGGTTCTAATAGACTACGCAGAATTATCAGGCTGTGCTTACTGTGAAAATTCAAGTGGTGAATTCAGAGGTGCACATAATATAATCTGAGGAAAAATTGATCTAATTATTCAGTAGTATCACTAATTAAATATTCTTGTATTGCCTCACTTGGGCCTTGCCAACAGCACATACACCACTGAAGTAGCAAAACCTGTGGGCACTCTTCTTTGTGATGCGGTCCTTGAACATAAGGCTGTGACTTTTTTCTTTCTCATAGTGTTGTGCTTCAATAAACTTCTTCCTAAAAACATGTATTCATACATTAGTTCCTGCAGTGTTTTGCAGTTTTAGATAGAACCCAGGAATACTTGCTTTGTGTGTGTTTTTAAAATAAGAGAAGACGGATAACTGACTAGAAGTCTTATTCAACATCTAATGTTGCCCTTGTTTGCTTCTATGCCCTCAAAATGTGTCTTCCAACATCTCTCCTGAATGGTAAAAAAATAGCCTTGCAAGGATTTAGCAATGCTAATCAAATGTGTATGCCACTAGATTCTCCAGGAGTTCCACCTAGTGCAAATGCACATCAGCTCTTCAAAGGATTTAGTTTTGTTGCAACTACTACTGTAGAAGATCATAAAATATCACCGCTCACCAATATACTGCCAATAGTACAGGTAACATTTTATTTTTTGGAAACCTTTTGGACATGTCAAAGACTGACCAATATTTAGTGTTTACAGTCTGTTCTTTTTTCGTTGGGGAGACTATTAAAATGTGCATTATTAAAATGCTCCCATGGGATATTTTTAAATTTGAAAAAGTGAGTTGCTGTTTTTCCGGAGACAGAACTCAAAAGAGTTGGGCAGGCCAAAGAAACTTTTGCTGTTGGAAACAGTATTATGGCAAAGAGCATCTTGTTGCTTTAGGTGACAGCTTGTACGTGTTTGTTTTTTTTTAAAGCAACTTCATGGAAACAGCGCACAGTTTACTGATGTATATGAACTGAAGGAAGATATTGGTGTTGGTTCCTACTCTGTCTGCAAGCGATGTATACACATAGCTACAAATATGGAGTTTGCTGTAAAGGTAAAATATGGAGTTTGCTGTAAAGGTACTTTGAATAAATCAAGTAGACTTGTGAATTTGAATACATGAATTTTCTAGTTGCTGTAGGTGTTTCTATGCTGTGAGAAATTAAAAACAGTGTTTTCTTAATTTAAATTGTGTATTTGGCTTCCATAGCTCTTCTTTTTGTGGGTAAGGTTATGGCTTTGAAGAACTGGCTTTGCAGTTCAGTCTTGAGGCCTGAAGATATTGTACGATGGTGAGCGCACCTGAAATAAAATAAGTTCCACAAGGGTGGAGCTGGGCTGCAGGGAAGCAGTGATGCTTCAGTCAGTCCATTGCATTTCCTTGTCCACTGGAGCAGAATAGACTGCATTAATGATACAGTTTTAACTGGTAGCAAAGAGAGAGCAAGAAATGAATAAACAGTGAGGTGTGAAGCTGTATGATCAATTGCTCATGATCAGTGAGAAGTAATGAACTCTAGAAAATTTTTTTATTCTGTTGTTGAAGTGAGAATATAAATACAAAAGAATTTATTTAATAAAGAGACTTTGTTTAGCCAAGTTGTTTTTACTGTTGTTATTTTTTGCAGATAATTGATAAAAGTAAGAGGGATCCCTCAGAAGAAATTGAGATTCTCATGCGTTATGGACAACATCCAAATATTATTACTTTAAAGGATGTAGGTACCTCTTTTTCTCTGCTACATCTTATTACGCAGTAGTCAATAAGTAAATATAGAGGTAGGGAGTTTACCGGGGTTTATTAAATTTTTTACATAGTAAAATAGGAGAGCAGTACATAAAGTATTGGGTATTTCAAAATATGACATTGTCCTGATACTAATTTTCTTCTAAATGCTTTTTAGTTAGCTTGAAGTGAGAAATTATGTAAAGGTTAGAAATGTCATATTTCCTCTTACTTCAAATGAGTAGCTAATGTGTTGGTAATCTGAAAAAGCAGTTACGTGTTGTTCTGTATATGCAAAATGCCAGCAGCTAAAATTTGTCCATGAAAGGGAGGGGCGATAGGGAGTGGTAGGGCTACTCTCCTCTTACAACAGAAGTTCCTAGACTGAAAAAAATTAATTCCGAGTCATGAATTAGCATTCGATTACCTCAGTGTCTCACAGAATGACACATAAGCTTTCTTACGCTTCATGCTTTAAGGCTCTTGAATTGCAGAATGAAATTTTTCAGTCCCTGCTGTTTGTGCTTGGCGTTCATATGTGAATAGGTGAACAATCTAGTCTGTAATTTTCATTTATCAGGATGTATAATTATAGATATCTTTTAATAGATATGTGTGTATTTATGTACATATACGCTTGTTAAACTTCTCGTCAGGTATATGATGATGGTAGATTCATATACCTTGTCACTGAACTGATGAAAGGAGGAGAGCTGCTTGATCGAATTCTCAGACAGAAGTTCTTCTCGGAACGAGAGGCTAGTGCTGTGTTATACACTATAACTAAGACTGTGGACTACCTGCACTGCCAAGGAGTGAGTGATTTCTTGCCTTAGCATAATGGTTTTCATAAAGCGAGCTTGGTAAAGTCAGTAAGCTTTTATATGATGTCTTCGTGAGTCTCTTCTGGCCTTGATTCTGGTAGAGGTATTTTGGTGATAAGAATGACATAGCTTCTTTCACGTTTCTTAGAATTAACAAATGCCTTTTGTGTGCTTTGCTTGGCTTGTTCTCACGACAGAAAGGAAGAAGATTTCTGAGTATTTTATGACAAAGGTGAACAATGTAAATAACTCATCCTGTTGTTCTGGCAAGCCCTTTTGACTCTACTTTTACAGTTTATGAAACAGCAGATACTTGTTCCCTTACACTTTTTGGTAAATGGTTATGTTAGTTCCAGTTGCATTATGAGCCAGTAGGCTTTTTTAATGACATTACTTGAGCTAGAATTTTTTGTTACATAACTGTATAGAACTGTTAATAAGTATATTAGTTTAGAGAATAGCTTTTATGAATTGCAAACTATGTACAAACAAATGTACATGCAACTTCTAAATGATAGATTTTAAAATTTCTTTGTTTAAAGGTAGTGCATCGAGACCTTAAACCTAGTAATATTTTATACATGGATGATTCAAATAATGCTGATTCTATCAGGATTTGTGATTTCGGATTTGCAAAACAACTTCGAGGAGAAAATGGACTACTTCTGACTCCGTGCTACACTGCAAACTTTGTGGCACCAGAGGTATCTTAAGCTGCCATGCATTTTCTCTATGCTGTTTTTGATGCGTTGAGTACTTAAACTTTTTAGCAGTGCTTTAAAAAAAAAATAATTTTGCTGGTCTTCCTTAAATATAATTATACATACTTTATAAACACTAGTGCATATGTTTATAATAAGCCTGCTTTAAAAATAGCAGAATCTATCCTCTAAAAGAAATTGTAAGCCTGTTGAGAATCCTAAGAGATTATGTCCTGGGAACAAGAAATATTGTTGATAGTTACTGTAACCTGTATATTGAAAAATAAATAATTCAAACCTCTGAAATTATCCTGAGATTGACTTACCCCTCTTTAGGCTGTGTAGTGGTATTGGTTTGGGGTGTTTTTTTAATATGTGAAAAGTCTTTAACACTCTTTGTTTTGTAGGTTCTCATGAGACAGGGATATGATGCAGCTTGTGACATATGGAGCTTGGGTGTTCTCCTTTACACAATGTTGGCAGGGTGAGAAATGCTTCTTAGCTCTTTTGTTTACCTAAACTTCCAGCATGCTGCACGAATCTATGCTTTCGTTAAAATCGTAAGATATTACCTCATTGGTTTGAATGCAGAACGACAAAGGCCCTGAAGTGGAACAGGAAGCTATAAGCAAATGTGTACATAAACTGGGCTTATCTTACAGGTAGGTTCAAGGCTTCTCTCTTCTACAGTGCGTGACTGGGAGATGCCAAAAACACTCTCCAGTTTCCAGAAAGGAACTTAGTCTGTGAAAGTATGTGGTGGTTTTCTTCTTTCTCCTGACTCTTGTCCTCCCCACACTACTAGCCTTGTAGTCCACCTTCTTGTATCTCCTGCCACAGGCTTGACTCCTGCCCCTTTTGTAGAACACACTGGCTTGTAATCTCTTAAGTTTTCTAAATCTCCACGATTTTCTAAATCTCCATGCACCGTGAAGCGTTCAGTGGCCGAATGATAAAACATTTGAGTTTTGCTGTAACAGAAAAATAGCAATTTTTTTCCCCCTGTAGATAAATACTATCTATTGGAAACTGTTTCTCTTGATAACTTTGTACTTCTCCATGTAAAATCACCACCACCACTACAGTTCTGTCACCAAAACTCAGATTGCTGTATGATTTAAGTGCAAGTATGCAGATAATTGGGCAGTATACTGCCTGCACACTTGAGAAACATTGTTTGAACAAAAGGCAAGTTGAAAGTATGGGGAAGAAATGGTCCAGCATGAATTCCTATCTTTCCATTTCATTACTCTTAAGCTCATCAACTGAAAGACAAGAACTAACTGTCTGGGACAGTTCCTAAACCTCTGTTGATGATGCTGGTTGATCTTTCTTCTATGCAAAGCTTTCAAAGTACTAAGAATGTATTAAGCTTAATTATTATTGTTTGCAAGCTAATTTGAAATCTAAGGGGTATTATGATATAACTCCTTAATCAGATTAAGATTTGTGTTTTATAGTTAAAACTAACTTGGTACTAGCCTATGATCATAGGAGATGCCAGAACATTGTAATACGTATTTAAGTGATACAGGTTGGTTTTCAGATTTGTCAATTGAGTTCTTTCGAGTAGGATTTGTAGAAAGTAAGACGAATGTACAGGAAACCCTATAAACTGTTATAGGCCTCCAAAACCAATGACGTTGTGGTTTAAGCCTCCCAGACTCACTTAAGTAAATAACTAGCATGAAAATTGTCTTGTAGCTTTTCCCAGAATGATAGATGTGTGTATATTGTGCTGAATCTCTGTCTAATTAAATGCACATACCCTAAATACAATGTTACTCCAGCTTTATTGGGCCATTCTGTTAGGGTACGGTTCCAGGTTTGGATTAATTTACATGCTCTAGTAATCTAGCATAATTTGTGTTCATGAATCACTTCTATTTAACTTGAAAGTCTGCACTGGTTAGAATGCATTATTAAGAAACTAACTTAAGACGTCTTTTTAGCCTGCATTTGCCATTTATTCTACTTGATTAACCACAATTATGGGGGAAAGAAAATAATACAGTTTGGAAGATGAAATGCTAATATAAGAAGTATTTAATAGTATATAGTGTGTTTCTGCCAGCAGTGGGATATCTACTCAGAATGATTCATGAGATTTTACCCATTACTTGCAGCTTCTTATGTATAATGAGGCATTTTGGTTTTTGTTCTTTCGACAGCTATACTCCGTTTGCCAATGGTCCTAATGATACTCCAGAGGAGATCCTGGTACGGATAGGCAGTGGAAAATTCTCTTTAAGTGGAGGCAACTGGGACACTGTTTCAGATGCAGCAAAGGTGTAAATGTGTTTTGTTTTGTTCTTCTATTTTATTTTTTTTTTTTAACAGAATTCAGATGAACATCTACTGGACTGGATAAAATAGACTAGTCTAACACAGTAGTGTGCTACTGGAAGATCATGTAGTCCAACCTCCTGCCCAAAGCAGGGTCAGCCGTGAGATCCGATCAGGTAGCTCAGGGCTTTATTCAGTCTGACTTTAGAAACCCCCAAGGGTGGAAACTGAACAGCTTGCCTGGGCAGCCTTTTCCAGTGCTTGGCTGCTGTAATGAGGAGGAAGCTTCTCCTAATTTCAAGCCAGAACATCTCTTGTTTCACTTTGTCCGCTGTCTCCATTCCTCTGGCCATGCTGACTAAAGGAATGTCAGTGTTTTTGGATGCCCGGTCATGCTGGTAGTTCAGGTTCAGTTTGCTGTCTACCAAAACCTCCTGGTCCTTCTCAGCAAAGCTGATCCCCAATCAGTCTGTCCCCACCCTGTACCCTGGGGACAATTTCTTCCTTTCCAAGTGCTGGACTTTGCATTTGTCCTTGCTGAATTTTGTATGGCTCTAGTTTAGCCCATTACTCCATCCTGCCGAGGTCCCTTTGGATGGCAACCCTGCCCTTGAACTCATTAGCTCTTTCCTCGCACCTCCAGTTTGGTGCCCCACTGCAAATTTGGCAAGAGTGCACTCTGTTCCTTCCCCCAGGTCACTGATAAAGATTTTAAGTAAGATAGGTCCCAATGTAGGCTTTTCTAATCATGAGGGTTTTTTTTATTCCTTGTTTTTGTTGTCTTGAAATCAGGTGTTTGTGGGATTCCCTAAATGGAAGGATGGCTTTTTACAGTTATCTGTTAGTTCTAGTAGCTAACCAGTCTTGCATTAATAGGTTAATTTTTTTTTGTAGTGCAATTTCTTAAATGTTCAAAGCTGAAGTCATCAGGTCTTTTGTCTTTGTTAGTACTTTCAGCAATTAAACTAGTACTTCAACAACCAAGTATATCTGGACATCTTGCCAAAAATCTCGATCAGCTTGGTTATGCAGCTGTCCTTTTTATTTAAAAACTGCATCTCTCATCAATTGCTGTATGTGTTCTCTGGGTTTAGCATTGGCCTGGTCTGTAGGTATCTTAGTCACCAGTGTTACCTTCTGTAAAGCTTGGCATTAATATTAAATCTTTTCCTGATACTTTGGAACTGCACAATTTGTTCATTTTAGTAGAAGTGATTCAGAATACTTGTTGGCTGATGCTGTCTTTGCACAAGTAATTCACTTCTGTATATTTAAGAATGCTTAACATTTTGTACCTAAAACAAAGGGAACATTCTGTCAGCTTGTTCATATTTTGTTTTCTTTCAAGCTATTCCTGTCTCTGTTCTGTGCCCTTCCCACCCAGCTCTTCTTCTGACCAATGTTGTAATTAGTACCTTATTGCTAATGCTTCTAAACAGGCAAAAACAAGTGTCTATTTCTGCTGGCTTTACTCTTTATATAGCTCACTGAAGGAAAAAAATCTTTGATAGTGTATCACTATATATGAAGTTAATTGTAATATGTAGTCAGCAGACCCCAAATGTGTAGTACGAATGAGATGGTTGCAAATAATAGCAGACATATTATGGAAGAAAGCTAAATTTTAATAGGATTTTTAGTCTTTTAAAGATTATATTGATAATAAACTGGAATATGAAACAAACAACAGTAAGTTTCTTTATGATAAAGGCTTGCTCTGTTAAACAGATTAAATAGTACAACACATTGTTTTCAGACTTCTGTGGTGTCAAGGCACAGAATGATCCAATTTATCTGCTGATTTTTGTGTGTGTTTGCATTGTGTTAATCGCTGCCACATAGGGTACTTTTTCATTGCTGCCATAATGAATGCTTTAAAGTCTGTATATAAGATTATTTTGACTGAAGAGATGTGTGTTTTTCATTTTCATCTAGGACTTGTTATCACATATGCTTCATGTAGATCCACATCAGCGGTATACAGCAGAGCAAGTATTAAAACATTCGTGGATAGCCTGTAGGGACCAGTTGCCACATTATCAACTGAACAGGCAAGATGCGCCACATCTAGTAAAGGTAAAACAACCTGGAGGCTGAACGTTGCTTGAGCTGGTGGATGTGCAATGAGTTGGGTTGCTTTTAGAGCTACAGGCAAGACTTTTTTTTTTTTTTTTTCTCCTTAGAAAAGATATCAGCTTTCTTTTTTGTTTTCCCTGGTATCTACATATTTAAGTTAGATAAACAGACCAATTATTGCTAAACTAATTTTAACCTATGTGTAAAGGAAGAGATTTTTCAGATGTTTTGTTTTCAAAGATTGAGGTAGCTTGGGCCATATAGAAACCTGATAAGAAAGTTACCCGAGACTACCACAGCTCTCCCAGCATTCTTATTCAGGAAATCTTTTGGGATTTTTTCTATGGCTGGCTCGTATTGTGCTTTCCTAAAATGAATTAATAAACTACACTACAGTTTTTCCACTGGGATTTTTATCTCTTCGGTATATGTGTTTCTGACTTGGGACACAAAAACATCCTACTGTATGCAGATAGCTTTTACGTGGACTTCATTAGTTTTGTTGGATTCAGAAATAAGGATCTGTGACAGCCAGTCTTAATTGTGTTTGTCTTTGTAAGTCAGGACCTGAATAGCCACTTGGGTGGCTGTATTTGATAAATTGATGCTAATGTTGCTTGGAAGATACTAATTCTGACCCACATTAAAAAGTTACTCTTACATCTAAGGTATGTGAAAGAAAAAGAAATGTCAGACACCCATGCTTACAAACCTGAAGGATTCAGCAATAAATGTTTGGGTGGGGGTTTTGGGGTTTTTGTTTGTTTGGTTGGTTGTTTTTGAAAACAAACTTTAAAGAATCTTCATGACCTGCCATAAGTCCTGGTTGGTTTTTTTAATAGTTAATTAAGAATTTAATGTTAATTTGTTTTATTTTCTGATAAAAATGACCTTTACAGCCTTTTATGTATTTCATTGTTCTCTAGGGAGCCATGGCTGCTACATATTCTGCACTGAATCACAAGACATTTCAGCCAGTGTTAGAGCCTGTTGCAGCCTCAAGTTTAGCTCAGCGACGGAGCATGAAAAAGCTAACATCAACAGACTTATAGATCCACTGGGACACCTTAGCAACAGAAGCAAGTGGAAAATCCAATAAGTGGCTCTATTTTGCCTGACCTGTGATCAAAAGGCATCTATGGTTTCCTGCTACACTACTTGAATTCTGTAAAAGTCCTTTTTTTAAAAAGAAAAAAAAAAAAAAATCCACAGGTTCATACTGTGTTTTACAGGCCGTATCTGTTAAGTTAATTTAAACATCAGGTACACCATAATGAATTTCTCTACACTGTCCTTTAAGAGATCTGTTGCAAATATTCTTTCACATTCTGTATAGTTTTGCTGGGTTCATTTAAGAAATGGTTTTAGGGGACCGTTGCCAATGACCAAGTTGTACATAAAGTGTCAGTGTAAGTTTTTCTTTTCTTCACACCTTTAGACCCTGTTGTGAAGGACAAATTCTTAATTTTGTAATTGGGCACTTAATTCATTCAACTTAATTCATTTAATTTGTTCATTACTGTTACGAAAAGCTGACTAATGTATTGTGCCAGTGTTAAATGCATTAGTGTTAATTTGGAAGGTCTGTATTTGCATGGTGCCGGTAACAGATAAGTTTATGTGAAAATACAAACAAACTAAAGGGAAGTGTAAGATTCCGCACTTTACCCATAAACTTAATTTGATCACTTGTGACCCATAAGAAATGCTGGGTAACAGATGGCCTCTTACAGGAAAATGAACATTTCTAGTTGTTACCACAAATGGCATTGTGTCCTGCACTGAGCTGGAGAAAGTAATTATGTGTATAAACTGTCCAAATTAAGGATCTCTAACATGGGTAACCACTTTAAGACAACATCATGCAATCTAATACTTTTTGTTATTTATATTGTCTATCCATCAGTACAATGACTATGTTACTGTTTCCTCAGCAGTCATTTCCAGTGAATATAGCCCATGTTAAGTTTGTTTGGCATACAAGACAAACTGACACTTTATTATAACAAACTTGGCACGTGGATTTTATTTTCTATTTATTTGATTTTTATAGATCGTTGCTTCTATCTGAATCTCTCGCGGCATGTACAAATATTACAGAACATAAATGCAAAATTCTATTTGCCTAACTGTAGAGGTAGCTTGGGAAAATAAATAAGCCTTGCAGTGTGCCCAGATAAGGGAATTCTGACCAAGAAATTTCACAGTTATGGACAAGTTCCTGACAATATCCTGTTGCCAGCACTCACTTGCCCTCTGCTTGCTGTTAGGACTTCAGCTGTTTCTAAATACTGTGATGGAGAGGAAATTAATTTCTGGGCCAGAATTATCTTGGGGTTTTCTGACTCCAAACCCATGCTAACCACTAGTAGACAGGGAACTAATGCATCCAGAGATGATGAGCTCCAAAGTATTTTCAAAATTTGTAGACACTACTGTGCAATTGTACTGTCATAGTAGGATGATACGCATTTTAAATATTAAGTATATTAGTGACCAACAATTAGACTGTGAACACTTAGAGAATCCAAATGACCAAAAATCAAATGTAGTTCAGACTGATTTGCCGTTGTTGAATTTCCTGTTCCCAGGTACCTTTGGTAGCCAATTACAAGACACCAGTGATGGCAGAACTTGGCATTTCAAGACAGGAAAAAAAGCTTTCAGGAGAATTCTGGCCCAACTGCCAAGAGTGGCAGTAGTAGCTCGGATCTTAAGAGGCAGAGGCTGCTGGCTGGTTTTTGCTTACACCTGTGAAGTACTTGGTGGCATTGGAAGTACTATTAGATAAGCTGCTTTCATTTGTTGTGGTGGGGGAAGATGGAAATTATCTGGCCAAATAGTTAGGTATGAATATATGTAGATTCGAGACTTAACGAGTATAGCAAACATAGGTGTGCTATTTGTATCATGCAGAACATACCCCATACTAAATTTCTTGAGTGTTTGATAGATGTTGGAAGCTTTAGGGGCCATTTGTGCCTAGTTTTGAGGTGCCTGTTTGAAATGCTTGAAAGCTTATCAAAGAACACAACTGCTTCCCGGAAAGCTTATTGTTTAGTACAAAAATCCGCCCCTCGTGCAGCTGGTTCATCTTTGTTTTCATTACTGAAGACCTTTGCCAGCACGAATGCCTGTAAACCTTTTGTCTACAATCTTATTGGTATAATTTTTTTGTAAACTTAAAAATGACTGCCAGAAGAACTTGAATTGACTCTAAGGAAAAAAAAAAAAGTGGTAGAAATAAAGCCCCCTTAGCCAAGGTGAAGGTATAATGTGGGTTGAAACGTAGTAGTAAAAGCTGTGTTAGGGATAGAGGGTATAATGCAAGGCGTGGTACACAACTAAAATGTCAAACTTGAATTGTCTTCAGCTTTCCCGTAAGGTAGCAGCTGGTCTTTAATGGCTTTATTCATGAATCATTTAACAGTGTTTATATTGGTATTTTCTTTTAGCTTGCTTTAGAAGCACCACATTATAAGCACCTTAAAAGCATTTTGCCATTTTGCACAAAAGCAGTTGTAAGCAGCTGAAGGTGCTTCAGTTCTTGGTGTGCAACACAAAGGTGGTAAGAGGAAAAGTACGTAAACTAGATGGATAGTGTGATTCGTAGCAAAGAATTTAAACATCTTCTATAAAGTTATCCCTGCTGGTTTTATATCACCACTAGCCTTTAGAGAAAGTGGTACTCCTGGGGTAAAAGCAAGGTCTCGGTGACTGCAACGTTAAAAGTTGTCTTATCACAAGGAAAATGTGGACAAACACCTTTGTTATATCTGACAGGTCCGTACACTGGTATGCCAATTTTAATCCTTAATTTGGGGGGAAGAGTTCACTTGCTACGTGTATGTCAGCATATCAGTCTTTGAAACATTTTGGATGTGCAGGGATACAAAAGAGTTCACTTGCAGTTTATTCTCACTATATAGTACTTAACAAGCATCATCTTCGTGATACTTCTTTTGGAATTTCTTGCATACCTCTCATCTTTTTTTTTTTTATTTTTATTTTTATTTTTCCTCCCCAAACTTGGGTTTTGTTCAGTCAAGCAATTATGTAAAAGTAGCATGGTCTGCTCGTCAGTAATCAGTTAAATGTTTGAAATGGAAGAAAACTTAATTTGAACGTTCTCTTGGCTGGAGTGAAAGGTTGGTGTAAATGGTTTCACATTCATATCATCTCTGCACAGTTCAAACTAGTTATGATCTTACAAATTTACTTTTTTTTAATAAAAAAAGTGAGAGTGAAATTTTTACAGAGGCTTATAATTACAAAGAAATAGGCATACATACTAGGTATTTAGAGGACTTTCCAGAGAACCAATTAATATCTTAAATGATGCAGTATTTTGGATATGGCTTCTGTTACTGCCAGCAAAATAGCTTCTACTGTGATGTTTGGTAATGGCAATTAGAAATAAGGGCTAGTTCTCAAGTGCACGTAGAGCCTGATACGTTCCCAGTAAAGAGGGTAGATTCCCACAGGCATCAGCTACAGCTGGAGCGGGCTCATGGTGTGTCTTGCTGTTCTTTCACCCCTTGGATATTGCAATTTCTATCTTCAGTTATCCTTTTGATAAAAAGCGAGGAACTCTATTGTATTCCTGTTACGTATCCAAAAACTACGTAGTGGCATCGATATCGGCCAGTGGTGCGTAACGAAGAGCGCCCATACCCGAGAGCATTACCGTGGGTGGATTTGTTTAAGCCACTGTTTTGTGGCTTGTGTAGCCTCAATACCATTGTTAGCATGTTGTGTGGGTGGTTTTGTTTTGTTTTGTTTTTTCCCCATTATGCTTAAAACTGGTAAATTCTTTCTGACCACATGAAGAGCTTAAGGTGTAGGTGGTCGAAGCGTACTGTCTGTTTGAGGCCCATGTTGTAGTATGGTTTAAATGTTCTCCTTGCATCCAGAGAAGGCATCCAAAACCTCACCCAAGTCAGTCATACTGAGCCTGAATTCTGTCTTCTGTGTTTTAATTCATTTTCCAAAGCTAATCTTCATATGTCCAATAGTTAAAATGATCTCTGGCAAACTTCAACAATTGGAGGTTACTTGCAGTATACTTATAAACTGGTATTTGCAGTGACAGATTGCTGCATCCAGTACTCGGTGCTCTGCCCTCAAGTGTTATAATTAGAAAGTTGAGATAGCTTGTAAGAATTGAGTTAAATGAATCACACAGTACTATAACAATTATCCTGATGTGTATCAATGGCATTAGGCTAAAACATCAATGCAGACGTGGGAGTTTATGTACTTCTGTAGCACTTAAGTTTTTCAGTCCTATCCAGAATTAGAAGTTTGCAAGTATTTGTGGGAGGGAAGGGAGGAGCAGGTTTTTCTTTCTTAAAGTTTTCAGAAGGTTTCCGAAGCTGTGATAATGGAGTCGTTACATAATCCTATGGGAGCTCTATGTGACTGAAAAAATAAAAATTTTCTCCTTGAATGTTTATTCAAAAACTTTCTTGGGTATGTAGTGATACCTGTTGGTAAGACGCCTATGCTGTCGTTCATACCGTACCACCCTTCTGCATTAACACCCCTTTAGTTAAGTACATTCTAAATACTTTTTGTCCCTCCTTCAGTGTATTTTTTAAATGTTTACTCCCCCAGATTATGTTGTTGTTGATAAGCCTACACTTCCATTTGGGAACAGGAGAATGAATAAAAATTTTACAAAAAAAATCCCACCCTTAGTATATAGCTAAAGCTGACTTGACTATTGTAATAACTTCTGTAATTAGAAGTTCCCTCAAAATAATCGGTGACTGCTTTTCGTGAGATTTTTCCGATGTAATGAAAGCAAACTTTCAAAGAAAGCTTTAAAAACATACTTAATTGATTAGGTCTCTTAATTAAGATTTGGGCAACAGCTTATTACCAATAGTTTGAATAACATTGAATCCTGTTTGGGGGTGTGGTTTTTTGTTGGGTTTTTCTTGTTTGTTTTGGTTTTTTTTTTTTTATGTGGGAACTGAAAGGATGCTCGAGGTGGATCTCCTTTGCAGAACGAAGTGTTCCTATTTTGTGTGGTTTGCATTAGGCTTATGAGCAGCGTTGGCTAAGTAAATGCATTGTCATAATATCCCAAGCACTTTGGCATCTTGCACTGATAACTCTGATTAGAGCTAAAACTCTTCTGGCACGTGACTGGCTATAAATCTCAATATACAAAAGGGCATTAGTTGAAAACGGTGTGCAATGAATTACATGCTCTCTGAGGTACTTCAAAGATGAAACTATACAAAAGGTCCCCGTTATCGGATATTGTAACTGTCATTTCTTTCTCTAAGCATATTGTGGATTTTGTATCATATTGTATTTATTTCATTTAATTTTAAAAAAAAAATGTTTTCTTTAAAGCTCTGTATATATTGACATTAAAGTTTGCATTGTACTACGTTCTCTTCTCCTTGTAAGGCTGAATCTAGTAGTGCATTGTATGGTATGTTGTTTTTCTTTGCACTGTGCTGCTAAAAGATACTATTGCCTTGAATTACGACATGCCAAAGAACCTCAAAATTGTATTTATTTTTGTTAAACTTTGTGAATAATGATAAAGGTACAGTTTTAAATAGCTGGCAGTTCCTTGAGTACTAGAATAAAAAGGTTGCAAATTCATAATATTTTATAATTGACAAAAATCCATCATTTATGATTTGGAAGTTCACCAAGTCCTTTTTTTTTTTTTTTAAATTGACTTCAAAACCAATGAGCGGACATTCCTAAATTAAATGTACTGTGAATTGCATTATTTGGTAAACCGTGACAAAAATCTCACATACATCAAGAGCTGTTCATAAATTTATACTCACAGTCAAGTGTTTCATGCCACACTTTCAATAAAACATACATTCACTGATAGGATTGATGTATTACTTCAGGGTGGGATGATCTACCTTCCGTATGTTTTTCAGTTACCGATTCGGATTTGACTTTATATGCGCAGAGGAAATAATTTTCCTGCAGAGATCTGGTCCTTTGACAGTGTAGGCACTTGCATCACAAATGAGAGTTACCGCATTAACGAGCGACCTGGGCAGCCGCTCGGGGCTGAGCGAGCGCGTCGGCACGGGGCCGGGCGGAGCTCTCGGGGGCTGCAGTGGGTGGCTTCGCCCCCTCGCGCGGCTTCGGTTTGGGATTTAAGCTGGTAAATTGCTGCAGATTATTGAACTCCTCTGTCCTGTAGGTGAACCGTTACTGTGAAGCCGGGTGTCGCGAGGACTCGGTGCTGGACCCCTCGGTACGCAGCTGCCGATCCCCATCACGGGACGGGAATACGAGATTTTGATGTAATAGCATTGGCATTAAATTGGAGTATCTGGGCTTAAAATACCTTTAAGGTATTGGGTAACGAGTGTTGCTGTTTGTATTCTAAATGGGTTACAGGTACCTTATTTTTCAGTTATCCTATCAGTCCAAACATACGGAAAGGTGGTTTGTGGTTTTTTGGCTGTTTTTTTGGTTTGTTTTTTTTTTTTTTTTTCCCCACGATTGCCTGGAGTCAGTCCATCTCCTAGATGATATTTGCTCACACAAGGCACTTTTCCTACAAGCATTCAGGCCTGTCCGGCGCTGGAATGGCCTGGCCCAGGGCCAGCCTTTGCTGAAGGAGGGAGCTCGAGGTCACCCCCAGACAAACCCCTCAGCAGTTTGGGGAGCAGTTGATCAAGTCCTTCAGTAGGGTTTGGTTGTGGTTTCTTGGGGTTTTGGTTTTTTGGTTTTTTTTTTAATGTTTTCATTAATAAACCGGTAACTGAAATGGGAAAGAAAAAGTAGGAGCTAAATGAGGACCAAGCTTCTTACGGCAAAGAGCTGTTCCCTTGCCCCTGCCCAGCAGTTCCAGCTTGTGGTGTACTGGGGGGGGGGCCTCCGGAGGTGGGACCAAGGCTGGACAGAGTGGTGGTGGTGGTGGAGCTGGGGACTCCTCCCGCAGCTGGAGAACAAACCCCAAAGCTATACCTTGAGCTGGGAATAAGTGGGTGACTGAAGCCATATAGGAGGCAAGATGTGAAAAAGTTTACAAGATGGTGGTAATTTCCTCGATTTCATTGAAGGTAGGTGGGAAAGAACGACCAAATTGGACAAGCAGATTCATTTTAAAATGACAACCAAAAAAAAAAAAAAAAAAAAAAGGCCTGAAAACCCCAACTTTCAGGTAGTGAGTTCCTGCAGGCTTCGTGAGGATATCCGTGGTGGGAGAAGAGGCGAGGCGTGGATTACAAAACCAACCAACCTTACTCGTCGGGTGCCGGTGAGGGTTTTCAGAAACGGAGGAGAGGGACAAGCAGAGCGTTGGTAAGGAGACCGCAGACTGCCGTAACCGCATCCTGCTCCTTTTGCTTTCCTGCCGATGCTGGTTCTCGGAAGCTGTTTTCCTTCCCCGCGATTCGTCCCTGAAGCTTTTATGGCTGTAAGAGGCACCTTCCCACGTCTGTCTTCTGCGCTTTTACGGGCTAGAAAGCGTTTTGAGGTGAAGAAAAGGCTCTCAAAGGTACTCGAAATATGGTTACTTCGGCTCGGTAGCTTTCCGTAGGTGGTCACCAGTTGAAGTTCCTGCCATGAGCAGCACAGCGTGTTACCAGGCTGGACGGGGAGGAACTGGGATGTTGAGGAGACCGGAGTGCGCTCCTCCTCGAGCGTAAACTCTTCAGTGATGGACCTCGCGGGTGGAGAGCAGGAGGTAAGGGCTTGAGACCGCGGGTGAGTGGTACACTGGTCTCTGCAAAAATCCGGAATCGAGCTCCCTTTTCGGACCGTTCCTTTTGATGACGTGGAGGTTGGGATTTGCGACGGAACGGGGTACGTTTCCCTTCTGGCAGGGCTGCCGTGCCGTCCTCCGCCTCAAACGCGTCCCTGCCCGAGCACTAGCGCGCAGCAGGAGCGATAGCAGGCGGCTGCGTAAGCATCCTGCCAAAACACAGGTTTAACTGTGCTTATTTTTATTTAGCAACTTTCCTCGGAAGTTCTGGGGAATTTCTCTTAAAGAAAAGGCTGGGGCTCCCTGTATGCCTCTCGGAAGACACCGAAGAAGAGTCCTGCCAGAGGTATTTCACCGTGTCGGGTCCTCGGCGACTAAACAATAAGGTTTAATGCCCTAATACTGGCTAATAGCGCAAATTGCGTTATTCCTCAACAGGTACGTTGCTGGATCTCGTGGCTGTTGGCACCCGGGTTTGCGTCCCGGTCTCTGCTGAGCTGGCTGGGATTCGCGATTCCAGATGGCTGGATTCCTCTTCGTTTACGGGGGTTCTCTTTCTTTGACTTCTAAAGGCTTTTGAGGGGGGATTACGGCTGTGTGTGAAAGCCTCAAGGTTTTTTTTGGAGGTCTGCTGTGGTAAAACCGAGTGTTGGTGGTGTAGCGGGGTGTCGGGGACGGGTGACGTGTCGTCTTCCCCTTCTTTTGGGGCTCCCTGGAGGAGTTTCATAGGCGAGAAAGCAGCAAGAGCAGCGGGGGGGGCTGCCGCCCAGAAGGGATGCAAGTCTTCCCTCGAAAAAGAGGGGCCACTTGGCGACAGAAACACGATCGGCGACATAATCCGGCTACTATCGCGACTGCTGCTTGCGCTGCCCGCTCCCTCCAGGAGATGGAGGCAGCGCTCCGCGGGTCCGGGAAATCTGCGGGAATCTGGGGCCGTGACAAAAAACGGAATTCGGAGACCAAAAACCTTCAGGTTACGGCTGAAGGATAACCGAGCAAGGAAGACGGAATTCGATTGCCTTGTAGGAGGATTTGTATTTTTTTTTTTCTTTTATTTATTTGGCTGCGGAGAACGATCCGCTCTTCTCCCGCTTGGGGCATGGCTCCGGTGTTAATATCCCAGAAATACCTGCCGGAATGGTTTCAGCCCTGCTGTCCCATAAGTGCTTCTCCGCTCTGCACCCAGGAGAGGAAAAGCAGGAGGAGGAGGAGGAGGAGGAGAGGGATGAAGCCTGGTGGGGCCAGGGTGGGAGCAGAGCCCACGGGTGTCTGGCGTGGGACCCGCGCAGACACCTGGTGTAGGAGCGTTCCAGAAATACTTCCACGTGGGATTTGTCTCTTCTAACGCCTCACCCGCTCCTCCGTAGCGGGTGAGATCGGTGCAGCCACGTACAACAGCTTCTGATCTGGAAACAGTAGCTACAGGCAGA
Organism: Aviceda cuculoides; assembly: GCA_035590195.1. Classification (NCBI taxonomy): domain Eukaryota; kingdom Metazoa; phylum Chordata; class Aves; order Accipitriformes; family Accipitridae; genus Aviceda; species Aviceda cuculoides. The sequence goes on from JAVJGG010000039.1 coordinate 21,789,736, forward strand.
CTGGGGAACTTCTGATCTAGAGCAAAACTCACCCAATCCGCAAAACACAGATTTTTAATTTTTTTTTTTTTTTTTTTTGAGATAAATAGAAATATTTTGAGATCAGAATAGAGATCAGATGTATATTTTTTTGGTGATTCTTCAAAGGTATTGAACTCTAGCGAAACTGACTTAGACACCTGTACGCTTGTAAATCTAGCTTTGTACACGTTTACTATTTTCATTAGGGAATTTATTGCAATTTTGCATGTCGTGATACTCCAGGGCTCAGCATCTGCACTAAATGCTACAACAGAAAAGCTCTTATTAAAACCCTGCTAGCGTAAGGCAACAATTTAGGAATAAAAATTATTTAAGCGCTTGCCTTGCCAAGTTCGAAAAGCACATTATCCAGTGCGCTGGTGGGTGACAAAGAGCCACCAGGGCCCCGTGTCCTGGGAGGACTGGGAGGTGGAACCAGCGTTCTAGTTCTCTAGACCTAGTTCTCTTAAGCGTACGGGTTTTCTTCTGTCTTAATTTATACTTATTTATATCAGAGCCTGCCTCCGTGTGGGGCACCCACGTTTACTTCTGACACCGAATATGTTATCGCGTGTGCCGGTCTTAAAATGAGGGTTTTCGTCGCGCTGCCCGGGCTCCGCGGTGCGGGTGGGGGAGCAGAAAACGTACCCAGCGTTAATAACCAGCTTCGGTTTGCTAATTCCCTCTGCGCCAAACCGGGAACGTATCCTTTAGCGGTCGTGCTAATTCTCTGTGCCTCGTGGAAAATGATCAAACTTCAAAATAGCTGAAAGAATTAATTTAAATGCACTGGCAATGGTTGTCAGAGATGGAATATGCCACCAGAAGGGCAAATTTGAGGAAATTAGCAACGTAACTAAAAGTTCCCAGCAAACTACTGACAAAGGCAATGTAAACTTGGTTTCAAATTAATTATTGCAAATAAACATTTGAAATGCTACAGGCCAAATTAATATTTCAGAATTCTTCACTATTTATTACTGTGCTTCATTTTCTTACTTAAATATATTTTGGGCCTAGGGCTGTTAAGAATTTAATTTTTGAGGTACTTTAATGAATTATAAAACATGTTTTAAACAGAAATGAATAACTAATAAATGCCAAAAGTGATTAATTTTCTGAAATGTGGAAAGGCCTTTGTATTTAATTAAAAAAATTGCCCTAAATTGTCGGAAAGTAAAGAGAAAGAAAACACAAAGTGGATCAATTGGAGTTTTGATTAACTTACTAAATCACAAATTGTTTTCCCTTTGCCGGGGGAGGGGGGGTACCAGCTCGTGGGGCCGTGTGGGGTCAAGCCCGGCTTCGTCTTGAGCATCTCCCGCGTCCCCCGCACGCTGCCCCGCTCAGTGTCGTCACATAAAGAGCCAGGAAAATTATGCTGGAGGTGGGACTGAAAGAAAAATGTAGCAAAATGAATAAAAAACCATCATAAACATCCTTTTTTTTTTTTTTTTTTTTTTTTAAAAGGCGGGAAAAGAAATCCCCTCTGGACGGGTTGCTGGTGGAGGCTGTGTGAGATACAGGCGACTCGAGGACTGGTCCGGGTTAAATAGGGCGCGTTTCTACAAGGGGTCGTTCGAAGATACGGAGAAATTAATTGCGGCTTAACGCGCAGAAGCGCGTCGGTGAGGTTGGATTTAATCAGCGGCACGTGCTCCGTCGTAGTGACCTGGTACCGTTCCCGGGGTTTGGTTGGATCTGGGATGCTCTCGAGCCTATTTGCTGGCGTTTGGCAAAACGTTCCCTGTAACACAAAGATAATTCTCGCTGTCCTGATTTTTAAGGAACGGTGCTCCCTCTGCATCCTTTCCTCGCGGTGCTGTTGGGAAAGCCGTGCTGTAGGATATCTCATCCATCGGGGCTGACTCTGTCCGTCGTTTGTTTTGGCTTGAGTCAAACAAGCTTCCCACTGAACTCTGAAATACCCTTGTTGTGATGCTTCTCTCCAGCTGGGACACAGTTATGGTTGGGTGGGGGTTTTTTCGGACAAAACCGTAATCTTTTCATATTGAAAAGCAGCTCTAGAAAGTAGCTTTGAAGCAGAAGTACACTTTTGGGGAAACTTCTCCCCGCTGCGTGGTTCGAGCCGTGCCATCCTCAGGGTGGTGGTGATGGTGCCCGGGAAAGTTTTGCTCTACAGGAATTTGTGGACCCATTTGGCTCCAGGCTGTAAAACAAGAGCTGTCAACCTTTTCTAATGACATTAACGCTGAGGTGGGTGCATAGCCATGATTTCGAGCTGTTCTTTACAGGTCATATTCTTAATATTAAGCCTCGTGGGTGCTGGGACCCCCCTCCCGCGATGCTGGGACACCCTCCGCACCCACCCGCAGCACGGCAAACCCCGGAGCTGAGATCTATCAATCGAACCAGCTCCTCCCTCCTCTGTATAAATAAGAAAAAAAAGAGCATTTCACCACGAGACGATGCTGAGGAGAAGCAGACGAGCAGCGTTCGGTCAGTGCCGACATTTGGGGCTCCCTCGGATGCCGTCACCCCGCAGAAGGTGGTCGGGGGACACACCGCAGTGGGTGCCCGGGCCCCCTCCCACCCGGGTACCACCGTCATCGGGGAGGGTCACCCGTGGAGAAACGCAAGTTCTAATTCCCCCTTTCAGGCAAATCCCGGAGAGAAGCCGCCTTACTGAGGGTGCGGACCTGGGCATTCTGCCCATGGCCGTGCCCCTGTGGGCACCTGGTGTTTTGGGGGGGTCCCTCCTGGCAGCCCCCAGCAGGGGCTGAGCCCCGGCTCTCGGGAGGATGCTGGCTCTGGGTGGGTGACACTGGTTTAGCCTGGGAAAGGTCGTGATGGCGATTCCTTCCTTCAGCGAGATGATTTCCAGAGCGGGAGGTGGAACGCCGGCTCCTGTCGCTCCCTGGCTTCCCTCGGGGGTTGCGGCGGGGAGCCGGGGGGGGACCGAAGGTGAGGGGAGCAGGGGTGGGATTTTTGAGCGTTGCCGACGATTTTCCCCACACGGATTTTGCTGTGCGGCCGGAGCGAAGGAGCCGGAGGGGGCGGCCAGGGGGGATGCCAGCTGCACGCACCCTGGTTTGCTCTTTTTTTTTTGAGAAAACCCCAAGGATTTTCTTCTGCAGCAGCCCGAGCGGGTGCGGGAAGGGACCTGGTGGCAGCAGCCATCTGGGTGGCCGGAGCGGGAGGTGGCTTTTTTTTTGCTCAAAGACAAAAAACGGCGGGTGCTGTTGGCCAGGCTGGGGCTGGGACGGCCGCGGGCTCGTGGCCGATGGCCACCCCGTGCCACCGACGTGCCCCCAGCGAGGCAGCCCCCGGGATGGAAACGCTGGCGTGGTGGAGGCTGTTGGACCGTCTGGGGTCTCGGGATGATCCTGGTTGCGGAAGATAATTTGATGTTATTAAACATCCCAAGCTGCTCATGTTGGCCAACAACCTTGTTGATGATCTTGTAGGTCCTTTCCAACCTAAATGATTCCATGATTCTATGACCTCTCCCGTTGGTGCTGGGCACGAGGACCTGCTCCCTTCGCCGCTCTCCGGGGCGACGCGCGTGTTTTGAGCTTGGTTTTAAATCAGGGAAGCAAGGTGACCCTTTTAAACACTCATGGTGACTTTACAGGCGTGTAAGTCTGATGGCTTTGGACGGGGCTTTGTCCCTGGCTGGCGCGGCTTCGGAAACGCCAGAGAAAAATTCATCCGTGGCTGTTGGGTTAAATGAAAATTTGCAGTACCTGAACAGTAGACAGAGGATGGAGACAAGCATAGGAAAAGGAAGTTTTAACTTGCACGTGACACTCGGGTCTAGACGTATTTGGATAATGAAAATTGTCTTGTAGCTTTTGAAGTCAATCAGGAAAAAGTTGTTCATTCTACAAATTTTTTACTATGCGCTAAACACTGTAGCAAGTCGTGGTATCGCTGACGACCTAACGCTAACAGCAGTAATACGTGCGTACCGTTGTAAATAAGCATAACAAACCTTAACATACGAGGCAGTGACACAGAAGTGGGTACAGCCTTGCTCTGAACCACGGCAAGCTGGACGAACAGCAGCGTACCCTATTTAAAATTGGAGTTACTAAACTTTTCCTGCAATAGTACAACGTCGAGGATACGTGATTTTATAAGCCCGTAATTTTTCTGGCTGTTTTAATGTGTTTGCTTTTATCTAAGTGCAAAAACTAGCTGTAAGAACGAAGATGTTTTCCTAGTTTAGGTGAGCTTTTAATTTAAATTTTGAATCAGGGGCTTGTGTAATGCTTAAAATTATATCAGCCTCATCTTGACGTGGGGATTTATGTGCACAGCTTCCTGCGCGTTGGGATGAGAATATCTATCATTAATTTTTGTGGCTTGAAACCGAGCTTGATTTAGATGCTTTCTTCCCAAGGGAAGAGGCATTTTATAAAATCACTGCAGTGGTAATTGTTTGGAGTTCAGAGTGAACTAACTTAAATTTCACATGAATCAACTGTGTACTGTAAATGATTTATGCCCTAGCAAATGCCTTCGAATGTCCTTACAAATTATACGGAGCTAAGAATAGGATGATTTGCTGCCAGTGACACTTTGTAGACTATTCAGCAAAAGTGCTTGCTTGCAGATCTTGTTGTAGGAAGGTCCTGCTCATCAATGGGGTCAATAAAAACCAAATTCCTTCCGAATTTTCCCTTCTTGAGTGGGCAAAGATGCACACGCGTGCATATACATCCCAGCATCTCTTCTACAAGGATTTACCTCTTAGCAGGGGCTGGGTTTACACCTTACAGCCACCGTTTCTCTCAGCAGAAGACACAAACCCTTGGAGAACCAGAAACGTAAATGCTCAGCAAGGCTACAGGTCTGACCAAGGCGTCCTTGCTGTTTTCCAAAGGTGTGAGCATCACGGGGAGAAAAGTATTATTTGAGATGCAAAGATAAAAACCCGTACGCAATTTAGTACTTGGATGAAACTAGAAAGGCAGATTTAAAATAAAACATCAAACAAAATTTCTTAATGGCTTGGAGGATGAAGTTATAAAAAGGTGTCATCAGGAAAGAGACGCTAGAAAATCAGTATATCTAACTGTGAAATTTTACATTTCTTGGCAAGTTTCTTTAACCTGCTATATTTTTTCCCTTATTTTTTTAAGCTGGGATCTATAGAAAAAGGATAAAGACTTTTTTTTTTCTTTTTCTCTGGGCTTTAAAATTTCTTAAATTCTTTTTACTTTGAAATTATTTTTCTTCAGAGCCTTTTGAATGTTTGAATTGATTTCTGTTTCTTTTCTTATTAATGCAACCATTCATCCAAGAAAACTTTGGAGAAGAGAGATCTAATTTACAGACCTGCCCTAGTGAAAAGAAATAAGGTGAACAATCAGCTGGACCATCCAAAGGATTATTACTATTTCAACGTAAGCTATTTAAGAAAACGTCTATGGGGAAATATCTGGAAATGTAATAACTTAATCCTAAATATCATGAAAACAAAGCAAATAACTGAGTATATTGTAGAGACTGAGAACATGAGACAGACGTTTACCCAGGAGGTTTGTTTTAGGCAGGCAGAAAGTTTTTGTTTTGCTGTAATCTGGCCTTGAAAAAAAGACTGTCCTGAAGATTGCCGTGATGGCATGGAGGTTGCTGGTTTACCAGGGAAAAAGTTTGCTGTTTATTTTCTTTTTAAGTGTCTCAACACTGTAGTACTCGCGTATGATGTGCTTTAAGGCCAGAGGGATGACTGATTGCAAAGGTGATGTTGAATTCCGTAACGTTTGCTATGGCAAGTGCCGAGTTTCTGGTCGAACTAGGGCTGACACGTATAACTTCTCTTCAGTTCAAAGATTTTAAATTCCAAGGATCCTGCATGCCCTCCTTTGATGGTGTGTTACCTGATGTTTTAGAAGTGTGAACCTTTCTATCTGGGTTGTATTGTAAGTATATCAGGAATTATGTGACTCCATTACAACTGATGTAAAATTTCGTTGTTGTTGCTATTACTTTTTACCTTTAACCGACTGTTTCCATCCTCCTTTTATTAACTCTGTCCAAAAAAACCGGCTTCTTTTTCTAGCTAATCTTGGAAGAGGGACGTAAAGCCCAACACGCGAGATCGTTTTAGGGATTGAAGAGGAGACGGATGCAGCCCCAGCGAGTGGCAGCCGGCGAGTCCGGTCGATGCGCGCCAACTTTTGGCCAGCGTACGGAGGCGGCGGCGGGCCGGGCAGGGGGTGCCCAGACCCTGAGGGTATTTCGAAGTCCCTTGTCAAGAGCTTCGCCGCCCGTCGATGGAGGGATGCTGGCAGGACCGCTCGCTGCGGGATGGCGTGCGGCGGCGAGTCTCGGCTCGCCGGCTGCCCGCCCGCCCTTACAACGCACCGTTTCCCGAGCCGAGCTCGCCCGCCCGCCGCCGGGGAACGGAGCCAGCCGGGGCGAAGTCTGACTTTGTTGTGGAGATGTCAAGAAAACCTGCGCTCTGCCCATTGCCAGGCCTGCGCGGAGCAATTATTCATGCTGGAGACCCAATGCTAGGAGACATGGGCTCGGGGAGAGGGAATGTCTAGTACTGGTAGGACGAGATCATTGTGCTGCAACTTGAATGAAAGGCATTTTTTTTTTTTTCCTCATAACAAAGATAAGACAGGCTGTGAAAGACACTTTTTTCCACGAAGGAAGAAGGCGTTATCCTGCTTAAATGATTTAGACAGACTTTATTTTCTAGGAAAGCCATGAGTCTCTTCATGGATCATTGTCTCCAAACTGAGTTGCTCAGTGAGACCTTTCGTCTATGGAAAAGAGACCCGAATAGCGTGAGCTGAGCTGGTGACCTTCCACCACTGTAAGTCAGGAGCCATAGAAATGTTTGTCAACGCTTTGAAAAGAAACGGTTGTACTTGAGATGCTTTCCTAGGAAAAAATCCTCAATATTGAGCTACAATGAGGCTAGATTTTAGTGCAGATCTGCCAGGACTCATGGGTTTCTTTTTCCCTTTGAAATAAAATACGGAAGTCAGCTGGGGTGTCTGAGCTTTTGGGATATGATAAGGAAAATACTCAATGCACCTTTTTTTTAATTCAGGTCGGGCGAGCTCTGCATATAATTAGTTTTCTAGAAGCAACACAAATATACTCTTAATACTGGGACAAAAACAGTGTGAAAAATTCTCTATACGAGAAGTTGGTTTGTTGGCCTTCCATCTGGGGAGTGGTATGCACTAGTCTGCAGAGAAAAATCCCCAGGTCCCAACTCAACCAAAACACGTGGCCACCAGCTCCAAAGGCGTTTCTCCGCTAATGGAGACGGGATCTTAGCCGATGCGCGTTATCGCTTGTTCTTGGTCAGATGAAACTCTGGGGTATATAAGTATCTCTTAGTTTACTTCTGATAACTTGTGATCCTAGACTGGTCAAAACCTGGTGGTTCTTCCTCCTGCAGAGATAGTTACTTGAGCTGCGAATTACCCCTTTTTGCTTATCTCCTTTTTTTCCCCCATTCTTGACACATATAAAAAAAATGGTGCTACCATAGATTGAACTGTGGGCTAATATTAGTGTGTAACATATATTTCCAGTAAACAAGATTCCTGCTTGTCATTTGCAGTACTCAGTAATTACTGTTTTGTCCAAAACCATTTTTTCCTTTTTTTTTTTTTTTTTTTTTTTCCTTTTTGTTGTTGTAAAGCAGGACAACATCTCAAAACCACACGTCATAAGTTGTTTTCAACACTACTCCATTACTGCGTTCTTCCCGGTCAGGCACGTTTCCCCACTCACTCACTCAGCGCCTGCGAGCTCTTCCTCTCCTCCCGTGGGCGACATCCGCTTTGTTTACATCACGCGGTTGCCCCGGCAGATGACATCATAAGGAGAGTGGGAATTCTGCCAGGGATCCTCTCCGGCTTCTGCATCTGCCATTTGCCGTGCGAAAGTTGCACGTGGCGTCGCAGCTATTTGAACGCTGCGAATTAGGGGGTGTGAATCTTTCATGAGCGGTAGAGCAATTTAAAGTCAAAGTTGCGTTAAAATAAGTTCTTCCATAATATAGTATTTCATTGATATGACAAGATTAACCTACAAAGTTCACTTATCCATATTACATCAATACGGACAACGGCTGATGTGAGAAGATAGGTATCTTGCTTGATCATGACCTCATGCTAGTCTTTAAGTTTCTACCAATTAATTTGTGATTTATTGATAGAAATGAAGGGGAGAGGTGGGCATTAGTTGGGTTTATACTAGTCCCGGCGTGCTGCTAAAATCCCGCTGCTGTCAGGCATACCAAGCGGGTCTGCGCAGGCGTGCTGTGCGCTGGGGCTGATTTGATTTGTATGCGAGGCTGCAGCTAGGGAAAGTGTTGAACAGTTGCCCATGGGATGTCTGAGAAATGTCTTCTTAAGAAAATCTGTATGAAAATGGAGGAAATACACTGCCATATAGAGGAGGTTCTTTTCTGTGTGAGATTGTGATTTTTTTTTGTTGTGTTTGGGGGGGGGGGGGGGGGGCGGGGCGGGGGGGGTGGGGGGGCCCGGCTTGCAGGGGTGATCGTGGTGGGGCTGGGGACCTCTGCCTGCCTCAGCCCAGCGCCAAGGCCTGGTCCCTCGGGATGCCCTATGGCCGGGTAACCCGTGGCTGCCCCTGCGGCTGGTCCTGTGGTGCCAGGGCTGGTGAGGAGCTGGCACCTGCCTGTCACCTGTAGCTGACGGCGTCCCTTGGGGCAGTGGGGGGAGAGCAGGGGATGTGGGTCCTGCGGGCCATGCACCCATGTGTGTTTGCCCTCCCCTCCTTGCAGGCAGAGGAGGTCCAGCAGCAGATTATCCGAGAGACTTTCCACCTGGTATTGAAGCGGGATGACCACATCTGCAACTTCCTCGAGTGTGGCAGGTAGCCCTCTGCCCCTCCAGCAAGGGGGGGGGGGGGGCTGCAGGGCTGTCCCCTCAGCCAGGGGAGTGTCTGGGCTGCGTCCCCCCCCTCCTGAAATCCTTCAACTCTGTTCGTGTCTCTGCAGCCTGTTTGGTGGCTCGGACTACAAGCTGATCTACCGCCACTACGCCACGCTGTACTTCGTCTTCTGTGTGGACTCCTCGGAGAGTGAGCTGGGCATCCTGGACCTCATCCAGGTCGGTCTCTGCAGTGAGGTTCACTCCCCAAGAGTGGCTGGCGGGTACCTCCCCCCACAGCACAGTCTTTGCTGGGCGGCCTGTCCCCGACACCTTTCAGGTGCACTTTGTGTCTGTGGCACGTTTGTGCCGGCCCTTCTGGAAGCGACTGAGAAGCTGTTCAGGGGCTGCGATGCAGAGGGGGAGCTGCACACACGTTAGTCGATACACAGCTCCTCCACCTGGAAGTGGCGGGGGAAGTCAACCCAAATTAATTTCTTTAAAAAATAGAATTGTTTAGGTTGGAAAAGACCCTTAAGATCATCGAGTCCAGCCGTTAATGTAGAATCATAGAATACCAGGTTGGAAGTGATGTCAAGGATCATCTGTCCCAACCTTTCTGGCAAAAGCACGGTCTAGACAAGATGGCGCCGCACCCTGTCCAGCCGGATCCCCAATGTTGGGGAATCCACTACTTCCCTGAGGAGATTATTCCAGTGGCTGATTGTTCTCATTGTGAAAAATTTTCCTCTTGTGTCCAATCGGAATCTCCCCAGGAGTAACTTGTACCCATTACTCCATGTCTTTTCCATGTGACTCCTTTTAAAAAGGAAGTTTCCATCTTCTTTGTAGCCACCCTTTAAATACTGGAACATGGTGATAAGGTCTCCCCTAAGCCTTTTTTTTCTTGAGGCTGAACAAACCCAGTTCTCTCAACCTTTCCTCATATGGCAGACTTCCCAGGCCTTGGATCATCTTTGTGGCCCTTCTCTGGATCCTCTCCAGCCTGTCCATGCCTTTTTTGCGTTGCAGGGACCAAAACTAAACACAGTGTACGAGATGTGGCCTGACAAGCACTGAGTAGAGTGAGATAACGATTTCTTTATCTCTGCTAGTGGTGCGCTTATTGATGCAACCCAGCATCCTGTTGGCTTTCTTTGCTGCAGGAGCAGCACACTGTTCACTCATACCGAGCTGCTTGTCCACCAGGAAGGACCCCCAGGTCCCTTTCCACAGAGCTGTGCCCCAGCTGGGTAGATCCCAGCCTGTGCTGCACTCCTGGATTATGTTGTCCCAGGTGCAAGACCTTACATTTGTCTTTGTTGAACTTCATAAAGTTCTTGTTAGCCCACTCTTCCAGCCAATCCAGGTCTTCCTGCAGGGTGGCTCTCCCGAAGTGTCCACTTCCCCACTCACTTTGGTATCATTGGCAAACGAAGTGTTAACCTAACACTGCCAAGTCCACCACTAAACCATGTCCCTAAGCGACAGGTCTACACAGCTTTTAAATACCTCCAGGGCTGGTGACTCAACCACTTCCCTGGGCAGCCAGTTCCAAGGATTAATAACCCTTTTGGTGAAGAAATTGTTCCTGATATCCAATCTAAATCTCCCCTGGTGTAATGTGAGGCCATTTCCTCTTGTCCTCTTGCTTGTTACTCGGAGAAGAGACCAGGCCCTACCTTGCTACAACCTCCTTTGAGGTAGTTGTAGAGAGCAATAAGGTCTCCTCTCAGGCTCCTTTCTCCAGGCTAGACAACCCCAGTTGCCTCAGCTGCTCCTCATAGGACTTGTCCTCCAGGCCCTTCACCAGCTTCGTTGCCTTTCTCTGGACACACTCCAGCACCTCAGTGTCTTTCTTGTAGGGAGGGGCCCAAAACTAAAAGTGCGTTTTAGAAATTGTTTTCAAATACTGCATAGACTTGTAATGGGACCTTTGCTAAATCCGGCTAATGACAGGTGTGAGAGTGTTGGCGTGGGAGGTGGCAGGAGCTGCCTGCCCTGCTCATGTCACCCGCCCTGTGATCATGCATTTCCCATAACTCGGCCCCTTTCAGGCTGTTCTGGTGGGCTGCAGCCCTGCCCTGAATGCAGCCGCCAGCCATTGTCCCAGCACTGCTGCAGATCAGGACATTGACACCTGGGGTGTTTCTCCCAGAAAGCTGAGTCCCATGTTTCTGTGCCCTTGACCTTGTGCCCGGGCCCTTTTGAGGGGGTGCTGGGTGTGCGGGCAGCACCAGTAGCACCTGAAGACAGCAGTGAGTGGGTACACACCGCTGCTGTGAGGGACCCTGTCTGGGGCTGGAGGAGGAGCCCTCCATGCTGCCCGGGTTGGACCCACCATGCCCTCCCTTTGCAGCTGGCCCAGCCAAGACCTGGCTCTCGTTCCAGCTGCAACCCCTTGCCAAGACAAGCTTTCTCCTCAAGCAGGGCTGAACTTCATCTGGTTTCTGTGGTGTAGTGAGGACTGGCACTGATGCCTGTGTGGCAGTCCCCTGACCCCATGCTGCTGCTGCTGTGCTGGGGGTCCCAGGCAGCCCCTGGGCTGGGCCTGCCTGCGTTTGCTCTGGGAACAGGCACTTTCCTACCATCAAAAGGAGATGGGGTTGTTGAGAGGGTTTTGGATACCCTGGGGCGCAACAAGTTTCTGGTCAGGGCTGCGGCTTTTTTACCTGCAGGCCCTGGGGCTGTGAGTGGGGAGCATCTTGCAGTGGTCTTCTGTACTGACCTTCCCTTCCTGCCATCTCAGGTGTTTGTGGAGACACTGGACAAATGCTTTGAGAATGTCTGTGAGCTGGACCTCATCTTCCACATGGACAAGGTGGGTTGCAGTCTCTGTGTGCTCCTCAGGGCCAGTGCTGTTGTTCACTCCAGCACTTGGCTGCCCCAGAGCCCTGCCCTCCCGAAGAGCCTGCGCTCCCATGGGCAGGAGCTGGCTCAGCCTTGAGCTCTGGAGCCTTTCAGGAGAGGCTGTTGGTACATTAGGCATCACTTCTGTGGAGACAGTGAAATCCTGGGTGGGGAAGTTGTCAGCCTGGGGTCTTCATAAACTGCTCACATCGTGTCCTCCTGACAAGAGATCTGAGTTGCTGGGCTCTGTTCTGCGTCCTCCATGGGTAAGCTCCGCTCTCGGCACTTGCCCCATTGCATTGCTGTGCTCTCTGCTGCAGTACAGCCATGGATGGGGGGGGTTGGGGGCTGTCCTGGTGATTGCTACTGACGCTGGGTAACTGCCGTCAAGTGACAGGGATCTATGCTGAGGCTTTGCTCTTGTCTTCTGCACAGGCCAGTGTTGATGGAGCTGGGCAGGCTCTGGTGTTGTGCAGGGGTGTTCTGCCTCTTGCTGTACTGTGGGACCCCTTGGGAGTCTTGTTAACATTTTAGTAGAGCTGCAGGAAAAAAAAGGGAATTAACAATGGGAGTGTTTGGAATACACAGCCTTTAATGCTTCCTCTTTAGCTGGACAGAGTTTCTGGGAGGAAACCTGTCCTCTTTGATGATCTCATAGATGGGGCTGAAGATAGCCGGGACTATGCTTAGAGAAAGGAGAGACAGCTGACGGGTGCTGGACTTGTGTTGTTGTTGATAAGGGCTTTTTTGCTTTGTTGAAGACAAAACATGCCAACAAAGAAAGAGGAGTGGAAAAAAATCAGTAAGGCTGTAAATGTTCCCTTTCTGTTGGCTATTCCAGCTTCTGAACTCTGGCAGAGAAATGGAGTTAGCAAATCTTAGAATGTGATCTGGATCAGCTGAATGTACTAGGAACTGGTAAAGTAAGACTTTGATTTCATAATTTGCCTGGCTGTAAGCTTTCAGAAATGTTATAACATTGATTGTCTTGTCAGCAAAAGTGTTCTTATCAAAGCAAGCAAAAGGAGAGGAAGGAGGAAGTCAGAAGAAAGGAGGAGTACCCGCAGGAGAAGTGATGGCAGCCACCCAGATCACCTCTGGCCTCATCTGGGGGAGGGTGTGCTCTCAGTTATGTATTTTGTGGCGTGACCAAGACCTGACAGCTTTACATTCAATCTGCAGCCCACAGGCAGAAGAGATTACCCTGTTGCTTGTCTGTTTTTCCAGCAGTAGCACGGATTGCCCTTCCTCTGAACTATTCTGCTAGGCAAAGGGTTCAAAGGAGACAGGAGTTGGGAGGGTTTCTGACCGGGGAGACCCTGGGCTCGGTCACCCCAAGGCCCTCCTACCAGTCAGGCTTGTTTACTGCCTGTCCTGTGCTCCCGCTTCTTCCCAGCCTTGACTTCAGTCCTTGGCCACTACCACTTGGTCCTCTTGTCTCTCTTCCTATATTTGGCATGTATTTATTTCTCAGATGTGTTGATGTTGAGTGCCCATGCTTCCAAGCGCTTGGTTGCAGATGGATGGTGTTGGGGGTGCTGGGAATACACAGGTCTGTCCTGCTGGTCCCTTGGCCTTGCCCCTCGGATGCCTGGGCAGGGCTTTCTGCAGCTGCGATGCTGCCCCAGCACGCCCACATAACCCTGTATCCAGGACTTCAGTCTGTCAAGAGCAGTGCAGGGCATGGTGCTACCCTCTGCTCTGGCAGATGGATTGCAGAGTTTGTGAGTTCCTGACTGGAATGAGAGAAATGAGGCCAATGTCAACGGGAAAGCACTGATTTGTCGAGCAGAGACTTTGGTTGTGAACAACCTCAACCCAGCAAGTTCTGGCTGGGATTTGTGTGCAGCTTCGTCTGGGTCCTGTGATTTTCTACTATTGCCTCAAGATACACATTACGCTCTGTATGCAGCACAGGGTCCATGAAATGAGACCTGCGGTGGGTTTCAGGTCCCTGCTCTGCAGCTGGATTGGGCCGTCGGGTCTGTAGTTCTCGGGCACCAGTGACACCAGTGCTTTTAGGCTGTCAGCTTTGGGAGCAGCAACCTCAGAGCTGCAGGGCTTCCTCTTTTGCAAGGGGAGGCTGGAGCCACAAAGCCTTTGGGAGGCTCAGAGGCAGCTGTTGCCCAGCCCCTGGTTGTTCTTTGTACCTTGGAGGAGAAACGTGAGTTTTGCTTAGCAGCTGCAAGGTCCCAAAGAGGACATGGTTTGTTCAGGAAATGCTGTGTTTCGGTTTGGAAAACAAAGCTTGCTTGGGATTTCTGCCCTGTTGGTTTCGGTCCAACTTGGGGTGAAGCCAGATCTTGAAGGAACAACATTTCCTGCAGCCAAGATGCTCTTCTGTTGTGGGGACCTGCTAGCACTGTCCGGTGCGGTGTTTGCTGGGGCTGGGCTGAGCTGAGGCTGTGCTGCGGGACAGCAGTTCCAGTGCTGTGGGCGTCCCAGGAATGTGCTGTATCACCTGTGGCTCGCCCTGTGCAGTGCTGATCCCATACACCTTGCTGCTCCTGGCACTGTTGGAGCAGGATGGGAACTGTGGGGAGCATCAGGCTCACCGTTTGCGCAAAGCTGGGTTTTCCCCTTCTAGCAGGTTCTCCGGCTTGCTTTATTTTTCACAGCATTGCCCTGGCAGTATTTGCCACACAGTGTTTACAAGTGCAACCTGCCCTCATGAAGCCATAAAATGATATAATAACTTAACCATCTTCCATTAATAGCCTATTTCACGGAAGTAACCAGAGACCCATAAATTCATTATCTGTGCTGGGTGGTTGTTGGGACCTGCTGACTTAGCAAGGAAGGTTGGGCTGTGCAGGACGGTGGAGCTGAAGGTGGGTCGCAGCCGCCTGGCATGGTGGGGAATGTTTGTGTTTTCCTGGATTGTAAACCAGGATGGGCCTTTTCTCCTGTGGGGTATCACTGGTCCTCCCTGATGGGGCTGGCAGGAGGGAGCAGCTCACTGCCTTGAGACTACTCCATTTCATCCTTGGACCCAGGCAGACCCTGGGGAAGGGAGCAGACTCTCATAGTGTTTTTGTGCTTTTTCTGTGTGTGTGTCACAGTCCCGTCTTTCCTAAGAGGAAGCAAAGAAGTTGGGCTCTAGCCTGGCTTTCTGGGTAGAAGAAACTGGTTCTGGGAAGAAGTATCCTGCGTGGTGGCTCCGGGAGGCCCTGGGGTCTCTGCTGCCTTGTGGGCTCTTCTCCAGCATGCTTTCTGGGCAGGGAGTTGCTCCCAGGTGTGATCTGGGTCCCAGCCCAGCGAGGGATCAAGCTTCAGATGAGGTGTCAGAGGTGGTGCAGCCAGAGTGTGCCAGCAAGCTGGGTCGGACCTGGCCTCTCTGGGAGCAGCCCTGTGCCTGGTGGTCCAGTGGGCAACGTTTGCTCCTGTCCCTCTGGTAGGTGTCCTCTAGAGCAGAGGTACAAGCAGTAAACGGGGCTGTGGGACCATGTGCTGAGGACCATTGTGGCCCTCTTGCTCTCCAGGCAGCCAGCTGCCGGGGCTATGTGGGCTGAGGGGAGGACGGGGCTGGATTTGTGTCTGTCGGGGAAACGCCAGTCCCCAACACACTTCTGCAGCAGCCAGCAGGCACTGTGGCTGCTGCCACTCCTGGCTGGTCCATAAGCTGGGCTGGGTTTGCAGCCTTCCTTTCCCATCCCTACCCATGCCTTCTCTTCTCTGGCCTTGCAGGTTCACCACATCTTGCAGGAGGTGGTGATAGGTGGCATGGTGCTGGAGACCAACATGAACGAGATTGTGGCACAGGTGGAGGCCCAGAGCAAGCTGGAGAAGGCAGAGGTGAGTGCAATGCTGTGGCTCTCCCCGGTGGGAGGCTGATATACTCCATACTGTAAGGGGGGACAGCCTGTGGGGTCTGGAGCTGGCGCATATGGGGTATCCCCAGTATCCCGGTCTCTGCCTGCCTGAGTCCTCGAGGAGAGGGCTGGGGACATCCCTCCTCAGCTGTGCTCTGTGCTGTTTAGGAGTGTAGGGAGCAGCCTGAGCGTGGAAATAGCTGTTCCTGTCAAGGTTACTAATCTGAGGTAGTGAAATGTTTATTGCCCCTGTTTGCGCTGTCATTGTGAAGGTCCATCTGTGCTCCAGTCACAGGGAAGCACTGTGCTGCTGCTCCCAATATAGGACTGGGTCCATCAGCAGGGCGGGAGGTGGTTGTGGAGGCTGCTCCCTGGCTGCACCCGTGCCGAGCCATGCATGGGGGGACGTGGCTGGGCCCTGGGGCTCGGGGGAGGCAGGGCAGCATGGGGCAGGGCTCAGTTCAGGGATGCTGCTGCAGCAAAGTGCAGGTCTGAGCCAGGAGCAGCCTGGAGCCCCTCACAGAGGGGCTGCGGGGGGCAAGGGGCTGGCGGTCACTGGTCTCTCCCATCGGCAGGGCGGCCTCTCAGCTGCTCCTTCCCGCGCGGTGTCAGCTGTGAAGAACATCAACCTGCCAGAGATCCCTCGCAACATCAACATCGGAGACATCAACATCAAAGTGCCCAACCTGTCACAGTTCATGTGAGCGTCCTGTGGCAGGGAGGGCTGCCCACGCACACAGGCCGTGGCCTGGGCTGGCTCGGGGAGAGGAGCTGGGCTATGCTGGGTTCCCCGTGCCCCTTCTGGGTCTCTGCCTGTGTGGCACGTGGTGAGCCCGATGTGCTGCCGGGGGGCCTGGGCTGGCTGGCAGAGGGTGCGGAGCAGTGATGGGGCTCAGCAAGAATGAGGTGGTGCTGTCTGCCTGTCTGTCACCTTGGACCTGGGCTCGGTTCAGCTCTCTGGTCTCCCAACAACAAGGGTGGCCTTTCTTCCCTTCCATCCTCCCTCCCTGTGGATGGGCAGCCTCTCTCCTTTCTGTGGGGGGAGAGCCGGGTCTTGCCTCTCCCAGCATTTCTTGGGATTCCCAGTTGTAAAAATGTACCTGTAGCTGATGGCTCCTGCAGGAGCTGTAGCTTGTCATCTCCTCCATCTTCCCCGGGGTTCGGCTGTCCCCTGCCCAGCATCCCTGCACCCGCCCTGATCCTGCTCGCTGGATCTGGCACCCCAGGCTGGGATTGGTACCAGCCTGGCTGGGGTTGCTCATTGGAGCTGCTGTGAGCTCTGGAGCTGGGGCTGGCGTGGGTGGTACCTGCTGGACCAGGAGACTCTGGCAGTGAGAGGGCAGGGAGCTGCCTCTGCCTGGACTGGTGGCTGGGTTGGGGCCAGGCCAGGCTGGGGCCTCATGGAGCATGTCACTGTGTCCTAATAAATCACCGTGTGAACCTGCGTCTGCTGTGGGTGCTGCTGGCCCCGTCCCGGGGGCAGCACCGGGAAGGGAAGCACCAGGAGGGGGCTGTGGGGGCCTCTCATGGGGCGGCTGCAGCCCTGGGGGACTCTTGGCTGGTGGAGGCTGGTGTCCGGGCTTCTGCATGGGGGTGGGAAATGGGGCCCTGGACCCCACATGGGGGAGGGCATGGGGTCTGGGGTAGGGTCCCTAGCTGCACCCTGCCCTGCTCTCCAAGGGTAGGCAGGGGGGAGCACGATGGCCCTATGTGGGCTGTGACAGCAGTGTCCCCTGCTTTGGGCCTTTGGAGGTAGGGTCACCAGCCTGCAATCTGCCAGTGCCCACTGCCCTCCTGCCAGCTTTCCTGCCTTCTCGCTCTGCTGCAAAGCATCGCTGATCTGCTCTCAGGGCAGCTGAGAGCCCTGTACTGCTCGGCTTGGCAGGGCATGTGAAGGCTGTGGGGCTGGGGCTAGTGTCCCCCGGAGGTCTGGGGGGGGAGCGGGGGCTGGTCCTGGCGGTTGGAGTGAGCATGGCTGCAGGGGATGGGCCAGGCGGGGATGGGCCAGGCTGGGAGGTCCCTGAGCTGCAGGGCTTCTCAAGCTGGGTGCCCTGTGTCTCTGGCTGTGCCACGGCTCCATCTGGCCACCAGCCTCTGGGCTGGTTTGGGGGCCCTTTCCTCTGCTTCCCCTGAATTGGTGAGCTGAGCTCCCAGGGGCTCTGCCTCCACCTCCCCTGGCAGGGAAACCATGACTCTGCCTGGAAGGAATTTTTCTGCTGTCTCCAATCTCTGCAGCTTAACCCTTCCCCAGCTGGCCATGAGCCACCACAAGCAGCTCGTGGAGGTCAAGGAGCTGGGCAACCTGCTTCTTCCTCTTTTCTGCCAGCCCCCCTTCTCCTCCTTCTCCTCCTCCCCTTCCTGCTGTTGGCTGCTGGAGCAGCATGGTGGAGGGAGCAGGTGAGCCGTGCTCTGGGCTGTGTTCTGGGGCTTGGGACACGGGGTCCAGCAGGCACTGGGGCGGTTGGAGGGGAAAACTCCAGCTTGCCTCGTGGCAAGGAACTTGGCATGGTGCCCGTGTCCAACTGCGCCAGGCCTGGGACATGGGGGTGCCTGGGGGGGTCAGGCTGGGGCAGGCGGCCTTGGCTGCGATGGGCCATGCCTGTGTCCAGTCCTGCACCATGGCATGGCAGTCCCCGGTGCAGGATGTGTCCGGCCATACATGCTTCCTCTGCAGCGAGATGTTTGTGCACAGCCACCTCCGGTAACGACTCTGGCCTCACTGCCCCTTCCCACATCCTGCTGGAGCCTTGGGAGGCCAAGGACCGCGCTGGGGCTGGGTGAGTCCTGCTGATCCCAGCTGCTCCCTTTCCCCATTCCCGTGCAGAAGAGGGCAGAGACGATGGGGTGGTTCACCCCAGAATGAGCTGGGCCAAACCCCTGGACCCCCATGTCCCCACCCATGAGGGCTGCAGCCCTGACCCCAGCGATCACAGGGCTGTGCAGGAGCAGCCCCAGCCTGGCTGGTGCAGAGGCGTCCCTGCAAGCCCTGGCTCCTCAGGGCTGGCATGCTGGCTGCCCAGGGACCCCGGGGTCCTGCCCAGGGATGGGAGCCCCGAGTGCCCTGGCAGAGCGGAGGGAGGATGCTGCACTGAAGGCGAGACCTGGCTCCTGCTGTGGGCAGAGAGCATTCCTGCCCAGGGCAGGGCTGTGAGGCAGCATTGGCAATGACCCTGTGTGCCCCAAGGGGCTGCGGCCAGGTCACCAGACCCTTCCTGCTCCCTGAGGCGAGCTGGAGAGGCACAGCATGTGCGGGGACGTGGAGGGCAGGGGCTGCCCAGGAGCTCAGTGCTCTCCTGTCCAAGCTGCCTGCGTGGTCTGGAGATGGGAGCTGTGACTGGGTCTTGGGGCTGGCTCCTGGCCCCATCACCTGTCCCCAGCCAGGCTGTGCTTTGGCATCGATGGGTGCTGGATTTTGCTGAGCTCAACTGGGGTTTACTTGCTGGAGTGCGTCCCCCAACTCTAGGCCCCCCTCCTGGGCAGTGAGGCGGAGGGAAAGAGGTGATGGAGCCCAGCACTGGCCCAGCCCCTCCACAAGTATCTGAAATGTTTACCCTCATCCTGCCAAGCACTGGGTGAGCCCAAGTCCCAGCCCCGTGCCCAGGCTGGCTGTGTCACTCTCTGAGTGGGGAGACGCTAGGGCCTGACTACCTCCGCTGCTGCACTCGGCAAACCTACCTGTGCCCTGACCACAGCCCCGCAGGTTGACTACAAGGACTGGGATGTCTCTGAATCCACTGCTGCCGGGGCAGGGGGTGCCGGGTGGGGCTGGGGCACAGGGTGCTGGGCTGGGGGACTGAGCAGGGGGCACCCCCAAGCAGGGACAGCATTCCCGGTATGCCTGGGCGCTCTCGGTGCCGCGGGGAGGGGGCAGAGCCTGGCTTGGTTGCTGCTGGGTGATAGTTTGTCCCCTTTCCTGCCGCCCCCTGGGATGAACATGCTGGCCAACGCTGGTGTGAGAGAGGGGATCCCCCAGCAGGACCCCGGGGGCCTCTGGGGCGTAGAAGCCGGGCGGGTGGGGGCGGTTCCCCCCCCAGCAGTGGGGCACTGCAGTCCCCAGGCTAACCCGACTAACGCCTCCCAGCTGGGGCGGTGGGGGGTCCCGCAGCCCGTGGGGTCCAGCTCTGCCATCCTCCAGCAGAGAGCCCTCGCCCTGTCCCTGCGCCGGGCGTGCGGGAGCCGGTGCTGGGGCCGGGATCCCCCGCGCCAGGGGCTGGGCGCTGCCCCCCGCTGTCCCCCGCTGCCCTGGCCCCCCGCCCCGGGACGTGCCCCGCCAGCCCCCGGCCCGGCCAGCAGCCCAGGGGTTAAGGGGGCGAGGAGGTTCAGGTTACTTCCCCTGGAGCTTTAGGAGGAAACTTTCCTCCGGCGGGCGGCTGAGCTAGCGGAGCCGAGACGCCCGAGGGCAGGGCACGGTCCTGGGTGCCTCGGTGGGGATGGGACGGGCGGGAGCCCCGCGGCCCCTCGCTCCCCGCGGTTGAGCGCAGGAAGGTGAGTGGGGGGCGATGCCGCTGCCCAACCCCCCCCGGGCGGGGCAGACCTCGAGCCGGGGGTCCTGGGGGTCCCCGCCCTGGGGGATCGTTGGCTCGGGCGGAGCTGGGAGAAGGGGCTATGGGCTTGCATGGTCGGGGCTGCGGGGTTTGTGTGCAGGGGGGGTATGGAGCCCTTATGTGGTAGTGGTGGGGCTTTGGGGGGTCCGTGGGGTTGCAAGAGGTTATGGAGGGCTCTGGGACGTGTGCGTGCATGTCCGGTTATGGGGCGTGCGGGGCCAGAGCCTCAAGGGAGCCGTGCGTCCATGTGGGTGATGCCCAACATCTGCGTTCTGGGTGTCTTCGTGCGGGACGGAGCACACGCGTGTGCGCTGGCTGCAAGGGCTCCCCGGAGGAGGCTTTGCAGTGGGGGGAGCAGGAGCCCGCGTGTGCTGGGGCTGGGGGAGACGGGGTGCGGGCTGGCACGGGGTGGTGTGGGCAGCCTGGGGAGGGGGCTCAGGGAGGGGCACAGGGGCTGGCTGGTGTTAACGGGGGAGAAGTGCATGAGGGGGCCAGCACAGGGCTGAGCCGGGGTGAGTGCCTGCATGCTGTGCCCAAGAGGGTCTGTGTGGGGAGGGCCAGCGCCGGGCAGGGGTGCAGCGTGCCTGTTGGTGCGGGATGGAGGGCGTGTGGGGTGCCCGGCACCCTCCTGGCTGGCTGTGCCCCCGTCCCAGGGGAGCTGCCCCAGCCGTGATTTGGCACTCGCTGTTCCCCAAACCCTGTGGCTTTGGCCAAAGCGAGGGCTGGGACCGGGACAGAGAGAGCCTGGGCTGCAGCCCCACGTGCAGTGGTGGCTGGCCAGGCTATGGGGACGGCCAGGCTCCACAGGGTAGGGGGTGTCTGGGGACACTGCGGTATCCCGGGGCTGCACTGCCAGGAGCAGTGACGCTGGCGGGTGCAGCTGGGCGGAACAGGGCATAGTTCCCTGAGGATGACTCTCAGCCTCTTGCTGGGTTTGCCCCTTGCCCCACAGCTGTGGTTCCCAGCAGGACCTGCCTATGTCTCCTCACTGGAAAGATTGGATTTTGGGAAGAGGAGTTTCTATTGGTAGGGTGAGACGCAGCGCCTCCCATCCCCACCCTGCCCTGCATGGGGACTTCGCTCTGTGGGTTTCTGCTGTGCCCTGTCTGCCACCCCAGCCCAGGGAAGCCTCTGACAGAGCTCCCAGGGTTGACCCGCATGGCCTGGGGGGCTTGGGCTGCTCTTCCCTGCCAAGGCAGAGCTCTCATGGAGAAGTGTGTGCTCCTGTCCCGCACGCCAGCACCCAGAGCCCTGGTGTGTTTGCTTGGCTCCAGCCAGGGCACTGGCTGGTGGCTTTGCACTGTGGGGTGCAGGCGGGGCTGTGCCTGTGGGACCCCGCCATCTCCCAGCCATGTGTTGTGCTGGTTGAGACCCCCAGCTCGCCCAGGCTGTGGCTGGCAGGAGGGCCGAGCTTGGCCCGTTGTGCATGCAGGCTGCTGGGTGCCCTGCAGCTGGTGGCAATGGGCACACGCCTGCTTGGGTTCATGGGGCCTGGAGTTTGACCTCCAGGTGTGAGTCAGGCGATGCAACCGTGGACTTTGAGAGGGCTGCAGGCAGGGAGGGCTCCTCCCCAGCATGGTCCTGGGCTCCACTCGCACCCCCGGACGCCCAGGGCTGCACCCCATGCCCTCCTGCTTTTCCCCTAGTGTGTGGGCAGCCTGGTGAGGTGTGCCCCTGCCAGGGTGCAAGTGCCAGCCCCCACCAGCCCTGGCGTCAGCCCCAGCAGCAAGTCCTTTGCAGGCAGAGTGGCAGCTGGGACCCCCTGGTGATGGCTCACACCCCGCCACTTGAGGGCAAACAGGGCGATGCTGAGCCAGATGCTGGGCTTGGGTGCCAGGGCCACCTGCCTTGCCCTGTGGCAAGGTGGGGATGTGGCCACCAGCTGTGACCACCTGCTTTGTCCCTCCTTTTGCAGGGTCAGGCTAGTGCTTGGGAGGGACCCTGGGAGTCCTGGCCTGCAGCCCGTGCCCGCTCTCACGCTGCCCATCCCTGATGGTGTAATACCAATCTGCCAGTTTTACCCACCACTGCAGCGGCACTGGGTGTTGGTGCTCCTGCAAGGCCGGGAGGCGGGTGGGTGGAAAGCTCATCCCACCCTGAGCCTCATGGTCGTTTAATACTTCACCCATTAACTTGGACTAATAAACCTCTGAGAGCGAGAGGCTAAAAGCCGTGCTAGCTGCGCGGCACCTCCTTCACAAGCACCGCTCCCGCAGCCTCACCATGGCGGCTGGCTTCTTCATCAGCAAGACCGTGGGCATCGTGGCCATCGTGTTGGCCCTGGGGGCTGTGGCCACCATCATTGCACTCTCAGTGGTGTACGCCCAGGAGAAGAACAAGGTGGTGGATTCTGGCACCGCTGGCACCACCACCACCACCAAGGCAACCACCACCACGACCACTCCCCGCACCACGGCTGCCCTCACCACCACCGCTGCCCGCCCCACCACTACCGCCCCCCAATACCCCTGGAACCAGTGGAGGCTGCCGAAGACGCTGGTGCCGGAGTCCTACGAGGTGACTCTGCAGCCCTTCCTGACGCCCAATGACGACGACATGTACATCTTCAAGGGCAACAGCAGCGTGGTGTTTGTCTGCATGAAAGCCACCAACCTCATCCTCATCCACAGCAACAAGCTGAACTACACCCTGCAGGGGTCCTTCTACGCCTCACTGGAGGCAGTGGATAGCTCCAGAGTGCCCAGCATCAACAATACCTGGCTGGAGATCCCCACCCAGTACCTGGTGGTGCAGCTGAATGGCCAACTGCAGCAGGGCCGGCGCTACCGGCTCTTCACCATCTTCACCGGGGAGCTGGCTGATGACCTGGCCGGCTTCTACCGCAGCGAATATGTGGATGAGTCAGGCGTTAAGTAGGTGGAGGGCAGGGGGCTGGGGTGGGCGCAGGGCTGGCCTGGGGGTGGCGGAGGGCATGGGCTGGGTGTGGGGCTCCTCTCCCGCTGGGACTGTGGGATGGATGTGGGGGAGCCTCTGTGGCCCCCTGCATCCTCATGCCACCCCAGCGGGGATGGGACTGGGGAGTGGGCAGGGCGCAGGGTGAGCGGAGGGACCTGGGGGGGTGCCAGCCCCTGCAGAGGCCCCTGGGTGCTGACGAGGTTTGCTTGCAGGAAGGTGGTGGCCACCACCCAGATGCAGGCGGCTGACGCGCGGAAAGCCTTCCCCTGCTTCGACGAGCCGGCCATGAAAGCCAACTTCACGGTGACGCTGATCCACCCCTCTGACCACAAGGCCATTTCCAACATGCCTGCTATAAGTGAGTGGGGTGGGGGGAGCCCTGGTGGGGGGGTCCATGGGCCCAGCAGGACTGTGGGGTGACCCCCCTCCCTCTGCTCCCACAGACACCCGGCAGCAGGAGGTCGGCGGGATGAACTGGAGCATCACTGAGTTCGACACCACCCCCAAAATGTCCACCTACCTGCTGGCCTTTATTGTCAGCCAGTTCGACTATGTGAATACGTCCTCGGGGGATGTGCTGGTAGGCTGGGGGTGGGAGGCACCCCCCACCCGCTCAGGAGTCTGAGCCCAGGCAGCAGCTGAGCCCCGCATCTCTCCCCTCCAGATTCGCATCTGGGGCCGCCCCGAGGCCATTGCCGAGGGCCAGGGCAGCTATGCGCTCCAGGTGACCAGCCCTATCCTCAGCTTCTTCGAGGAGCGCTACAACACGGCATATCCGCTGCCCAAGGCTGGTGGGTGTTGTGGGGTGGCCGGGGCACTGGGTTGAGCCGCCAGCCATGGTGGGGGCAGGTGGTCCGGCATCCCGGCAGTGGCACACCAACGGGACTCCTCCATCCCCAGACCAGGTGGGCCTCCCTGACTTCAACGCGGGTGCAATGGAGAACTGGGGGCTGCTGACCTACCGGGAGAACTCGCTGCTCTTCGACAATGCCTACTCCTCCATTGGCAACAAGGAGCGGGTGCTGACCGTCATTGCTCATGAGCTGGCCCATCAGGTACCCGCCGTGTCCCCTGCCCACCCCGCTGACTGGCCGGGCCCAGCTAACAGGTTGTTGTGGCCCACCCCAGTGGTTTGGGAACCTGGTGACGCTGCAGTGGTGGAATGACCTGTGGCTGAACGAGGGCTTCGCCTCCTATGTGGAGTACCTGGGTGCTGCCGCAGTGGAGACCTCCTGGAACATTGTGAGTGCTGGGGCTGGTGGGCTGGGGCCGGTGGGCAGGAGCTGCGGGCACTCCCTCCACCCCTGCACCCCTGAGGGCTGCCCCCGCTTCCAGGAGGGTGCACGCAGGGCTGAGGCGGGTGCTGGCACTCACCCCCACAGAAAGACCTGATGGTGCTGAATGAGGTGTACACGGTGATGGCGACCGATGCCCTGACCACCTCCCACCCACTCACCTTCCGCGAGGACGAGATTAACACCCCGGCCCAGATTAGCGAGGTCTTCGACAGCATCGCCTACAGCAAGGTGGACACGTGAGCCTGGGCTCATGGGGACTGGGCACGGGGGTCCCTGGGGTGGTGGCATGGGCTGTGGGGTGCCCTGCACACCTGGGGTCTCTGACCTGTTGTCTCCACAGGGCGCGTCAGTTCTGCGGATGCTCTCTGACTTCCTCACTGAGGACGTGTTCACGGAGGGGCTGCAGGTGAGGCTCTGCCAGTGCCGGGGTGTACCAAGCCCCAGTGCAGGGTGGGCTTCCCACGGCAGGGGCATCCCCGGGTGCGCTGCAGGTGTCCTGCAGCCCAGACCTGCCCGTGCCCACCCGTCTCTCCTGGTGCTCTCCCACAGTCTTACCTCCACACCTTTGCCTATGGAAGCACCGTCTACACAGACCTCTGGTTTCATTTGCAAGAGGTAGGAGGGGGATGGCTGCTCTCGGCTGCTCTCCCTGACCCAGCCCCTTCCCTGATGCTGCCCTGGCTCTGGGGGGGTTGCCTGGTGGGATGGAGTCCCAGACATGCAGCCATCATGCGCTGGGCGAAGGCTGCAGCACCAGCTGAGCCCTGCACCGCACTCCCTGGCACCGGTGACCTGTGGTGCTGCACTCCTTGCAGGCTGTCATGAAGAGCAATGTCTCACTGCCTGACTCCATCAGTAACATTATGGACCGCTGGACGCTGCAGATGGGCTTCCCTGTGGTGACCGTCAACACCCTGACTGGCACCGTCAGCCAGAAACACTTCCTGCTGGACCCCACCTCCGTGGTAGAGAGACCCTCCATCTTCAAGTGAGTGGGGTGGTGGGCTGTCGGTGGGAGGGGAAGGAGGTGGGCTGGGGGGCAAGGGATGGTCCCACTGCCTGCCTGTCTCTGGCACAGCTACACCTGGATTGTCCCCATCACCTGGATGACGGGTGAGACCACTGGGAACAGGTACTGGCTGACCAAAGTCACAGGTACGGTGTGTCCAGCCCAGGCTGGGAGCAGGGGTCTCACTGTCACCTCCCCTGCCCCTCGTGGGTGGGTGGGGTGGCTCCAGCAGACCCTCCTCTCCCCCTCCCAGAAACCAACAACCAGTTCAAGGTGAGCAGCCCCAACTGGCTCCTGCTGAACCTGAATGTCAGCGGGTACTTCCGTGTCAACTACAACCAGGAGAACTGGAACCAGCTCCTCAGCCAGCTCTCCACCAACCACCAGGTATGTGGGGCCAGCTGGGGCTGGGGTGTGGTCCCCCACCCCACGCACCCCTCACATCCCACTCAGGGCTGCCCTGAGATGCCATCTCTGCCCTCTCCCAGGCCATCCCCATGATCAACCGTGCCCAGATCATTGATGACGCCTTTAACCTGGCCAGGTGAGCTGTGCTGGCTGCCCCAGGTGCCCACTGGGGCGAGGGTGACCCTGTAAGCAGGCAGTGGCCGTGGGGCTGAGGAGCTGACGCTGCCCTCACCTCTCGCAGGGCCAAGTACATCAATGTGACCTTGGCCTTGAGCACTACACGGTTCCTGAGCCAGGAGACGGAGTACATGCCCTGGGAGGCGGCGCTCAACAACCTGCATTACTTCCAGCTGATGTTTGACCGCAGTGAGGTCTTTGGGGTGATGACGGTGAGCAGTGCCACCTGCCCAGCCCTGGCCCTGCAGTGGGTCCTGCTGCTCAGCAGAGCCCCGTGTTGGGGGGATGGGAGCGAGGGGCTGGATCTGCACCCAGAACTGGGTGGGGGGTTGCTGCCGGTGCCACCAGACACTGACCATTCTCCTGCCCCCCAGAAATACATGCAGAAACAGGTGACGCCCCTCTTCTACCACTACAAGAACACCACGGGTGACTGGGTCACCATCCCCAATGGCCTGATGGACCAGTGAGTGCAGCGTCCCCGGGGATGGGCTGGACCCCCGGGGTCTCCCCAACTGAACTGGGATGGTCACCCCAGGATGTGCTGGGGAGGGGGTATGGCCCTGCCTGTGGCCTGGCACTGGCGGGTTGGTGCCCAGCTGCTGCGTGCTAGTCCCCAGCCCCACACGGCCCTTCTCTCCCCAGGTATAACGAGATCAATGCCATCAGCACAGCCTGCTCCTACGGCATTGTTGAGTGCCAGGACCTGGCCAATAGATACTTCCAGGAGTGGGAGAAAAATGTCACCAGTAACCCGTGAGTCCCCAGGGTGCCCTGGTGCCACGGCAGGCAGCCAGGCTGGACACAACGAGGGGCTCCCAGCTGAGACAGCTCTTCTCTCCTGCAGGATCCCCCCAAACCTGCGCTCCGCCATCTACTGCAGCATAGTGGCCACGGGCGGGGAGAAGGCCTGGGACTTCATCTGGGAGAGGTTCAAGGAGGCCACCGTCATATCTGAGGCCGACAAGCTCCGCACCGCCCTCTCCTGCAGCCCCTATCCCTGGATCCTCAACCGGTGGGTGCAGGGTCCCGGGCGGGCACCATGGCTCTGCCCCTGCCTGCTCCTCACCCAGTGGCGTTCCCCCCCAGGTACCTGCAGTACACCCTTGACCCCAACAAGATCCGGAAGCAGGATGCCACTGCCACCATCAACAGCATCGCCAGCAACGTGGTGGGGCAGCCCCTGGCCTGGGACTTCATCCGCAGCAACTGGGGGACACTTTTCAGCCAGTGAGGACCCTTGGGAGGGGCGGTGGGGGGCTGGCTGGGCAGGCAGCATTCCCCTGTCTGCCTGTGTCCCTCGGGGGTGTGGGGGGGTGGCACCGTCCCTTCCCCTGGCCGTGCAGGGTCAGGGCAGCCTCGGCCCCCAGTGCTGCTCTGCCCGGGGCCCCCAGCTCAGCTGTCCCTCTGTTCTCCCAGGTATGGGGGTGGCTCCTTCTCCTTCTCCCGGCTGATTTTATCAGTGACCCAGCGGTTTTCCACAGAGTTTGAGCTGCAGCAGGTGAGGCTGGACCCTGGTAGGGTCTGTGGGACGGAGCATCGGAGACCCCAGCCCCAGCAGGAGTGGGGGCTCTGCGCTGCTGGTGCCTTGCAACCTGCCCTTTGCCAGCAGCCCTTGGTGGGGGGGACTCCAGCCCCTGCCCCTTGTGTGCCCAGGGGTCTAGGCAGCTTCCTTTCCTGTCCCGGGCTGCTTGGGTGCTGCCAGGGGCTCCCGGAGTGGTGCCAGGGTGCTGCTGGGGGCTGTCGGTGCACCCCATGCCTGCTCCAACTCCTCTTCTCCCTGGCAGCTGGAGCAGTTCAAGGCAGACAACCAGGACATCGGCTTCGGGTCAGGGACGCGGGCGCTGGAACAGGCGCTGGAGAGGACTCGTGCCAACATCAGATGGGTGAAGGAGAATGAGGAGACGGTGCTGACCTGGTTCCAGGGCGAGGTCGCCTCCAGCTAACCGCGTGGCCCCGGCCACCGCGCACCCTCCTCCCAGCCCGGCCGCAGGACTGGCTGGTGTGGGATGGGCTGCAGGGGCCAAGCCTGAAGCTCCCAGAGCCCACCGCCGTGCGGCCGGGCTGGACCCTCACCCACTCCCCAGCTCCACTCACTCCATCCTCTCCAGTCCCCAGCCCCAAATGCTCCCTCCTGGCGGCCCCCGGGCCAGCATGGTCGGGACCTTCACTGCTCATGAGAGGCAGGGGCCGCTGCCCGCGGGCAGGGCCTGGTGCCTGTATGATGGGCAGTGGATGGGGGACGGGGGGCTTTGGGCTGGGGGGGAGCCCTGCGGCCCTCGGCTGCCTGGGGCAGAGCTGGGCTCTGCAGACTTGTGCAAAGCCTGGGGAGGGTGTAAATAAAGGCTTGCACATCAGCTTTCACCGGCTGCTCTGGATGCTGGGGGGCTGCCGGCTCGGTGGGGCCGGCCTGGGGGGCTGCACTGGGGCCTGGGAGGAAGCAGCTGGGACCCTGCGGTGGGCACGGGGTGGGGGCCAGGGACGTGGGGGCCAGGGACGCAGAGCCTCGCGGGCCATTAAGAGCCTGGTGCTAAGTGGCTCTGGGGGCTTTGCCGACGCCAGCCCCCCGGCCCCTCTGTCTGACGGCTGCGTGTGAGCTCTCCTGCTGGGCCCCAGCCCCGTGCCCTGCACGGGGGCTGGCATGCCCACTCCCCACCGGGATGGGGACAGGATGCCTCTGCCTGGCTCCCACTCTGGGGCAGCCACTGCGGGGTCAGGGCGGAAGGCAGCTGTGGCTTCCCTGAGGCCCCCCAGGCAGGAGGGGGTCCTGGCAGCCGGACCCCAGGGACTGTCCTCCGTGGGCTACCCAGGTCTCCGAAGGGATGGAGCTGGACAGTCCCAGTGGCACAAGGGCGTTTCTCGCAGGCCAGTCCCAAACCCTTGCAGGGGCTTTGGGCACAGGGAAGGGATGGGACCTGATGGGCGGGTGGGAGCTGCCCTACTGGGGGTCAGTGGGGCTGGGGAAGCCCCCCAGGTGGTGGGTCCTGTCACCCTAGCTCTGGGACATCTCTGGGCTGCGGGGTGGGCTGAGATGGGGCACTGAGCCCCTGGCCCAGAGTTAGCCCCTGGCTCTGTGTGTGTGTGTGGGTGCCAGCCTGTGGGGTTCCCCAGGCCGCCAACCCTGACCATGTTGGGACACAGTGAGCAGGGTCCTGCAGTAACGAGTCAGGTTGCAGGGGTGCATGGCAGCTTTAATGAGGAGCCCTTCCCCAGTGTCTATCCCATGTGGCTCTGTGGCATGGCCACGCCACTGTCCCCCATGAGCCCTTTGAGCTGGGGGTGTGGGATCAGCTCCATCCCCCCCAGTGCCGTGCTGGGGTGCAGCTGGACAGGACAGGGGCTACACAGCAGGCTGGGGAGATGAGCCTGTCCAGGGCTGGTGGGCTGCTGAGCTGTGTGGAAAGAGCTGTGTTAGGTGAGTGACTGTGGGACAGCACCATGTCCCCTGCCCTGCACCCCATGCCCCCCACCCAGGCTGGCTGGCTGGCTCAGCACTCATTATGCTGTGCCCCCCAGCCCATGCAGACACCCCGGCCATGGCATGCAGGGGAATTTGTAGGTGCAGCCCTGCCCACACCCCATGAGGGGCATCCACCCCCCTTCCTGCCCATCCCCAGGCTCTCCTCCAACCCCGGGGGGGGAGGGTGGGTGCAGGAGCAGGGGTTGGGCTCGGGAGGGGGCTGTGGGTACCTGGCAGTGTGCAGGCAGCTGGGAGCCATGCACGTGTGTCCCAGGGGACCCTGTGTCCCTCAGTCCTGCCCCAGGAGGCTGGGGGGGGCTGCAGGCTCCAAGCAGCAGGAGGAAGCTGTCCCAGTGCCCGTGGCCATGGCGCGTCTCCAGGGAGGCTCCAGGGAGGTCACTGCTCCGAGGCTGTACAGTGGTGATGAGCAGGACCCTGAGATGGAGCCAGGGGTCCTGTGAAGCTCCAGGGGGCTTCCTGCCACAGGGATGTAGGGGGGTGACTCCCAGGCCTCCATCCCCATGGCGGGAACTCCAAGCACCTCTGGGGGGGTCCCTGCAGCAGGGCCACAGAGGG
>JAVJGG010000039.1:21819743-21831666 GCA_035590195.1 Aviceda cuculoides
TCGGTCTTAGTAAGTTGGCAAATAATAACTCAAAACCTGCGTGGTGACTCTCGACCTCTACATAAGGCAGCGTTCAGGGGAAAATTAAGAGCTGTGAAGAAAATTAACTCTATCCCAGCCAAAACCAGCACGTATGTGAAGACAGTGGAGTTTTTATTCAAAGACTTGTGCCTGGTCGGATTTGCTTGTCCCTGGAAGAAGCAGCTAGAGAAGACACTGTCTCAGTGCTTAGGTGAACAAGAAGCGTTGAGGAAAGTTATGAGGAAAAAGCAATCTTCCCCTTAGCATACACTAGTGGGTTGGAGTTAAGAGTAAGTGGAAAAAAACGGAGCAGCTTCTGCTTCCTTGCATGCAAGTCGTAGGAGTAAAGGAAAATAATATTTTTTGAACCTTTTAGTAAGACTAGTGTTATTTGTAGACTAGACTACTGAACACCCTGCAGTGGGTGTTGTGTATGGAAACCCACTGAGGGTCATGGGTGACTCTCCCTGAGAGCAGCCACCTGGGAGGGAAGATCTCAACGCTGGTGAGGCTTCTCTTGGCGAGTTCCTCTCAGCCCTATCTTCTTTCAAAATCTTTATCTTACTTCTTTTGATATTTCTCCTTTAGGCTTTTGTCCACATGCTGAGCAGAAATTAAAGCTTCAGGTAGTCAAGTAGCTCTAATCCGTGTGGGTAGGAACCAGGTCTTCCCAACAACTACCAAGCTGGCTGAGATTACCTGCTGGTTACCTGCACTGCTTGTCAAGGCTTGTATGCAAACCTTGCGTCCCTTGTACAAAATCGTATATGGTTAGCGTTTGATGCCCATAGCGTGACAAAATCCTTCGCAACGGCAAATCGTTCCGTTTATTCAGACTCTTTGAATTAAATGGTGTCTGAGCAGAATTTTGCAGTGGGTGGTGTGTCTGGGAGAGAGCAGCAGTGGAACAGAGCAGGGCGAAGCTGATGTTCTCGCTGTCGCTGCCCAGCCTGTGAGCCTATTGCACTCGGCAATCTTATTTCTTCACTAGCAAAGAACGTCCCACCAATGTGCGCCCAATGTTTTTGTGCAGTTATTGCTCTTACTGGCATTTTTCAGGACTCCCACTTTCACTTCCGGGTCTTCTATTTTGTCACCTAGAAAGATTTTTGATTGGAGGGGGGGAAGTGTATTATGGGGTATAATAAAATATTGAAAGTTGAGCCATTGTGAGTTTAAAATTCAAGCAATTATTTTCCTTCTGTCATACAAAGAAAATGGCAAAGCATATCCAGAAACGTGTGGGTATTATGGGACCACAGTAGTATCTGGGAGGTGCTTAGTACACTATTTTAATTTAAAGAGGATGGTGACTGCTGAGATATGACCCTCAAGACAATTTAACGGGTCTCTTTTTACCGTTAGTGATCAGTTATTTGACAGTTGCAAAATGTTTACTACAATGACAAAAGCACAGACTCTAAATATGTCTGAGATGATGATGAGCCTAATGAGACTCATGGATCAGAAACTCAGTTGCCTGTTGGTAGGGAGGGAATTTCAGCAGCACCCTGAGTGCCGATGTTGGATGTGGTGGGAATGGCCATCCTCCCACAGCCCGAGGGCAGCGCGGTGGGAAACGGGGCTGCAGGCAGTCGGCTATGCCATCCCTCCTCCCCTCTCCCCTTTACTGCATTGGGTGACCTTTTACAAACATCTTCAGAATTTCCAGTACAATTTTATCTGCCCTTTTATTTTATTTTTTTTTAACAGCTAAATAGAATTTTTGATTGGTTGAGACGTTTGTGTTTAGAACCATGTACATGTTCAATGTCAAGTACATTACAGGAAAATAAAAGAGTTATTTCTATATATTTACATCGAAATATGTTTTCTTGCACATACTGTTACTTGTGTTATAGACCTGAAAATGCATCTTTGGTTTTTCTTAGACTACAGCAGAAGACCTGGACTTCCTTTAGTGATTTTCCAAGCTAAGTTTTCAGTGGTTATTTGAGAGATGTGAACGGAGATGACTTTTTCCGAAGAGATTGCCTTCTCCATGGTGGGGGAGAAGCTTGATCTGTAATTTTAAAACTTTGCTTACATTTTACTTAAAGTCTTTTCATTGGCTGCTCTCTAGTGCAACACAGGTTATGATCAGCTTTAGAGGAAAACAAACCAAACCAACAAAAATACCATTCCTGTACACAAGATCTGTGTCAGCTGCTTACCCGTTCGTTAGTGGAAAAGGGACAATGTCTTACCAGCGTCTTTTTTTTTCCAATTGGTTTTGGAAAGACGAGGTTGGTCTTGACCAGTGACTTTGGTGGTAACTCCCCCCAAATTGAATTTAGGTCTAGAAAAGAGCGACAGTTCCAAAAGAGGAAACTTCTGTGTTTCTCTTACCATCATGTCTTAACTTCTATTTTATCAAATATCTCTCAAGTTGAGAGACATGTTATAAATGTTATTTATTAGAGAAATTTTAATGCAGCATTGCAGAGAACAAATTTAAAAGCCCCAGAGAAATCCAAAATGAAAAGCTCAAGTCATTGCTGTGGAAAAAGCCCCAGTTTATATAAACCACCAACATTGCTGCTGAAGTAAACTCAATGGCTTCTGCTTTAACTGTGTTGAGTTCTGAGCGAGTTACCCAAGGTATTGCAGCCCAGTGGGAGAGGTTGCTGGGATTTGTTGTATATCTGGTGATTGTAAAAAATAGAGGGTTTAATGAAATGGAGAAGGGAGGTGGTATTATATTCAGATGACTTTGTAAAATGTGTACGCAGAACGTATTCTCTCTCGCGTGGTCCAAACCGCTACTGATTTTGCAGGGAGCTTTGCAAGAGTAGTGGTCTGGTCTCTAAGAAAGTTATGATTCTTCCTTTTTCTTACATGTTTTTTCAGACTATCATAAGTTAGTTTTAATGTATTACGTGATTATTTTTTTTCTGTTCTCTGTCATGGTTAGCTCTTCAGAAGAATCACTCTTGGCCGGGGGAGGGCAATTGCTGCCTGCATCTGAGCAGTCTTGTTCCTTCTTTGTGCTTTTATCTTCCATTGCTTCTTCATCCAGGATTTCATCTTCTTGGAAAGTTTAATAAATTTCTTCAACATATTTGGGGGGGGAAGTGGATTTTAACTTAGCTCTTGGGCTCAAAAAGCCTTGTGGTTGGTTGGAATTTTTTTTTTAAATAGGTTTATACTGAAAACTTTCTCATACTTCAGTTTGATGAAACAGTAGCAAGGTCCTAACAGATACACACACAGCCTCAGATGGAAGAAAGCAAATCTGATTTCTCCTGAAACTTTTCCACATTTCCTTCTGTAAGTTAAGAACATATTGGAAATCTTTGAACCTGGCTAAGCCCATTAGAGTTGTCTTGGCCTTTAATAAGAAATAGGGAAGGAAGTCTCCATTCCCTTCCTTTGGTAAGGGAAGTATAGTAACGCTGCTGTGTGTAACTATAAATTGTTCACTTTCTATTGTAGATTATTTCTTGAAACCATAAGCACAGCATGTGAACATACCTGTTTTCTTACTTTACCTGGTATAAAAAGTGAATTTTAATTTCCTAAGGAAAAATTTGAACTCTAAGCACTCTTAACAGATTAAGGAAAGTTATTTCTTGCTGTTACTTACTATTCTGGAATCTCCATCACATACAGGTGTTGCTCCTTGGCCAACAGACTTCAATCCTGTGAGCAGGCTCGAAACCGAGAGCAGTGTCATTGGCACACGCAACATGGCATCATTTAATGAGAAAGCATTGCTTTTATGGCCTCGTACTTCACTTTTCTGGCTTTTTGGAGATCTGCTCTAGCCAATTCCTAGATATTCTCGAAGTGCAAAAGGGCTTTAACAACCGTATGAGCCGTGGTTCGTGTCGGACCCCGTGAGCACCGGCTGAGCGGGGAGCCCTGCGCCAGCAGCTGCGTCGCTCTGCGGGCAGGTACCTCGTGCAGGTTTTATTGCATCTTCGCCTCAGAGATGGAAAACTTTGGGCTTGAATAAGTTATTCGTGTTAAAGGTGGTATGTTATTTTATGCTCCAGATGGGGCAAAAAAAAAATGGAGAAAGAGAGACATGCTTCCTTTGACACTTTCTTTAACTGAAAAAAAATGTAATACTTCATCTTGAAGTGATGTTTTGAGCCTAGATACATCTAGTTACCAAGACTGATCCCGTGATGGTTATGACACCGTAACAGGTCTCTTCCATCATATATTTTTTGTACCATGATTCTTCACGACTGTTTGTTGGGTGGGGTTGGGTTTTCTTGTTTGTTTAGCATTTTCGTGGGGGTGTTGTGGTTTTGTTTGATTGGTTTTTTAAGGTCTTTAAAAAACTAACATTCTCTTTGGTGGCAGCACTGTGATGGACTGAACTGATGAGCCTCTCGGGGAATGAACGGCCGGGCTGGGTTCCCCGAAGGGCTGGGGACCAGCTGGATGTGACCAAAACCCTCCTGCTGTCCATAACCCCCTTCCACTGCCCTCCCAGCTGCACCACCAAAGTGTTCACAGCATCGACTTCAGACGGGCTTGGCCCAACTGATGCGGGTCAGACACACAAAAAACTCACTTACATCCGTACGTACTGGTGGCAACCCTTCTTCTCATGTCAAACTCCCTAAATCAGGTGGTCATGTGTAGCCCAGACGTAGTTGCAAACATTTGTCTTTAGGTGTAACTTGTTGTAAGAGGTGATTATATTCACAAAACTAAAGCTGTAGGGGAAGAAATATTTAAATTGTAATCCTTGAAACCTTGGACCCCGTCGCTGCATCACAGAGCAGATTAGCTCATTTATTTTCATTGTACAGTGCAACGAGCAACATTCATGCTGAAAAGTAAACGAGATTTGGAAAATGACTGCATCTGAATAACTGCAAATTTTATTAACAACACAGATTTAAATAATGGCTTTTCCTGTATTTTTTTTTTATCCTGTTTGCACCCCTGTCTGCTTGCCCAAGTCTGTAAATCATTCATTTGATCACTTGTTCAAAATTTATTAAAATCGATTACCATTGTTCTCACACGCAGAATGAGTTCTCCAGATCATCTTCATCACTTTAATCCCCAGACAGCTCGTGCCCTGTCGTGGTCAGGTGCTGGGACGCTCCGGGATGCCTGTGTCTCAGCTACGAAGGGTTGAGCATAAGGGATCGGCATTGGTGGTCCCTGCAGGTCGGGGGAGCAGCTCCGGGGGGGCTGCTGGGGTGGGGACCCCGACCCCGATGCAGGGGCTCCTTCCGCAGCCCCCTGCCCCCCGCGTTTGCCCACCTCCGTAGCCTGCCACGCTTCGTTATTCACGGAGAGCCAGCAGATGGTGACTGTGAAAATACTCGGTCACGGGCATTCGGTGATGCAAACTTGGAACTTTTTAATAAGAATAGGCGAATTGGTTATGTTTAAAAAAAAAAATCGGCGGTAGGAAGTCTGTGCACGAACACACCTGAGCCCATCAGCATCTGAATGTCCGTCTATAGGAATCAACAGGCTCTTGCAGGGAAAGATCAGATTTGGGGCAGGGAAGGAGGACGAGGGGACAAAGATGCTCCGGCAGCTCCACTCTCCTCCTCCGTGTGCGGGGACGGAGGTGGGAGCTCTTCCTCCAAGGGAGTCGGGCTCCGCTCCGGCACGAGGTGGCTTTCCCCACTGGGAGCAGGGTGACTTCCCAGCCCAGGCTAGCTCGGTCTTCTGGTCTCCAATGGGAAATACATTCCTCCTAGCGCAGTGAGAATAGGAGATTTCGGAGAACCAAGCCAACACAGGAGGTTCGTGATACAATCGGAGAGCTGCCAGACTGCGGCTACTCCTGATAGCATCTTAGAGTCAAAGCATCTGGGCTGTCATCCCGCCATAACGTTAAAAGAAAAGTGGGAGTCGGCCGCAAGAGGAGACTATACCGTTTACAGAAGTCTTCTCCCGAGCTTGCCAAGGAGACGCCGAGCAGATGCCACCTAAAGGCACCCTACGGCGCGTGATGTCCTCCAGCTTTGGAGAGCCGAGCTGCTTTCTCGTGCCTGCGGTGCGGGCGCTCAGCGCGATGCTCCGAGCAAGACGGGACGGGACCCGCGGGTGAGCTCTGAGCTTGGGCACTGCCGCGGGGCGACAGAGCTGGGCCGTGCTGAGGGACGGGCTGGTGGTCGGGAAGGTAAAGGGGTGGGCAAGTCGTGGCACGTTTACGTTCGTAGCAAATATTATGCTTGCGTGTGTTTAGGGAGTAAAGTTAAGGTAAACGGAGGAGGGTGAGTGTGGCAAGGTGAGGGAAAAGAGGTTGACTGTAAACTTTGTCGCGTTCAGCGTTTTTGTATAAGAAGGCTCAGAATTTTGCAGAGAAAGCAGATGCAGGCTCGCATGGGAAGAGGCTTTTGTTGTAAATCGTAAAATAATTAAGATGGTCTTTTCGTTGCTAGCTATTCTTATTTAAAGGATATTTAGCTACTTAAGATATTAAAACTAAGCGCTGCAGTTTACATTAGAAAGTTTTCTGTAATACCTTTTTTTCCTCTTTTTTTCTGGAGTTTGCTGTTCAAAGTCTGCACGAGGTTTGGGGGCTTCAGAGAGCTCATGGGAGCTAAAGAATCTTTCCTTCCTTCAAAGCGCTGCTACCGCTTTAGGTTCGCCCTCCGTAAATCCCCATACCGAAGAGGAAATGTTGGGATGTCTCCTTCTGTAGGCGGATGATTCCCTGCAAAGAGTTTTGTGTTCGACTGAGGAGACTCCTTCTTTCGAGCAGCTATTTACTTCGTTCCTTGTTTCTCGTTTATGAGGAAAACATAAAAACGCTTTCTGCGCTTAAAGTCATTCTGGTAATGCTCTAAATTCTATGCTTAAGGATGCATTTAATTAAAGATTGAGTATGGCATAAAGTGTGGGTTAATTAAATACCAATCAATTCCTGTAGAAAATACATATAAAGGGGCTTTGACTCAGACAGTAAAATGAGTCTCCAGGAGGATATACCCCTCTCGCACACTGTGCAGCTGAAGAATGACTTCCCGCATGCTTTTCCCCACTACATTTGCCATTTAGAGTACTGAAGTACCTGTATAAAAGCTCTTTTTATGGGAATATGGTCTGACCTGTTTCTGCTGCTCAGAAGAGTTGTCACAGAGACTTATCCATCGATTTCAATTAGATCCTCACTTTGTTATGGTGATGTTGGTATCATTACGCAAAACTCTAATTGAGGAAAGAATAACTCTGAAATGCTGTGATTTTTTTCCAAATATTTTTTACAAGCTCCCTCATAGAGTCAATGCCATGAGAGGCATCAAATGAAACCAGAAAGTCCAAAGTTAATAAAATGAGATGACTTGTCACAAAACAAGCTGTTAAACTGGAGATGACCTTGTCGTAGGATATTGTGTACACTGAAATTTAGGTGAGCTCCAGGGAGGAGAGGAGTTTTGGAGAGTCTGGAAGAGGAGTCCAATGTGGGAGAAACCTCGTGCTATTGTGTCTCTCCGGTGTTCCTCCCCGGGTCCACGAAGGAATATTTAGGGTCTTAGCAGGACGTCGGCCTGACCCTCTCCAGCCATTCCTCTGGGGTACGGCTATCTCTGTTTCACCGCTGGCGGCAGCGAAAGCCTAGATGTTAATGTTGAAATATCAGAAAGTCGCCTGGAGTCTGTGCTCCTGCACTGGTGGCCTTTAACATGAGGCCAAACGGGCAGACTCGAATAAAAAGGCTTTAGTCTTAAAGGTTACACAGTGGATCAAGGGCAGAGTTTCTCTTCTAACTAGATCCATTTCTTAAGAAGACCTTAGAAGAATGAGTTTAAGACGCTCACTGCTCTCCACGCTCTGCAGTACTTCAGCAATGTTGCTTACATGGTGAAAAGCAAAGTTATCCTACTTCAGAGCAGGGCTTTAAAGGTGAAGTCGTTTGTTTTTTGATTTTTTTAAATCAAAAATCCTTTATTTTAAAGTTGTTCAGAATTTTTTTTTTTACATTCTTATGTTTAAGCTACCAAAACTAGATTCTAAACAAGTCAGTTTTACTCAGGAGGAAAATGATTACTATAATTTTGAAATATTTTCATTTTTAAATACATGGCTCCATTAAAAATACTATTGTTCTTTTATTTGCCATAAACCCCCTTGAATTAAAGCTTTTCTCAATAATGTTTGGTTTAGAGATGTTCACCTCCTCCTTTAGAAAGCTACTTTACATTACTACAGCGATGTCCCTCCAAGGAGCTCAAGGCACCTTCGCAGCCCAACAGGACCTCTTAGAAGTATTTTTCCAGTTTTGTGGAAGGAGAAACGTGACCCAAAAACCTGTGAAGGACTTGCCGGGGATCTAGCAGCACCTCGCCACGCCAGACCAAACCGCGTGGTTCCCAAAGCTCCGTGATTTCTAGACTTGCATCTCAGCCCCTGCCCTGCTTCCCAGCTTGGCGGGATTTCTAACTAGCTCCGAAGGTGCTTTTCTGCCTTTCTTTGGATTCCTTCTTTCCTTTTGCTTTCATTCTGCTTTGTCTTCTAAACCGCCAGCTCAACTTTTGCATTTGCGCCTTCATTTTTGTCTTCCGCCCCCGACGCTGAGTTAGCAGGCGCCCAGGGTGAGGTCCCTCTTCCGACACCGCGTCCGAGCCAGCAAAATTGACGGGAGCACAAAGCCGGCGGAGGCGAAGCCCTTCGAGCCGGCCGCCGCCGCGCGGCTGCTTGCTGATATCGTGCCCGACACGTGCGGCCGAGGTACGGGTGGCAAAAATGAAGTCGCAAGTTAATTGTTCTTGTTGCTGAAAGGCCTAGGTTAGTTGCTGTCGTTACACTAATTTTTATACTGTCTTACTGACCTTCACATCGTATTAACAATTTTATATTATGTTAGCAAATTGCTCAGCGAGAGCTGCTAGTCTGATTGCATTCTGAAGGTCATTAATATGATATGAAAATATTATTGTATTCTCTGCTTTCATATTTTATTAGTGATATGGAAAGCAATAAAGAGGCTGATTTTTGCTGGGAGGTTCCCCAGGGAAACATGCTCTACAGCAGTGGTGTCCCACATTGGTTCCTAATCCAATCTCAATGGGAAGTTCAATTTCCTCATCATTAATTATTTAGCTGTATTTAACTGCTGTGAATTCTCAGATTAATTTTTTTAACTGTTGAGTTTGATGACCTCTAAAGACATTGGTATTAACCAACGCAATATGAAATACAGTTGCTTAATGCAAATAGAAGCTAACTCTTCCACGAGGATTTGTGTGAAGGCATAATAATGACAAATTTAATTTTTCTGCTATAACAGCGAAGGCTTATCGTATTACTACCTTTGGTGCACTTCGGTATTGCAGAACGAAGGATGAAGGCGACCGTGGCTGGAGCATTCCCTTAAGGTAAGCCTGGCTCGGAGGGTCCCGGGCGCAGGGTGTCCGGGACGTGTTGTTCCCTTTGATGAACTTCCCGGAGCGTTTGGCTGCCGATCGACTGCGCCAGCCCAGGGGGAAAGCTGGCGTAACCCATGTCTCGGTTTGGGCTCCTGAAATGTTATTTCTCAAGTAACGTAGGATAGTCAAGTCCTAACGCGTGTGAGCGATAGGTAGAACTGTGATCAGTCACCTAACGGAGCCAAACGCGAAGGCGGTAACCTTTGGGCAGGTTTTGTCTCTTATTTAAGCTCAACAAAGCTTTAATCTTGAAGGAAGTAAGTTAGAAACAATAAAGACCATAATAGAAAAGAAAGGTCATCACTTGCAAAGAGAAATGATTTTTTGAGTGAACAATGTGTTATATTAGAATGACTTCAGTCAAAAGGATGACTTTGTTGATAAGCAGCAACAGTTAGGTGCCTTAATGCTGTAACAGCCCCGCGGTCTCTCAACTCGCCCTTAAAATGACATATAACAGCAATTTATCAAATGGTACCAACAACAATACTGAATTATAATATAATTCGGTCCAAATGTTGTTTTTTAACATGATTGTGCCAACTACTTTGATTTAATGTTTGAATTTTTGCTTTTTCCCTGCCACGATATCAGGTCACTTTGAGTTCATTGGCTTCAGCGACATGATGGCTGCAGCACAGGTGACATGTAGCACCTCAGATCCCGGGAATATGCTTCCAAAACAAACTTATAATTGGCTTATTCGATGGCAAGGGCTTGCAGGAAAGTTAGTCTGGAGGTTCCCGCAGCCTGGGGAAAATCCCAGCAGGTTTCTGCACTGCTCTGCGCAGCGCTTCAGCAAGCAGCAAACCAATGGATTATCTCATTCCATAGAAATCAGCGCCGAGGAATATGGTCGGAATTTATAGCGAGTGCCACTGTGCGGTGGCAACAGGCCTGCCTGAAGTATTCAGACCCATCTGATTATTTAGCTTCAAATAAATAGAAACTAAGTCAAACTTCCCAGGTTGTTGAAAGTTTTCCCTGAGGAAGGAGGCGAATTATAAAGCTCAAAACCCAACCCAGACAATGTTAGGTGCAGCTGAGGACCTGACGCAGAGTTTGTGCGCGCCGTCCCCACGCCTGTGCCAAACAGATTTAAAATCTTTTTTTTTTTTTTTCCTTACCTGTGGCCAGGGATGGAGTAATGGCATCGCATGGAGGGATCGGGTCCTGCCCGCCGCTGTCCTCGCGTCCTCTCCTGCCCGACGCAGCGCATCCCCGGGTGCGCGGCTCATCTTCCTGCGGGACGTGTCCACGGCACCGTCCGTGGTTGCCGGCTGGTCGTAAATACGGGGCTGTAAAACTCGGTGGAAACCTGGGGCAAAGCAGGCAAAGCCCCAGTAGGAATTTTATTGGCAATAACAAAGTCTTTTGGCGTCTCTCAAAGAGGGAGGAGGACGTCAAGCGGAGTACTGGTTAACGTTGTCCGAGACAACGGTTTGAGAGTGCTGAAGGTAAGACCCTGTGGACTTGAGCTGTATTTCATCACAAATAGAGCCCTTTAACCAGCAAACTTGTTCTGGGAAAGTTTCCAATTCAGACAAGCTCTTGCGTTGTGGGGTGGTGGGATCTCTCATGCTAGGAGCATCAAAGGAGTCTCCGGAGACGTTTTAAAAGAGGACAGGAGCCTGGGAGGGAGACTTCAAAATCCTGGCAGATGTACAAATAAAATACACTTCGGTCTTAAATTAATGTAAAATATTATGAAACTGTCTCTCGGAGATTATTCCCAACGTGGAGTTAAAAAACAAACAAGCAAACAACAAAAAAAAAAGAACCCCAAATCCTGGCCGGTGTCCACAAAGAACAAGTGCTCTGGTTCCTAACCTCTGAAGGACAATATCCTCCAAAAATCATCTCTTCGGGAAGGTTCCACATCGCCAGGCTTTA
Organism: Aviceda cuculoides; assembly: GCA_035590195.1. NCBI lineage: Eukaryota > Metazoa > Chordata > Aves > Accipitriformes > Accipitridae > Aviceda > Aviceda cuculoides. The sequence continues at coordinate 21,831,014 of JAVJGG010000039.1, forward strand.
TCTGCATCCTCTGTTTAAAAAAAAAAACAAACCCAAAGAGACATCCCAGGTCTCTGGAAAAAAGAGAACTTGACCTAACCCACCAATTTCTGCGAAGGCTTCCCCTGGCAAAGCCGGCGCGTGCCCGGCCGGGGCCGTGTCCCCTCTCCGGACCAGCGCTGCTCTTTCGGCCGTCGTGGGGCTCCGTCGGAGCACGGCTTTGTTGCTCCGGGCTCATCCCGAATAGCAAAGCTGAGCCGGGAAAGCCAGCTCTCCCCCTCCGGGGCCTCCATATGGCTGGAGCGCAAAGTTGGGCTGTGTCTGTCTCGGGAAGCAAACAAGAAAGGCAAAGCAAGAAGAGGGGAAAAAAAAAAAAAACCAAAAAAAACCCAACAAAAAACCCCAACAAAAAAGACCAGCGAATAGAGCCTGAGCAGGGAAGGAATTAAAAGAAAAGATAATAATAATATTATTAATGACAAAATTTAATTAATAGGCCGCTAATGAATTTTATAAGCACCATAAAATTGCCATAACAGCCTAATTGCTCCGCGTGCCTTGCCAACAGCCAGCGAGGAGATGAAGTGTTATAATCCCCCGGATTTCGACGCGGGAGGCGGCGATGGAGGGGACGTGCTGGGGTCCGCGCGGGCCCAGCGAGGTGACCCGCCGCC
>JAVJGG010000039.1:21835455-21845910 GCA_035590195.1 Aviceda cuculoides
GGGATTTAGAAGACGTGTAGATGTGGTGCTGAGGGACATGGTTTAGTGGTGGACTTGGCAGTGCGAGGTTAACAGTTGGACTCGATGATCTTAACGGTCTTTTTCAACCTAAATGATTCTATATTGTCCTAGGTTGAATTTGCTTTACTGCTCCAAATGATATCTGCTTTCCCAAGACATGTGGATTCTTCTCAGGTTTTTATTGCTTTATATTAGATTTTATTTTCCATATAAAGGTGAAAGTGAATGTAGTAAATCTGAATACAAAAATAGACTGTATTTGTTGGTATCTTCTAACCTATTGGCTGCTCTTGACATGCCCAAACTACACACACACACTCGCGCTCTCCCAAGCTTTAGAAATTAGTCATTATTTGTGTCATTCCAATGACAAACCTCCACTATAATGAGGTTTTGTCCTTTTAAAACACAATAACTTTTATTAGTTCCTTGAATTAATAATTGAAGGCTTGACTTTTAAGGGCGGGGGGGGGGGGGGCAGGTGTTTGTTGTGATTGATAGCATGCATTCCCTGTGTATCACATAACTTTACTAAATCTTGGTAATGGTGTGGGGGTCAGTGTCACTGTTATTAATAGTAATGATAATTATATCTTTGGGAAGCTGTCAGAAAAGTGTCTTTTGTACGAGTCAGAGCAGTGTAAACAGAGTGTACAGGCAGGCACTACCCTTTCCATCAATAGGTAAACAATCTTTGTTAAGCTCATCTTGATAGTCTTATTTTGTTGCCACATTTTAATTACTCATCCTGTCTGTTTATATTCCGTTGTGTTTTGCTGAAGATACAAGCTTTAAAAATCATTGGTATTTAGGAAAATCTAAAGCTGGGGTGATGCATGCTCAGGTGCTAATTTATTTACATCAATTAATTTCAGGCCCCTGTTGTAAACCAATTAGTATTCAACACTTAATGGAGTCATTATCTGTCAGATTAGCTTTTAGAAATGCTTGTCACTGCTACAGGACCAGGCAGCAGAACTTTGCTAATAAAACTAGCAGAATTAATGGAGTGAACAGCATAGATAATGACTTAATGTGGAACATACAGTATAGAAAAGAGACTGAACAACTGTCTTCAAGAAATGAAGATATCATTGAGCTAGCTGCTTTATTCCAAAAATGAGCTCGGATGGTGATCTTCAGAAACATCAGCGGTGTCGAGCTAAGCCTTTCCAGAGTTACGTTTCGTAATAAATGATTTTGAACCTTTGTGCCCTCGCATACTCACAGTCTACCTTTCTAGCTTGACGTGGCATGCAAATAAAATGCTTCGCGTTGTACCACCCTACTGTGACTTGAAGCTGTTATTTCCAAAGGCTTACGAGTTAACGGGAGCGACAACACCCAGGTTCCTGACTGCTTCCGTGGGCGCCGTCTGCACACAGCGCGGAGCACAACTTCTCCAGGTGAGACCTACTTTGCGAAATGCGCCGATCTCCTGACTTCGGGGCTGTGGGACACCGCAAAATAAATTATATTTGAGAAACTCGGGCAGGAGATCAAAATTCTCTAGGCAGGCAGGCAGGACTGGCATCGCACCCGCCATCGTCCGGTGAGATCTGCAAACAGCAATAAACCTCCAAAAAAAGCTTCGCTACAGTTACGTCTGTTTTCAGAAGCTTCCCTTGCAGGTGTAAGATGACAGCATCTGCCCGTTGTTTTGTTCTTCTAGGTTAAGTAACCTTTTTTGTGTTGCACTGAGGCAGTTTTTGCTCTTTTCTACTTGTGACTTGTGGTTACCCGATTATTCTAGTGCCTCAGTGACAGATTACACCCCGCTCTGTGCTAAAGTCACCCTGGCAGGGAGGGCAATCACAAAACTTAATTCCAATGTAAGCTTTTAAAGAAGAATGCAAGTGGAGCTCAAAAAACCATACATCATATATTTGCATAGTAATTCCTGTGATTTACGCTTTACCGAGAACCGTGGCACGTACCCACATACGGGTCTGGGATAAGGCCGACCTCGCTTGCTGCGGGGACAGTCCTGCGCCTTCACTCCCTCACGTGTCCCGCTTTCGGGGATGGCAGGCTGCTTTGGGGACCCTGGGGCCAGGAATATGTTTGTAATTGCATGAGGAATTCCTCCACAGTAAATATATATATGACTGTGTTTGAAGAAAAGTTGCTACAACTGATTATCTAAGCCACGGTGACAATGTTTGTATCCCCCGGCGCCCTTTGCTTTCAGGTGTTTCCTTGTCACAGTACAAAAACTTGAACTCCACCATAAGGTAAGACAGAATAAAGATATTACTGTATTATTTACTATTCTTACTTAGTATAGCTTGTAATGTCTTGCAGCTCTTTCCCTGGGCTGCTCAGCTGAGCCTGAATGACCTCTCGGTCTTGCCGGGGAGCCAGATTAGTTCCTACAGTTTTGGGTTATATGCCGTTCAGGTAACACTGCGGGATAGTTGCCATCAGCCTCGGAGATGATTCCATGTCATACACATTTTTTAAGTCTGCCTCCTTTGAGTAACTGCTTTAGCACGTTATGTGTCTCACCTGTCCTTGTATAGATGTTGTATGTAAGCACTGATGGCCACTTCTATATAGTTAATGGTTATATTTTGGGGTTTTTTTGCATCAGCTCTGGTTGTTCTCAATGATGGATTTCCACCGCCCCAGAGGGACTCAGTTTACGGCTGCAAAATCAACATTTACATTTGATTTTCAGCATGGCGTGTGCCTAGTGAGAAAGAAGCGACTGTGCACCTCCCCTCCAGAAAAATCGTCTTGCTTCAGCTCCGCTGCTCAAGAAACCTGCTCACCTTCTACAGCCCCTGAGGTTTCCTTCCAGCAGTGTCCTAGGGAGACCGAATGGCTTTGTCTTTGACTTTTAGGGCATACAGGAGGTGATGTAGCACTTCCCTAACCTCCAATATTTGGGAAAGCACCTGACGACACATAGATGTAAGCTGCTCTTTCCCCATTGCAGCCATCCCCCGAACCCACGACCGACTGCTGCCCTAACACCCGTGTGCGGAGGTTTTAGAACGGCCGGTGACAGAGAATATTTACGGATTTATTTTTTTTCAGCAACCGCAGCAGAAAATCCTCACGTGTGACTTTCTCCTCCGTTTGTCTGTGTGATCCCTGGAGTCGAGAACTCGGACCACGAGGCAGGAGAGGCTTGGCCAGCCGGCCTGGGGAAGGTACCGCCGGTGAGAGGGACGTGCCGCGTGTTTGGGTTATTTGGGTTATTTATTGGGCGTCAGGTTTGAGGGGCGGGGGGGCCAACAGCCGGAGCACCCGTGTTGTTTTTGTGAGCAGGAGAAACAAGTTGGTTTTACGAAGTTTTGGCTCAGCTGAGCTTCATCTTGGTATCTGTAAAGACATTTAAACCCAGATTAACCTCCACTGGACTCAGATTCCGTGTGGACATTTTTTACAGCTGTTCAGAGTTTTCTGCTGTTCCAAAGAATAATTAATTTTGGTATCAATAATTTGCTGCTTCAAAGAGTATATCCATATGGCTATCAAGACAGTTTGTATTTCCATAATTGAAATCATATATGACTGCTGCAGCATCCTCAAAGGGGTTGGGGGTTTTGTTGGGGGATGTGTGTGTGTAATTTTTTTTGTTTTCCTACTGCTTTACTTAGCCTTTCTTGTCAGTCTAAATAGTCACCGGTCTTACCTCGTAACTGGTGATACGACCCCGCCGCTGTGCTTTGTAAACGCATAATACGAGGTGTTGCGATTCAGCTGCTGCTTTATGGTCCTACCTACTGGAGATGCCCCTTTGAAAGGAGAGGAAATTGCTTTTGGATAACATCACTCTTCCGTCACAGCTGGCATTGGCTGGTGCAGATACGTGTTTACATTTTGCTTGGAAAATGTAAACACTAATTAAGCATTAATGTTAATAGGTCCTGGGACTGGCAGGCTGGAGAGGCAGCTCCGCTGCTGGCTCTGCCCTGGCTGCAGTCCATTTCACCCCACTCCCTATCTGTGCTTCCTGGCAGAAAATAAGGATAATTATTTATTCCTCTCCAAAGGGGGAGGGAAGGGACACCGGCGAGGGTCGCGTAAGGACAAAATATTGTGTTACTGTGAATAAAACTGAATCTTTTTATCAGCCCGATGAACAAGCTGGGGGTGGTTCGTTATCCCCAGGTTTGGCTGAGCAGAATGGGGTTGTGTTGTGATCCCTGAGCCCCTGGAGTGAGACAGCCTCCAGAGGAAAAAAAATCCTTTCTATTTCCTACTCTTGGTTCCCTCACCAAACTCTGCTTTCCTAGGCAGTTTGCTGGGAAAAACCCTGCAACGTGCCATCACACGGGTGTAAGAGGTTTCTAGCAGTTGGCGTAGAGGATGGAAAGCAGCATCTAGTCCTGCCGCGGTGCAGGCGGTCGGGATTTCGGTTTTAATTCGCTCTATAAAAGACTGTGTTGTTCTTGATCCTAATGTGTTCCCTTTTTACGTACCGCCGTGGGATGAAATGCTCACCGAGGTCCTTCCGCTGTTGTCTGGTCCTGGCGTGGTTTTAGCCGTGGCCGTTTCAGGTCTTTGATGGCCGATTTTACGTTTTTTTCCTTTGGTCAGCTTCAGCGTGCCTGCGCGAGCAAACAGCGGCTCTTCTAATTAGGCGAGTGTAATTTCTCACAAACTGGTCCTCTCCCTTTGTGAGCCGATAGATTTGCAAAAAGAATAAAAGGGCCCTGATTGTCCCCTCCTTTCAGGCCTTCCCCTGATGAGGAGTGTTGCTACACCTAATAAATTAAAGGACACAAAGTTAATGAATTTTTCATTTGAACTCACAGCTAGGTATGGATTAGCGAGGCTGACGTTACTGAAGAGCTCAGAATTAGGAAGGGTCCTACAGGGACATTTTCCTCTTTACTAAAATCTTTTCATTCACCTTTTCAAGCATTATCTTGCTCGGTAGAAAGAGTTCTTTTCACAACATATAGCCTGTGGGGTCTGCTTTCTGTCCACGACATAAATGTGATCATTCATTTTGTTTGTCTAATGGACAAAAAATAAAGGGCAATGTGAGTGACATGCAGACAGCCTTTCTCCTGAAAGAGAAGAAGGGATTCATACGATCCTGAGCAGTACTCCGGAGCAGACTTTTATGAAGCATAAATGGTCCCAATTCCTTTAAATTCCAGTTCCATCAGTTTACACCAGCTGAAGGTTGTCTTTTTTCCCCCTTGAGCAGTGCTGTGAGATGCAGAAGGCTTGGGCTTATAAATAAAACTACACTCAATCTATTTAAAAAATAATTTTAAGTTAATGCCAAAGGACCTGTATTATTCAGAATTATTCTCCTTCGCTCTCCCATAAATTTCAGAGGATCGCAGCTGCTTTTAACGCGCAAACTGATTTCTGGTTCCCGAAGCCGATCCAGCCCGTACCGGCACCTACATCCATTTGGAGGGAAGCTGTAGGCAGAACAGTTTGTTATCCCCATTTTTCCCGTCCAAAGTAAAGCTTCTCCTGTGAACTTCAATTTTAACGTTCTCTTGCCTTTTGACGCTCTGAAAGAGTCTCGTTAAAAGAGCGAATTGGATTTTTGTTAAAAATCTGAGCTGTTTGGATGCGAAACGGGCTGGGAAGGGTGGTGGGAGCGGGGGTCAGTGGGGGTCAGCCCTGTGGCCGGTGGGTTACGGCCTCCCCCCCCCATCCGTGGGGCTGGGGCGCGTTTTCGACAAGCTTAACTTAGAAATCCTTCCTAATTAGAACAGAAGCAAGCGGGATCGCTTGTGGTGCTGCAAGACGGGACGGGGAGGAGGGGCAGAAATGATTGCGAAAATAAAAAGCGACCCCAAATAACAAAACGCGAACCCCAAACGACTCCCCCCTGCTCTTGCAAGACCCCGGGTCTCTGCAGCACGCGACCATCCGCCGGGAAAGGCAGGAGGGGGTGGGCAGCGGGGTGGAGGTGGCGGGAATGGCTCCCTGCAGCAATTTGTTTGGGGGAACTTTTCCTGGGAATCTGTTTGTGGCTCTGGGAGAGGTGCAGGGCTCTCATTACCACTTGTAATTAAGGTGACAGCGGCTGTTTCCCCGCTGGAAGTGCTGTTTGCCCGAGTCCTCCTGCTGAAATCCCGACATAACGTTACCGCTGCCTCGGTTTCTCTCGCCCATCACACTGGAAATGACATTTTTATTCAGTTTCGGCCCTAAACTTTTAAGTCGTTTTGCTGAGTGCTTTTAAAATAACTTGTGTGTTGTACCCACAAATGCATTTTGGTAACAGATTATTTTATGAAAAAAATGCAAAGACCTTTGGGAAGAATCTGGGTAAGTAATTTGCATTTCTTTCTTTACCGTATGTATTGTATGAGTTCTATATAATTCAGGTTGTGTTGCTGCTTTCCTTAAGCAACAGCAGAGGAGTAGTTTGCAGGAACAAACACCTTATCTGGGTCCCGCTTTTTTTTTAGTTGAATAAGTAATGCAGAATGTCTTCCTTTTGCGACAGCTTGGAGGAAGGGCATAAATGCCACAGATCACCTTATAATAATAGTTACTTAGATTAGTAGAAATCGAGATTATAAAGCTAAAGAGTTGTTTTCCCTCTTTACGCCATTTTCATTTCCTTGAGTTAGAAGAAAAATTGTTTTCCCCTTGTAAACAACTGCTTTGTTTGGGGTATAGGCGCTTCCTCCAGAGTGTGCCTACTATAAAGTGTAACTTCATGGTTCAACCGAGTCCACGGTGTGCACTGAGGGTGCTGGAAGATTTAACCCCCAGACATTTTATTCTTTTTGCTTCTTATTGCACATTTCAAGCAGAAGCGCCCCGTGCAGGAGAGTTCTCCACTTCCTAAATAATTTGAGATCAAAGATCCTGGCACTGGGTTAGGCGAGGGTGAGCATAAATCTGGCTTTAACTGAGATTCATGTTTCTATTAAAAAATAATTGCAAAGAACTAACCGTGATTGTCTTAATAAATGATATTTATGCCCCTCAAGCAGCGTAACTGATCCATCATTTTATAGATGGCTCTAAAAAAGGATTAATATTGCTTATGATACTGCGGGTTTCCGAAGTTCGTCAGCTCCTCGGTTAGCGTGCAGGTCCTTCGCGACAGCGGCCGCGTGTCGGTACGGAGACTTGCGTTAGCAGGCCCATGAGCGTACAACTCCATTTTTTGTGGTAGGCAACTGCTTTTTGCTCACCTCATCCAACTGTTCCGGAGCTCCGCACCAGCCACGGTGCCAACCCCGCTCCTGCGACACCGGCCGGAGCTTACGGCTGGCTTGGCCGAGTCCTGCGGGGAGAGCTGCCGTAGGCGTTTGGTAGGAAATGAGCAAAATGAATATTTGCAGCTAAATTATTTTCCTCGCTCTACGTGTAGATTCCGGAATTGGGGACTGAGCGTTAACTGTCTGTTGTTTCTAAATAGCTGCCTTGAACCTGGGGCTGGTTTTGGTTTAGGGTCCTGAGCGGTTTTATTCCCTGACGGCCGCCCGCGCCCAGGGACTGGCGGTGCCGGGAGAGACCGCGCTCCTACTCCGGTAGAGATTAAACCTTTCCATTTCTCCTAGCTGGTGGCAAACACCAGGGGAGAAGCGGTGCTTTCACCAGTTTTCGTTGCTCTTCACTTGTCACACACGGATTTGAAATCCCAGCCAACTGGGAAGACCAACTGCTCGCATCCTTTTTTCCCCGTGGTGTCCCTGCCGCTGCACCCTCCTAGCCCCTTGTCCTGGATCTGGCTCTCCTAGAGCCCAGCCTTGGGAAACCCATACGAGTTAGCTAGAATTCCCATATCAAACACTTTCCTAGTGTCACCTTTCAATTCAGGTAAGCAAGCACTGGAAAAGGATCCCAAGTAGGGAAATTTTAATTTCTGGTCTTATAAACAAGTTTAAAAAAAAAAAAACAAACAAACCCAACATGACTGGCAATGAATAATTATTGTGCCTTTGGACTTAACTACGCTTGCACCATATGTCAGGTGGGAGTATTTTGAAAACTTTTGGGGGTGGAGGAAGGTATTCCTAACGGGAAATATTTCTCTAAAGATTTATTTTGATCAAATCTCACTGTGATACACCGTATAAGCCTATGCCCTCGTTAGTGGTGGTGTAATCAAGGCCTCTCCTGCACCCCTGAGAGCAGAGCTAGCTTTGACGGCAAAGGAGAAGATTGCGCCAAGCATGGAATGGGTTTCCCCCAGACGTAAAGACGCGCACGAGAATTGCACTCCTTTTTAGATAGTCGTGCTATTTTACCATCACAAAAAAGTAGTTGACATCGAGCACGTTCTCCCAAATGCCATCTCTACGCAGCAGAAAATGTTTTTCGTGTATTTGAAGGTTTCCGTCCTTCCAAACGTCGAGTTAGAGAGCAGACCGGCGCGCGTCACGAGCAGGGGAAGGGGCAGCCGAAGCCCGGGTTCGCCACCGCTTCGTCCTCCCTCGGGTTCAGGGAGCTCAGTGGCCTCTCGCAGCCCAGTTTCTGCCTTTCTTTTTCCAACAGCTTTTTCCCCTGGCGTACCTTCCTTGCAGGTGCAGACAGAAGTGCATTTTTAATCCAGAAATGGATTAAAATTATTAGTTAAAAGTAACTATAAATTACGTATCGGAGATTAAGATTTCTTTGCTTATTGACTAGGCTTACCTTTTCCTTTTTTTTTTTTTTTTTTTTTCCCCCCCAACATGAGAAGAAAGTTATTGCAATCTGTTGATAGGCATCAGCACGTCAGCATGGGCTGGGAGTGATATTCCAGTGTGTGCTTCTCTTGTTAAAATATTTTCCAAGTGCTACTGGTTTCCTCTTTTTCAAAGATGACTGCTCTTGCTGAGCATCTCTGTGGGTTTTTTCCTGATGTATTTTTTTTAAAATGAATGTAACTTCTTGGATCAGACAGAATTTCAGTGTATACATTTGCTTCGTGGCACTTTCTAATCTGCCGAGGCTGATTTGCAACTCAAATACTAAGAAAATATATTTATGAATGTACTTCTTAATGGAACCAAAACAGATTTCAGAGGAAATATTCAGAGACAGCCAACATTTTTGCATCCTAAATGTTCTGTGTTTCTTCTTATTTTCTCTATTCATTATTACACTTGCAAACAATTCATCGTTGATAATTAATATTAATTTCATACACTTAATTGACAGTATTACCAGGGGGTGACTAGATCAGCCTCCCGGTATTAAATAATTTTTACCGATTTGTACTGCTCAGCTTGCTGCTTTGCTGATTTCCCAGTTGCTTCATCTCTTCTGCATCTACGGCCAGACGCAGGGGGAATCCGAGCGGTTCAAAACCAATAGCTCAGCAGCCAGAGCGAGGAGGAAGACGCGCCTTCGCGCGTGGCCACGCGTCTCCGATGGAAGAGCGACGAGCCTCGCCGTGTTCGGTCGTCCGTCCGCGTGATCCATCTTACCGCTGGCACACCAGAGGTTTGCACGATGTATTGCTCGGGTACACTGCCTAGATGTTAAGAAAGTACAATTTTTGTCTAATCATAAGCTTGCCTGCTCAGCTCAACAACCCTGAGTCTTCGGAACCCTGCTGTATGTTCTTCATTGCCTTGAGTCACACCAGTATATTTGCTGGTTTGCTACGGGAACACGTTGCGTTAATACTTCCACGTTCAAGCAGGATGGCAAACATTAATGGTCCGTCTGCATTTCTCCATGCTTCCGCGGAAGAGCTCAGAGAGACCTCCCAAAAAATTTACCAAAAAAATTATTTGTGCTCTCGAATGGAGACCAAATATTCTGCTTTGGACATGGGAAGGAGTGATAGTTTTTTTGGAGAAAACAACTCCTACTTTGGGATTTCATTTTCTTTTTTAAAATTAATTGAATTTGTAAAGGCTGTTTTTCTGTAGTACCAGAGTAATTACCCCTTAAAGTACGTTGCAGGGTGGTGATTTTACCACAGTGGTGGTTCTGGAGCGCGGAGACCCGCGTTAGCACCACAGAAGCTCGGGAACCGCTTGCGTTACGTGCGGCGGCTCAGTAACAGCCCCCAAAAGTTGCCGTCTAAAACCGGCACTGCCGTACGCAGCAGAGCATCCCACCGTGCTTCAACCCACACCCAACTAAAGGTTTTTCTCTCTTTTTTTTTTTTTTTTTCCCCTTCCATAGAGTGAGCCGTGTAGAAGCGCACATTTTGGGGGCTCCTGTCTCCATCCCTCTCTTCGCCCTCTTCCTCCTCCCTGGGTTTTGCAGAGCAGAAGGAACTTTTCTGGCCTGGGAGGGCACTGGGAGCTTGTCGTCGTGGGGCTGGGATGCCACACGCAGAGCTGCCTCGTGCGGGTGGCCGCCCTGGGGAAACCCGGCCCTGACTGGGAATTTCACGATATTTCGACACGGGAGGTAAATGACAGACGCGGTCCAAGAAAGAACACTGAATTCCTGCGACCGGGTTTAAACGGCTGTGAAACCTTGTGGGACTTTTTTTTTTTTTTTTTTTTTTTAAATATCTTTTTTCATACAACAGGGACTGCATTA